>CM076574.1:1356914618-1357205961 GCA_034641835.2 Pinus albicaulis
ATAGTTAGCCCTATAATTATTTTAAAAATAATTCATTATTCCCTGTTAGCCCAAAAAAAAACGTGCATAAACATTAAAGGATGGATTTGCCTCCCGATTTTCTGGTTTGGAGTGGATTTGAATGGCATTCGCCTGCAATTTACTGGGTAGGAGGGGCATTGGATTTACATTTGCCCCATTTTTTATTGGTTGGGGCTTTGGGGCTTTACTAGTTGGGGCTTCAATGCATGGGTATTGACTCTTCTGCATCCTTGCGTCGGAACTTTCAGCAGGGCGAGAATTACTTGAAACACTAAAATATTTCGTTAATTTGCCTGTTGCACTAGGAATCACATGAAGAGGCAACCTGTGCATTTAAACTACAGGTTTGTTCAGAGTGGCAGTATTTAAGGATTGGCATGGAGACCCATACATGATGCAGTTATTGATTTTAATCATGATTGGTTAATTGGGATGGTTGTGTAGTATTCCTTTTAGCAATACTTGGATTAATTGAAATGTTAACAGGTTGTTTAATTTTCGTGCAATCTGTCAGTTTTTATTAAAATTTTAGTGAGGGGATGACTTCAGGTAGAGATTTGGGCTCCATCCTATTACAAAGCCTTTCTTTAGAGTCCTTCGCACTCATAACCGAGATCTAAGAATGTAGCGTGAGATCTAGTCTATTCTAGAATTCGAGCTAAGTTGATTGGACAAAGTTGTTGATCAGATATTTCCAGGCTAAAGATTACTGATTCGGAGTAGTCAGAGCCATGGCTTAGGATTCCCTGCAAAACTACATGGTGAAGAGCCGACGATGAATGGATCAGAATATGACAGTGCCTCCTTAATAGTACCTAGGTTCAGAAAAATATTTCTCAAACTTGTGCTAACTTTCTGGTTCAGAGTGGATGAGATGGTTTCTCTAACCCTCTGGTAGGAAGAAGGGGAATAAGAGATGATGTTGTGGACAGTAAAGGAAAGGGGTTTGCTACCATGCGTTTCTACTAGAACTTTGGTCAATTCTAATGGCCATAACACCGATGATTGCCATGTGATGACTTTAAGAGGTACTCTTCTAGGGCTCAGAACCTTGTATTTTAGTGGGTTGTGTCAACTTGATTAGCTCTATTGGTTGGGTTGTGCTTATTGAAATGGTTTAGTATATATACCTCATCCCACCCTCTAAATCAAGAGTTGATGTGATAATGGAAGCCATTGTTATTGGTTTGGGTATGGAAGCCTTTCATTAATATTTGGGTAGATTTCATTGTCAAAGAGAACCAAACCTCTTATGCTTTGGAGATAGTGTGCATTGTATCAGGCAGCGCAGTAGCAGGAACTTTGGGTATAAAATCTTTTTGGAGATGGTAATATGGTATTCTTCAGGGCTTGGTTTGGGTAAACTGAGAAATTGGTACATATCTTCTCTCTGAAAATTGTTAAACAGATTTGAGATTTTAAGAATGCATATGGGTGAATATGCGCTGTGCGTAAAATTGGTGAAATTGGTACATATGCACTATGTGTAAAATTTGCTCAAATTCATTCAAATCTAAAATATTAGGTTTAGAAGTTTTGTGTAGGGAAGTCACATTCTAGAATTCAGTAAATAGTTACTGGACAAAGCCATTGATTAGATCTTGCAGAACTGAAGATAATCAAGGCCGATGCATTAGATTCATGACTTCAAATTACCTAGATAATCACATGGCTCAAAGTAGGGACTAAGGATCATATAAGTATTATAAAACAACATTTCCTCCTCAATAGTGTTAGGCTTCACACAAGCATTAGCCAACCTTATACTACATGGCTGGTTAGTGGATGGTCCTTTGGCTTTCTGGTACAAAGAAGGGCAATGAGAGAATATATTGTGGAGAGTTATGAAAGTGGGTTCTACTGCCATTGAGTTCCTAACCAGAGCTTTGGTCAATTCTGATACCGGTAAAAGCCATGTTTGCCAAGTACTAATCTTAAGAGGTGTTGTTCCACACTTTAGAAACTTTTCCTCTATAGTCAGTTGTGTCAATTTATTTGCTCTATTATTTGAGTTGTGATTATTTATTCTGCATGAGGCGGTGGAAAATGGGTTTTATGTTATAAAATCCAAGTCAACCTCTAAACCTAGTGTTGTTGTGACATTTGACAGCCATTGGTATTGGTTTGGGCATGCACTATTTACAGTTGTACGTGGGAAGATTGCATTCTCTAATTAATTTACACTTGTTCCTAAGACTAAGAGGAAGAGAATGAGTTTCAGCATGCAATATAAGCCTGTTGTTTGAATGGGATGTACAATTTATTTATATAATCTCTATTCATTCTCACTTGATTTATATAATTTATCTTATGAGTGGTTTCCGTTTCCATTTGAATATGAGATTAGATGAATCAAATGCATTAAGAAATCGTCATTTAGGTAGTTTGACGTGTCAAAAATAGAGCAAAAGGGCTCTGCCTGGAGCTGTAATAGATGTAATCTGATTTTATTTTGAAGAATATTTTGAGCCTAATACCTGTTATGAATGTAAAAATTTATGCTAAATATATGGATAAGTCAAATTTGATATATCGCCCTAGGATGCCTACGTTGAACATATCTCGTCGCAGTAACTAACCATAGGAGTTAAACAACGAAAAGTGAAAACAAGAAAAAATAAAGAAATACTTAAGGGGAAAGACATTCAGACACCTTGGGGATGACCTCATAGTAATCTAAGCCTAACCTACTGCTATATGTTTATGATCATTTGGACTTCTCTAATGCTGTTTTCTTTGAACCAAATCATTGTTATTTTTTCACTGCAAAGGTGTTATGTATCATGTCTTTATGATCAGTATGAATATTATTTACTCTGGATGCTATGTTATCCTGAAGTACATAGGAACAAAGAGGACTCTTTAGGGTTTATACCCCCTTCCCATCATTATAGGATTAGGTCATTACCCCCAGGGCCCATACAAGTTAGGTCATCTCTCAAGTCTGAGATGCCCCTCAGGAGGTCACCATCATCGAGTATCTTGACCACTGCTAGGCGATGCCCTCAAGTTAGGTCACTGGTTATATTCCCTCAGCCCTCAGGAGGTCAGGTATGTGCCATCCTATGATGCCTTCTATGTGCCACCCTACATCTAGGGCCCCCATCGCTTTATTCCTATGTACTTAAGCAATTGCCTAAGTACACAAAGAGCCCCCTTTAGGGGTTTATACCCCTTCCCATCATTATAGGATTAGACCATTACCCCCATACAAGTTAGGTCAGCTCTCAAGTCTGAGATGCCCCTCAGGAGGTCACCATCATCGAGTACCTTGACCAATGCTCAGCGATGCCCTCAATTTAGGTCACTGGTTATATTCCCGCAGCCCTCAGGAGGTTAGTTATGTGCCATCCTATGATGCCTTCTATGTGCCACCCTACGTCTAGGGTCCCCATCGCTTTGTTCCTGTTAACTTAGGAAATTTATCCACATATGCTAATAGTTAGTAGCAAGATATTTTATTCAGCCTTTATTTCTTTCTGTTCATTATGATCAAACTATTTCCTTACATCTTCCATAAATTGGAGTTATAATACAATTTTCAATTCTTCATTTTACATAATTAATTGTGTTACAAATATTTTTTATTGACCTCCTTTGTTACTGATTTAAATATTTTGTGTCTTCTGGGTGATATAGAAATGGAGCCATGTTGTCTATATAATAAAATTGTATCAGACAGCTTAATTACAAGTTGCTAATGCTTGCATGCCAATGATTATACACATGATCTTTTAACCCAAAAAAATCCTCTTAAGTAAAAAGTTTGCTACTTTGTCTTTTGTTTCTTGTTCTTACATAATATACATATGTGAACTTATTTTAATGCCTCCTCTGGAAGATGCTCAATGTTTATGTTTCTGACCCATGTGCCCCTTCTTTTTTCTCCAACCTGTTTGCCTTTGCAAACTCTCATGTTCCTTTTCAACAACTCTCTCTATTTTTCTCTGTTGTCCAATTCGTTGGCTATTTGATTAGGTTTAGTTATTTCTATAGTACCTGATGGCTCTCGTGAGAATTAATAATATATTTTGGTGGATTAAAAATTTGTAATTTATTATTTCATGAATATTTTATATGGTCATCTCATAGTTAGCCCTCCTGTTCTGCTTTATACTAAGAAAATTTATGGAATGTATACTAGCCATACCTCCTCTATTTGGGAGGTTTCAGGTTCAACACTAACTTATTATGTTGAAGAGGAGTGTGGTTTCTTTTGGGTCATCTCCTCCATTAATATCACTTGGCTATGCTTAGAATTTTACCTTCTAAACCATTCTTTAGACTTTTGGACCTAAATTTATTCAAGGAACAGAGATAAGGATGGCCTAACAACTTGGCCTTATGATACTTTTCATCATTTCATATCAGAGATACAAACTCGACTTCTTGGTCCAACTATTAGGCTCTCAACTCAGATCCTTTTCCCCTAACCTGTGCCAAACCAATATAAAAAAATACAAAGACAAAAACCTCGTTTTTACTTTTGTTCCTGTTTAGTTCTACTCATCTAAGGTATGTGAGGTTCTCTTGAGGAGAGATCTACTCTTCTTGGATGTATAATATTATACTCTTCTTAGTAGTTTGTCCTTTCAAGCTTAACCTACAGATTGTTGTTATGGCCTAGCTCAGAGAAATTAATTTGTGTAGTCATACATATGCATTGTCTTAGAGACATTACATGTCAAATTTTTTCCCTTTGCAGCAAGCAAAAGGCCTCCAAATTTGGATCATTGCATAGATGTAGTGTATTTCCATCAATTATTGCTTTCTAGATTTTGCACCTTTGAAGAGTCGTCATATATAAATGGTCTTATTGGATAAGCAAGCTAACTATGGTCTTAAATTGTAGCACCATAATTATCACCTCAAAACTCAGATTGCACACCTTAAATATTTTTTGATTATTCTTAATTCCTTCAAAACATAACTCTTTGGAATGTTTTAATCCAAATTTATAATTCCTTCTAGAGAGTCTTAATCCCAATTTGTAAATTTGTATTTTGAAAAATATATTTAGATCTTTGATTTCCAATGATACTTCCCTTATGCATTCAGAATGGTCCCTGCCACTCCCCTGGTCTATCAGGATGAAAATTGAATTGGGTGCAGAAAAATGTCTGGCATTTCTTCATGGAGGGGCTAAAAGACCAGTGATTTATCAGGATTTTAAATCATCCAATATTCTGTTGGATTCGGTTTGTACCTACAACTTCAAAATTATGAGATGGCTCAGTGTTACACTTTTGATTCTCTTAAGTATTTATGGAGAGATATGTACTTGGTGCAGGAATACAATGTGAAGTTGTCTGATTTTGGACTAGCAAAAGATGGACCTAAGGGGGACAACACCCATGTTTCAACTCGAGTTATGGGAACATATGGTTATGCTGCTCCAGAATATGTAATGACAAGTGAGCATTTTAACCAGTTTAAAACTTGTGGCAATGATATCTTGGTGAGGAAATTTTAAGATTGATATAGATCAACAAGATTTCTAGCCTCTTTAAGGGTCCTGTCTAGTAAATGGGGCAAGCAACAAAACTGGAAAGTTTGTTATGGGAGAATTGTTTAGGTCTCGTCCTATTGGCCTTAGGTTGAATGTATACCAACCAATTTTCAGGACTCAGGACAATTTATATGAGGTTGAATTTTCCTTAATTTATGAAAAAAGTATCTAAACATGCATACGTCTCATGCATACATGTTTTATAGTCTATAAAACATTGTTTCAGATGACTAAATACCCATACCAGTAGAGAGTTAGTTGAGGAAAGATCAAGGATTTGAGTAGTTGGAAGGCCATTAGTCTGTCACTAGGCTTAGTATATATTTTGATGTATCCAATGGGGAAAAACTTTTTCATCCTATGAATGCAAGAACTACTTTGTTTCATTTCTTTGTGCTTGTTTTTGTAATCTAGTGTTAATAATACACTGCTCGACTTCTTGTCTCATTGGGAATTCTTCCTTGGCATATTAATCATATCTAGAAATACAATCAGCAAATAAACATGACCATTAAAAATTAAAACCGTTATTTTAATAAACTTGAATGATCATTATGTTTTGCAACCATGTTTGGTGTCCCCTAATAACCTCTACATCACATGCACTCAATATTGGTTTAGGTAACTGTATTACTTATATTTGGAGGTGACTCATATTGTCAGGTCCAAAATCCATCAAACACACATCTTCATCATGCCTTCACTTCCTCATTTAGTTTGTCTCTCCTCAATTGCCATCACCAACCAGATTGGGTTTTTCCATCATCAACCACAGCAGGAGTCTTCCTTATAGAATTTTAGACTCGTGATTATACCAAATGTTTAGTATGAATACATTGAAAGTTACGAGCTTGGAAATGAAAGCGAGTTAGAGTCAACAAATAAACAATATGTGCCACTCGATAAATAAATAAGAGAAAAAGATTGAAAAATCCCAACAGTGATGGCATGATAGGAAATGTCATTAAAGCTTCTATTCAAGTCATAGTCATATGTACATATATAGATGCAATCCCCGAAGATGGAGTTACGGTACATAGCATACAATGATGTTGCCTACACTTGTAATGATAACTCGATACTGGATAGACAATGGAGGGTCTAGACAGTGATAACACTACCATTCATCCAACTATTTATACCTGGTTTTCCTTGTGATTAGTTCATGTCCAGACCTGAGATGTGCAACTGTGCTATTCATTTAACTAGAAAATGCACATTTTTGAGGAAGTGAAGTAGGCATAGCGAGCTCTGTTCAGGAGAATTTTATGACTGTTGAAGGCTCTGTTTTACACATGAGGTTGACACCTGTAGGGAATCTCCAGATTGATATTAAATGTGACAGTGATTACACATCCTATTCATGGTGAAGGCGAGCATAGCAGTTAGGATTTACGAAAGTTGTTTTGGGGATTGCAATTACTGTTATGACAGCAGAGAAGAGTGCTGCCATCTGCAGACCTGTTTTGATGGCAATAAAGGAGCTATTTCCAGTGGAGCGAGGGCATATTTATATCATGCTGAGTGGCAGTCACATCAAGCCCTTAATACTTGCGTGAGGGTGCTCAAGTGGGAGTTACAGAAAACAAGTCTGATGAGATTCCTGAGCAGCGTTAAACTGGAAGTTGCACCAACTATTCTAAGGGAGGTGCATTTGTTTGTAGGTTATGTGTTATCCCAAGGATGGCACATGCATAGGTTATTACGTAACAAAGGTGCTCAATAAGGAGTTACAATCATTCATCGCAGGATGCTGTTATGGCAGCATGTGGGGCTGACTCCAGGGAGTTACTCATACTCTTCTAAGCTTGAGAATGGTGCTGATCCCAAATCTCAATGAACAATGTGCTTGTAAAGACTATAACAGGTTTGATCATTGGAAGGAGCTTTAGCATTTTTCATCCTTCTTCCTATATTTTCTCATAATTCTGTCTTTGGCATTCTGTTTTTATGTTTATTGTTGCATGAGACTGATCCCACACTGTAGGTGCATCTGAATATTGTGGCTATGCTTATAGCTCAATTTGATATAGCAAACTGATTTCAAGCTTTATTATAGTATAACTGTATAATTTATATTGACTAGACACTGCTCTACAATTCTTTTCATCAATTGAAAGACTTGAACTCTTTTGGTGGTGGATTCATGTTCATGTGTGTGTGAAGGCTCAGTTTTCTCTATTGCTTTTCTTGTTTTCCAGTTGAAATCAGGTTGTCAACTTAGCTAGTTAGTTTCAATACATTCCTCTAACTGGTTTTCTTCTTTATTCAATTCCTTACCCCCTCATGAGGCACTAGATTTGATTGTACGATCTCTGTTCTAAGTTTTAAATTTAGTCAACAGATCCTAAAAGTCAAAATCTGCTATTATAGAGCAAAAGGTCTCGCTTCCCTGCATGTTTTTCATTGCAGTCTCAAACAGGACAGAAAAACCTCTTCTGAGCTTGAAAAACTTTTCCCAAGCATCCCCTCCACCCCTTCCTCAAGTGGGCATGAATCAAGCAGAAGCAAGAGAAAGAAGGATTAAGCACCCACATACTTTATAAACATTACATTTGAGGCCTCACAATTTTGGGTGATAACAAAACCTTAATCTAACTCGTAATAGTTGTGTTATTTTCTATTTTAGAAACATGTTCTTTCTTGTAATGTTTTCCTAGGTTAGAGTTACGGTGGTTAATTTTGACTTAGTGATCCCTTAGTGGTCATTAATGTCATTTATTGTACACCATTAATGGGTTATTAATTAGTCCCCATTGGTTGTTAGTGTTACATAATATAACTCTAAAAGCTATAATTGAGGTTGTAATTCACTGAAGAGTATACTTATGATTAGCCCAAATGAGTGAAATTTTAATATATTTACCAAAACAATAAGTTATTCTAGAATTGATCCTTTGGTAAAGGGGGTTTCTGTGTATTATCTTATTAAAACCCTTTACAACATAAACCAAGAAAGGATAAAATAGAAAATGCCAAGCCACACAATGTATTTAAGGTGTTTGCAAAATAAATGTTCTAGTATGGCGTAGAGTGATCTCACAGTTCAACAACAAATTGAAAGAGCGGAGGGGCTAGCCTTTTATAATTTACTTTGTAACAACTAGATAATAGCTAGTTCAAGCTCTCTCTTAAATAATATTTTACTTGTCATCCACATGTTGGAGACTAAGTAAATTATAACAAAATATATTTTTAATACAATAATTCACTGAAACTATAAACAAGAAGAACAGTAAGACTGAAACCAATATCTATGAGTATGCCAATATCTCTGAGTATGTGGAATAAATGATCTATGGGGATAGAGTCAAAAGCCTTTTTGAAAGTCTATGAAACAACAGTAAACTTTCCAGGAGCAATGTTGGGATTCCTCAATTGTGGTATGGAGTGTAAAGATGTGATTAATAATCTAGTGCTCAAGTTGGAATCCAGCTTTGCCTCGAGCTCTGTGTTGCCTCTGCCCAAGCTCCCTAGAGAGTTGCAAGTGGAGGGATGCAACATAGAGCTTCAAAAAGCAAATCACCACAAAAAGGTCCAATGGACTGCAAGGTACATCATAAACAATATTTAGTGGGAGCATGAGTGCAGCTCCTATAAAAGGCATATCTAACTTCTGAGGTCAAATACCTAAAGGGTCAAATTCTTCATCTAAGATATAAAATGTTACAAATTTGAGAGTCTTAGAGAAGAAAGGGTCCCTCTCAAGAACTAGAGAATCAAGGGAAATATCTTGATTGAAGGTTTCCTGAAGAAAGCGATCAATGTTTGGAGGAGCTACCACCTACTAATTAGGGAGGACTAGGAGAAATTGCTGGCCTCTAAAATTGTATTACCAATGGGTGAATATCTCCTACCATCTGAAGCTAAAGTGAATAATCCCCTGATGGAGAACTTTGGATAAATTGGAAGATCCGATCTTGTGCATATAGGTTGCTCTTTGCAAAGACTTGGATCAGTGGGAATGAGGGTGTCTTATGTGATTGTAAAAAGGGCCTGGACAAAGACACTATTGCAAGGGTCTCATGGGTGGAGGTAAGGGGTCTCCTCGAGATCTCATGAATCTCCATGCTGAGGTGGCATTGCTCTCTGCCTGTAACTTATTGCTTCTATGTGTGAGCTCTACAAAGGAAGGAGGTGATCATCCTATTGTGTGGATTGATGGGAGTATTTCTAAGGCTCCTCCATTTGAGTGTGTTGTGGGTGGAAAATCTGACAAGTCGAGTTGTGCCCTGACTGGATGAATTTACAACATCAAAGCTTATTTATTCAATATAACATAAAATCTATTGTTGCAAGTGATACTATTGTTGAAGTCATATAAGGAAGCCTTTGTTGCCTGCATATTAGATAAAACCTTTGTACAGTGCAAAAAGTTGTAGCGATATCTTTTGCTAATATTTGAAGTGTTTTCTTCCACTTCTAACATCGACATATACAATGCATATAACCTATAAAATTATAATATAAATTCATACATTGTGGTGCTCTCTCTGAAAAAGGTTCTGAGAAATCCCTAAGCTCAGAAATATTTCCTTCATTGAAAACTATCAAGTCTCTGCATTTGAAATAATTTGAACAGGAATAGTTTTCCTTCCCATAAAACATATCGGTCCCCATTTTTTTTACCATATTCTTCATCTCATGGATCTATTTTCATAGCAGCAAGGAGTTCTAATAATGCTATAGAATTTAGATTTGCACGACAATATTTTTGCTAGATTTTTCTCTTCATGGATTTTGTGTAATGGGTCTGTTTAAATTTGAATATTATGTTGCCTTCATGATGACTAATCAAACTCATCACCACTACTACACATGGGATCATCACCAGGAGCTACATAAACATCATTTGGCTCAGAGTCCAAGGACTCCTCAAACTCCTCTCCAACCTCAATATTAGTGCTAGTAGTAGCATGAGCAACAACACTACACTTAATAGAACTAGAAGAACGTGTTTTCCAAACTGCATGAGCACTACTTCCCTCATGAGTCACCATGTTCCATGCTTGGTTTTGGTGGTTCGCTTCCTTTAACTCCTGGTTCAACTACCATATCTTCATTGGAACCAACACCCCAAATTCCACTAAACAACGATTCACCATTTTCTACTAGTGATTCGCCATTTGTACTGGTGATTTACCATGATTTTACAGGATAATATAATCTCGTGAAGGATTCGCCAAAAAATATATATATATATACATATTATATTATTAATAAAATCGTCTTCCATTTTTCCTATGTGTTATGGGGATTCCCCATTTATTATACATATAAATTTAGGGGGGTTCTTAAAATTTTCCCTACCAAAAACATAACCTTAGGAGATGAAGCGCCAAAACTATGGGCCCTGTTTGGGTAAATTGGTACATCAACTTCCTAGGGACGTAACTTTTGCATACAATCTCTGTTTGACGTGCACACTACCTCGTTAGAAAGATCTATCCGGGGACTAAAACTTTTGAGGGAGAAACATCAATTGATGACCCATTTTTCTCTTGGTTTTCCCAAAAAACATCATTTAGGGCCTCAAAATGGCTCTGAAATTCCAAGGCCCGAAAAACTGCTAAAAATAGTAAACTGTGCCATAATTAAGGAAACTAAAAAATTGAAAGAAATAATGGTGCAGGTCCAAGTGGAATAGGCAGGTCGCCACCAATATCCACATGGATCATTCATCCCCCCTTAGGAAGCAATGGTCCCCATTGCATTGAGGTCCTCCATGAGATGATGAAACTTCTGCTGAACTTGGTCCTTGGTGAGCCACTTGCCTTGGTGAAGGAGTAGGCCTACTTTGACAACTAGATATGGCTGGATCATTTTTTTCGAGCATTCTTACTCTGTGTATCCATGATATGATCAATGGTGGCTTGTTCCATGCAGTCTTGATTTAACTTTGTTGGTGTGAGTTGTTTTTCCATGTTGGATGTGTCGAGTAGAGGTGGAAAGTAGGGCCGAAGGCAGTCCACATTGAACACTGGATGCAGACCAAGGAATGGTGGAATACTGAGCTTGAAGGCATTGTCCCCTATAGCCTTGGTGATGGTGTATGGCCCATATTGGAGTGGGAAAAGCTTGCGGTGGGGTTCAGCGAGGTGCTCCTTCTGCAAATGTAGCCACACTTTGTGGCCCACTTGGCAGTTGTGTGGCACCAGATGTTGATCATGTCGTTGCTTGTACTTATCATTGGCTCTATCCAATATCTCATGAACCTATTCCAGGATGTGTTGAATGCGCTCAATGAAGTTATTCGCCTTGTCAACTTTAGACTCGACACGAGCTGAATTTGTCTGAGTAGTTGCAACTAACATGGCTACATCAATGGGACATAATGGCTAGAATCCCAAGCCCACATGAAAGGGGTTGTGGCCAGTTGAGCTTTGGAGAGCCTGGTTATAGTTGTGTTTTACATAGGGGAGGATCTCCTCCCATGTTCATGGATGATTTGAGTTGTACATGTGCATAATGCGTAGGATCATCCTATTGACGACCTCTATCTGGTCATTAGTTTGGTGATGGAAAGTTGTGGACTTGATGTCCAACATTGACCAAGGGTTGGATCAGAATGTACTGAGGAACCTACTATCGCGATCAGAGATGATAAACTGTGGGATCCCAAAGTGTACCCATGCTCATTCAAAGAAGTGCTTAACAGTGGCGCCTACTGTGATATTATTCTTGTAGGCCATCATAATGGCCATCTCCGAAAATCTGTCGACGACCACAAAAACACAGTCATTTCCATGCTTAGTAGAAGTAAGTCTCAACATGTAAGCCATGGAGATGGATTCTCAAGGTCGACTAGGGGTAGGAAACAGAGTATAGAGGCCTTGCTTATTGATGGTCGGTTTGGCAATAACACAGACAATGCAGGACCTTATGAACTTCCCGGCATCCTGTCGAAGGTTTGGCCAATTAAAATACTTATGTAGTACTGCCACTATTTTCTCAACCTCGAAATGCCCAGTGACTTGATTATAGTGTGCTTCCAAAATCATCTTGGCACACTCACTTGAAGGAACAAAAATGTGTCCCAGGTGGAATAGAAGTGCATCTTGGAGGTGAAAATTTGGAACTTGCTTACCCTCCAAGAGTATCTTGTATGTGTGGCCAATTTCTGGATCGTCCTTGTAGAGAAGCAGCCAATCAGGGTCTCATGCCCACAAGTGTTGAGCATGGTGGTTAGTGAGATGATCGACAGTTGGCTAAGGCAGTGTACAACATTATTGGTGCTTCCCTTCTTGTACTTGATATTCAAATAAATCCATTGCAGATATGTGGACCAATTATGATGGCGATCGTTCTGCAACTTACCTTGTCCCTGTATGAAATGCAGGGGTCGGTGGTTTGTGTGGATTAATGTTTCCTTCCCCAAAATGTAATGCTTCCATTGTCGGCAAGCCTGAACAATGGAATAGATCTCTTTGTCATAAGTGGGATACTTCTGGACTGTGTTGGAGAGTGTCTCACTGTGATATGCCACTGAATGCCCCTTTTGAGTAAGAACTGCCTCAATAGCATATTATGAGGCATAAGTCTTGATCTCTAATGGTTGTTGCAAGTCTAGTAATGTGAGCACTAGGGCAGAGTAGAGGCAATGTTTCAACTCTAAGAACGACTTATGTTGAGATTCAGACCAAAAGAATTTTTCTTTCACTCCTCCCTTGGTGACTTTCCTGAAGGGCTAAGTGATATGAGAGAATCCCAATAGGAACCTGTGGTAGAAATTAGCAAGACCCAGAAAGTTGCATATCTCTGTTAGAGTGGTGAGGCTAGCCAATCCCGAATGACTTGGATCTTGGCTGGATCCACATGCACCCCGTGCTCATCAATAATGTATCCCAAAAACTGAACCTGGGTCATACCAAAAATTCACTTCTCCAAATTAACACACAACTTGTGTTCCAGCAGTGTTTAGAGGACCTGTCGGATGTGGTGGAGGTGCTATTCCGATGTCTGGTTGAAGATCAAGATGTCATCCAAGTACACTACTAAAAATGAGTTGGTAAATGGCTACAAGATGTCATCCATCAGCCTCATGAAGGTTACGAGAGCTTTCGTCAACCCGAAAGGCATTACCAACCATTCGAAAAGGCCCTCCTTGGCTTTGAAGGCAGACTTCCATAGATCAAAGGGTTCGATTGGTACCTAGTGATACCTGGACTTCAAGTCGATCTTGCTAAAATATTTTCCCCCTTAAGTTGGTGTAGAAGATTATCAATCCATGGGATCGGGTACCTATTCCATACAATGATCTTGTTCAACTCCCAATAGTCAATACAGATTCTCCAAGTCCCATCCTTCTTCTACGACAACAGGATCGGGCTTCCATAGGGCGATGAACTTGGCCAGATGTGACATTTCTATAGTAGATCCTCAATTTTCCTCTTGATTGCGTCATTCTCCATAATAAAGCGTTGAGAGAGTGGTCCATTGGGCAGCATCGCACCTGGGGTTAGATCGATGGGGTGCTTGACTTGATAGTGTAGCGGCACCCCTGTGGGTGAGTCTTCTTCTTTCCATGAGGGCGGATTATCAGGAATTTTTTTCCCCATTTTTGGAAATGAGCTTATTACGTTGTTTTGCAGTAACCAAAGAGATGGCGACAAACAGTGATACCTTCGGTATCCTGTACAACTTATTGCCCAAAGTAACAATAATAGAATGAGACCAGGACTCATACACACCATGTAGCTTCCATAAGTATGGTTGGCCTAATAATACATCAGAAACATCAAGAGGACCAATGTCACATAATACTTCATTCATGAAGGGCTTGACGTTTTAGGGAAGGTGACACTGCTAGCTGATGTGAAGATCTCGTCCTTCGTGAAGCCACCTGATGGTGTACGACTGTGGGTGTGTTGTGGTTGGCAAACCCAACCACTTCACGACCTCTTCCGAAATGAGGTTCCTTTGGCTCCCGTTGTTGACAATGAATTGTAGTGGGGAACCCTTTACCCATATCTAGGAATGGAAGAGGCACTCCCCCTCCTATGGATCTTTCGGTTCCTCCTTCTGAATCTCTGTGGTGGCAACAATGGCGTTGGGCTCCACGTCAATAATATTCCTCCCTTTATCATTCCCCTTGTCAGGTTTTGATTTAGATTTGGAGCATGCATCTGATTTAGAAGCATTTAGCTCGGCCACGAGTGACTGCTCGGCCCAACACTCACTTGTGTTGTGAGTGGAGCTCTTATGGAACTCACACCACTTTCCCGTGTCCTTCTTTGGCTTCAAAGCATTGTTATTTTCTTGTGGCTTTGGCGAGTTATCTTCGGTCTCCCCGCCTTGGATTTGTCCTTTTTTTTTCATTTTTAGGGCACCTTCCCCTTGCTTCTCATTTGCAGATCCAAATTCTCGCTTCTTCTATTTGAAATTTTGCTCAATCTTGGCAGCATATTGATATGATGCACCAAGCGAGGAGATGTCGAGGAACTCAATTTCCTCCTGAATGTATCTATGCAGGAAACTATGGTACTTCATCACCAAATTTTTCTCTGAATCTTTGATACCAAATTTTGTGCGCAGGGTATGGAACATATTCGTCAGCTCATTCACATCTTGATCCCTTTTTTCCGCAACATCGTCCATTGTATCTACTTGTCCTCATAGCTCCCCACGAGATAATATTGTTCCTTGATGGTGTCTCAAAAATAATTCCAAGTGGGTGTGACTAAAAACAGAGAGGGTTCCCTCCCATCCTTTTGCTCACAAGAGGTTTCCAACCAGTCCTTGACATGGGGGGTAGCTTTCATGAGTGCAAAAGTAATATTTTACCGGTTGGAGAAGTCATGAAGCGAAAATACCCTTCTAATAGATTCAACCATCTATCTATGACATCTCATCTATTTTTCCCTCAAATATGGGAATATCAAAGTTTACTTGTACCTTAAAAGGAGCTGCACCTCCAGAGTGGTTGTTGGATGCATATGCACCGCCGGTGGGCAGTCGTTGAAGAATTTGGGAAATTTATGCATCATTTTGTTCCTTTGTTTCTTGAGGGCCTCCTCGAGAAATATTTTGATAGGATCTCCTACTCCCTCATCTTTCTTTCTGTCCCCCATGGGCGGGCGTCGGGGTTTGCGAGGCTGACCTTGCAAAGGTTCAACTAGATTGAGCCCTAACTCCTTATATCCCAACCTCTTGGGGACATGCAAAGAAGGTTCAAGAAAGAGCAGACTGCTCTGATACCACTGATACAGACATATGCAGGAATGCAATAAAATACAAAAATACACATAAACACAGAGATGTAGCAGAAATAAGACTTCATTTCATTAATATCACATAACTGAAATATGCTTACAGGCAGAATGGAAATAAACTATCTAGGGCGCTGGTAGCTTATCTCTGAGAAGAGATGTGGCGGATACAAGCCTCTGAACTATGTTACGATTAGGCTTGAAGGACTATTTATTATTGAGAAACAATGGAAAACCCTAAACATCCAAAAACCTGACCCTAGGAGATGAAGCGCCAAACCTATGGACCCCGTTCGGGTAAATTGGTACATCAATTTCCCATGGATGTAACTTTGGCATACGATCTCTGTTTGACACGCACAATACCTCGTTAGAAATATCTATCCAAGGAATACAACTTTTTAGTGAGAAACATCATTCAAAGACCCATGTTGTTCACGATTTTCCCAAAAAAATGTCATTTAGGGCCTCAAAACGGCTTCGGAAGTTCAAGACCCGAAAAACTACTAAAAATAGTAAATTGTGCTACAATTAAGGAAACTAAAAAACTGAAAGAAAAAATGGCGTGGGTCCAAGTAGAATAGGCAGGTGGCCAACAATATCCACCTAGATCAGACATAGAAAGGTACTTCAATGTTATTCCCACCAACATTGATAGATTCAATAGATAGGTTTCCCATAGGGTGTAGAGCAGACAATGACAAGGTTTTCTATTAAGGCACTATATGGTGTAAACGAAACTCCATGGGAAAAAATCCATCCATGCTAAGGGTTGGTGTGACTCAGGGCAGGTACCTAGGTGATTTTGACAGCTTAAATTCCCCTGGGTCATAGCTACTCAACCCACGGGTTATTCATGCCAGCCATCTCAGGACTCACATAAAATAACAAAAAGAAAGATTCAATAAATAGGTTGAATTCTTCTCCCTTTGAGTGGGACATTATTTTTGTAGAGTGGAAGCATATCAATCTCACTTTTTCCCTTTTTCACATGGTGATTTTGACTAGTATCAATCAACCTCACTTGACAATGCTCTTAACCACTACCATGTTAGTCCCACCTCATTTTCCACTAGTACCAAGCACAATCATATTTTTTACGTTTGCTTGAAACCCAATAAACCAACATTATTAATCATGTCATAAATGAACATTTAAAACCTTAGAGATGTCAACACACATCCAAAAAATAGTCTCATTCAATTCTCTTATGCCAAACTCACAAAATGCATGATAAAATCATAGGCACATGATTTTCCTTTAGTAGGCTACAAATTTACAACATATGAAGATCATGCATGTTACATATAATCATTGTAACTTCATAAGGAAAAAGGATAGATAGAAAATATAGAATATGATATACACAAATATTTATTCCTTGTTGTACACTTTTTGTGTTAAATATAACATGTTTAGGAAATGACCTAGAAAGGTAGTTCACTGTTATTCCCACCAACACTAATAGATTCAATAAATATGTTTCCCACGGGGTGTGGAGAAGACTGTGGCAGGGTGTTTTGTTAATGGCGTAAAATTCATTGTTGAAATTCCATGGAGAAAATCCAATCATGCTAGGGGTTGGTGTGGCTTAGGCCAAGTGCGATCTTCGGGTGATTTTGACGGCTTAGGTGTCACTAGGTCATGACTACTCAAATCGTAGGTTAGTCATGCTAATCATCTCAAGAATCACATAAACTAGCAAAAAAAAAAATGGATTCAATAGATAGGTTGACTTCTTCTCACTTTGAGTGAGACATTATTATTTTAGATTGTAACCATGTCACTTGAAAATGTTCTTAACCACTCCAATGTTAGTCTCGCCTCCTTTTCCATTAGAACCATCCACAATTATATTTTTTTATATACGATTGAAACCCAAGAATGAGACTTCACTCACAACTACTACACTAACGGGTCAATACTCAACCGTTGCCACTATAACCCCAAGTTCAACCGCCCTCCCCCCAAGAACGGAAGCCCCAGGTGCAACCGCCCTTCCCTGAAGAACGAAGCACGATAAAACCGAGGATTAAACCTCAGATCCACACAATAACATGAATGAATTAGCAGCTAATTCTTTGGCCAACAAGTTGCAACCCTGGGAAAAATTATAACAAATATTATTTTAAAGAAAAAAAAATACATTCAAAATTAAATTGGAAAATGATTTAATAAAATAATAACAATAATTTGGATTTTAAGTTTTTTTTTTTAAATATATAATCAAGATATTTCTTTATATATTAACATTATATAAAAATATAATGTGAGTGTGAGATATTTTTTAAATTCAATTTTTTTTATATTGTAACTTCGTTTTTTATTAATAAAATCATGAACAATTTTTTAGATAAAATAATGTATAATATAAATATCACATTAAAATATATAACATGTAAATAGTGTTTATAAATTAACACCCATTTTACCATATAAATTAAAATAATGATTGCATAACCATCTTTAAAATTAATTAATAAGCTGATCAAAATTTAATATTTACAATATAACAAGATTTTTGATCATGGATATTTACCATGGATATTTCTAACTTCTAAATAGTTTTTTTTTACAATACCATGGGCCAATACCCAGAAGAGAAAGATAGAGAGAGGAAGGGAGAGAGGGGGAGGAGGGAAACAAATCATAATACCATGGGATAATACCATGGTTTATCAATGTCATGTGTCATCTATGATTTTGATTATTATGTTATGGATCTAGGCTTTTAATTATTTTTTTACAATACCATGGGCCAATACCATGGATTATGAATACCACATGCCCAAGAACCATAATTTATTTCAAAAAAAAAATTACAAATACTTTAATTTAAGTTAATTTAATTTTATAACATTTTTTAATTAAATCTAAAAGCAAAAAGGTTATAATAACTTTTAGGTATATCTAAATATTCCCATAGAGATTAAATAGAGGTTTTAATAAATTAAAAATGGGAATACTTTTACAGGAATAGGAGAGAGAGAGATAGAGAGTAACAAAGTTGCAGGGTGGAGAGAGAGAGAGTTTTTGTGATGGGGGAGAGAGGGGGAGATAGTGAAAAAGTTGGAGGGTGGAGAAAGAGAGTTTGTGAGAGACAAAGGGAGGTGGTAGATAAAGGGAGAGAGAGGAAGGAAGAGAGAGGAGAGAGAGAGATGGAGTTAGAAGGGGAAGAAAGACATAAAGAGAGAAAGCTGGAGAGAGAGAGAGAGAGAGAAAGAGATGCAGAGGAAGAGGGAGGGAGAGAGGGATAGATAGATATGGAGAGAGAGTGTGTATGTTTTGGGGGTGAGAAGGAGAGACAAAGGGAGATAGAGATATAGATAGAGCGGGGAGAGAGAGCATAATAAAGAGGCAAACAGAGGGAGGGAGGAAGAGAGATAAACATGGGGGGAGAGAGAGAGAGAGATAACTAGATAGATATGGAGAGATTGTGTGTATGTTTGGTGGTTGAGATAGAGATATAGATGGAGGGGTTAGACAGAGAGAGAGAAAAGGGGAATATATAGATAGGGATATGAAGAGGGATAGATAGATTGATAGATATATATATAGAGAGAGTGTGTATGCATGATGATATAAATAGGTAAATAAGGAGATATAAAGGGAGATATAGATATAGATGGAGGAGGCAAGAGGGAAGGAGAGAGAGACAACGAAAGGGAGGGAGAGAGAGAGAGAGAGAGATGTGTTTAGGGGGATGAGATAGAGAGAAAAATAAGGAGAGATGGAGGGAGGTATAGATATAGATGGCATAGGGGGAGAGGGTAGAAGAGAAAGATAGAGAAAGGGAGGGAGAGGTGGAGAGATAGGGATGAGGGAGAGAGGGAGAGGGAGAGAGAGAAGCAGAGAATGAGGGAGATATACACAAAATGGAAAGTGGAGAGGGAGGGAGATATACACAAAATGGAAAGTGGAGAGAGAGGGTAGAAGAAAGAGACACACAGAGACAAATACATACATAGAAGTTAGATCTATAAAGTCATGAATATTTTGGTTTTTCACTAAAATAGATGTATTAATTTTAGTGTGGTTCTTTATTTCCAATCCTATTTGATTGCTTTCACTAGATGCATTGATTTCAGTGTAGATGTCGATTTCTAATCCTATTTAATACCTTATGCTAGATGCATTGATTTCGGTGTAGATTTTGATTTCTAGTCCTATTTTATTGCTTGCACTAGATGCATTGTTTTCAATGTAGATATTTATTTCTAATCATATTTGATCACTTGCACTAGATGCATTAATTTTATTGTAGATGTCGATTTCTAATCCAATTTAATACCTTATACTAGATGCATTGATTTCTACTCCTATTTGATTTCTTGCATTGGATGAATTGTTTTAGTGTAGATCTTGATTTATAATCATATATGATTACTTGCACTAGATACATTGATTTCAATGTAGATGTCGATTTCTAATCCGATTTCATGCCTTACACTAGATGCATTGATTTCAGTGTAGATGTTGATTTCTACTCCCATTTGATTGCTTTCAGAGTAGTTATTGATTTCTAATCCTATTTGATTGCTTGCACTAAATGCGCATTGATATGGAGAGAGGGAGAGAGATTTGTTTAGGGGCACTGAGATAGAAAGAAAAATAAGAAGAGATGGAGGGAGGTATAGATATAGATGGCACGAGGGGAGAGGGAAGAAGAAAAATATAGAGAAAGGGAGGGAGAGGTGGACAGAGAGGGAGGGGGAGAGAGATAATCAGAGAGGGAGGGAGATAGACACGGAATGGAAAGTAGAGAGAGAGGGAAGAAGTGTAGATGTCGATTTTTAATCCTATTTAATACCTTACACTAGATGCATTGATTTCAATATAGAATTTGATTTCTACTCCTATTCGATTACTTGAATTAGATGCATTGGTTTCAATGTAGATATTGATTTCTAATAATATTTGATCGCTTGCACTAGATGTATTGATTTTAGTGTAGATGCTAGTTTCTAATCCTATTTAATACCTTATACTAGATGCATTGATTTGAGTGTAGCTGTTGATTTATACTCTTATTTGATTGTTTGCATTGGATGTATTGGCTTTAGTGTAGATATTGATTTATAATCCTATATGATTGCTTGCACTAGATGCATTGATTTCAGTGTAGATGTCGATTTCTATTCCTATTTAATAATTTATACTAGATGCATTGATTTCAGTGTAGATGTTGATTTCTACTCCTATTTGATTGCTTGCATTGGATGCATTGGTTTCAGTGTAGATATTGATTTCTAATCCTATTTGATTGCTTTCACTAGATGCATTGATTTTAGTGTAGATTTTGATTTCTAATTCTATTTGATTGTTATTTTATTGTTTGCATTAGATGCATTGATTTTAGTGTATATGTTGATTTCTAATCATATTTTATTGTTTGCACTAGATGCATTGATTTAAGTGTAGATGTTTATTTATGATTTTATGCAACTAAATGTATGATGTACAATAATTTCAAAGTAATTAGATTAATAATGTGCATTGATTTCAGTGTAAGCACATATTTTCCCCCTCCATCTATATCTTTATCTCCCATGGACTCTCCTTCTTAATCTCTCTATCTCACCCCACAAACATACACACACTCTCTCCCTATCTATCTATCTATCTCTCTTTCCCTCCCTTTTCCACTCCCTCTCTCTCTCTCTAACACTTCTCTCTCCATATCTATCCATCTCTCTCTCTCTCTCTCCCTCCTTTTTCCACTCCCCCTCTCTCTCTCTCTTCTCCCTCCTTCTCTCTCTCCATATCTATATCTCTTCCTCCCTCCTTGTCTTTGCCTCTATCTTCTTCCTTTAACCCACCCCCCCGCACTCCCCCCCCCTCCCCCTCACCTCTCCATCTATATCTCTATCTCACCCCCAAAACAAACTCTCTCTCAGTGTACACACATAAACATTATTCTTGATGTGAATTGACTTTTTTGTTACGGGAATTCAACCATAAATACAATACTTGAATTCTCATCCTAAATAAAATGTTCACTTACCTTAAATGTCTTCTTCTTAAAAATATACACTATTTGTAATTGACTATTCTTATTATTCTCATTTTCAATCATTCAACATTGTTAATAAATTTGCATTCAAACATCGTAATAGAAAATAACTAATAAGTGTGACAATAAGAATCTCATTTTCCATCATTCAACATTGTTAATCAATTTGCATTCAAACATGCTAATAGAAAATAACTAATAGGTGTGACAATAAGAATAATAGAATAAAATAGTGTTAAATCTAAAAATTTTAATAAGTGTGTCAATAAGAATCTCATTTTCCATCATTCAACATTGTTAATCAATTTGCATTCAAACATGGTAATAGAAAATAACTAATAGGTGTGACAATAAGAATAATAGAATGAAATAGTGTTAGATCTAAAAATTTTGTGATCCATAAAGTAGATAGAATCACATTATTATTATTATTATTATTTAAGACCAAATAATAATAATGTGATTAATGCCAAAGGCATTTATGTAGAATAGAATAATTTTAGATGCATCGCAATGAAGATTGTTTGTAATTCACTATATTTTCATTATTCACATTTTATATCATTGAACATTGTTACATTGTCACTTTGCACTATATTCTTATTATTAACATTTTATATCATTGAACATTGTTACATTGTTACTTTGCACTTAAAATTTTTATTTCATCATTTTTTATCTCAACTGAGGTAAATAAACAAAGTTAAAGTTAAATTGACCAAACTAATCTTAGACATATTTAGCATATTTCAAATGATCAAAATAATTATATTTTCAACAAATTTATGTATGACCGCAAACTACATCTATCTTAACTCCGGATCTATCAAGTGTCAAGAGGGATCAAATCTCTTAAGGTGCAAACCTTTCCTCAAGTTCTGCACTAAAAAAAAACTCTCTAGATGCTTTATAAATCTAAGATTAACATAGATTTAAATCGTTATATTAACATTATATACTCAGAATTAAAATATATATATATATAACCCCAAATTTTAAGATATTTGTATAAATGACAAATGCTAAATAAAAATAAAATTTCTCCACTTTTTCTTTTGCCCATCACGTTTAGTGGGTTTTCCATATGAATGACTTTATATCAACTAAAACAAAACTCAAATGATTGAATTTCTATCGACTGAAAAAAATTCCAATAATAGCCGGAGTTTTCGGTAAAAAACTCCGCTCATTTCTTTGTAGGATTGAATTTTAGTGAAGTTCCGCAAAGATTTTCCCCACTTTCCAATTCCCCTTTCGCTGAATTTTCTCGTTGCATTACAATTTTCCAACTCTGTTTTACCAGAAGTCGAGAGCCCATTTTTCTTTTCTTTTTCCAAATATGTAAAATTGGATTTTTATATGAATTACAAAAAATTCTCAAATATGTAGAATTAGATTTTCCAATTAACTTTTGAAAGATTTTTGGCCACTTTTTTCACTCAAATGATTTTATTTTCTTCATATGACAACTGCTGCTCCATATTCTCTTTATATGACAACTGTTGTTGTATCCACTATCCTTTTCTCTTTAGCCATTTTGTTTTTTTCCGCATTTACAGGATTCAAGCTCCACAATTTGTGGTTCCCTGTTCTCTTTTTCCCAAGTCAATAAATTCAATTTTCTTACTCTTGTATTTTTTTTTCCACATCTACAACATTATATTTACTGCACAAGATTTCCCTTGATATCTCGCCCAATTTTCTTCTCCTTTTCCAACTTTTGTGGTCCATATGACAACTGGTGCTATATCCACTATTTTTCTAAATTTTGTTTTTCCCGACGATAGGATTGAATATCTACACCTATGTTCGTGAAGTCCAATAAATCAATTTTGTGGTTCCCAAGCGGTTCCCAGGTTCCAGATCTACAACATTAAAGTTCCATCAACTGCACAAGCTTTCCATTGATATCTAGAATATTTTCCCAAGTCAAAGTCAAATGGCCCATTTTTCTTCTCTTTTTCCAACTTTTATTTCAACTTTCTACTTTATTTTTTTCCCAAAATCAAATCAATCAATACATCCATTTCCTTCGCAATCTGCACAATCAAATTTCTATCAATATCTGGAAGATTTTTTGGTCTCCATTCTCCTTTTCCGAGTCAAGATCAATAGCCCCATTTTTTCTGATTTTTTTTTTTTCCAAGTATGCAACTAACATAATTTCACTGAAGTTTGAATGATTTAACATTTTGTCCTTTCCTAGGTCCTCTTCCTCAATCACTGCGTTCCTTAATGGGATCATTGAGGAAGAGGTGTACATTGAGTAGCCTGAAGGATTTGAAATCTTCAGCAGCGAGTCGCATGTGTGCAGGCTCAAAAGAGCACTGTATGGGCTGAAACAAGCACCCCTTGCTTGGTATACTTGGATCGAAAACTATTTCACTGGACTTGGCTTCACCAAGAATGAGGTGGATGCAAACCTGTACCAGATTGTGGTTGAGGGTAAGCTTTTAATTACTGTACTTTATGTTGATGATTTAATACTAACAGGTGATGAGCAGTTGATACACTCATGCAACGCAGATCTTGCAAAGGAGTTTGAGATGAAGGATTTGGGCCTCTTTCATTATTTCCTTGGATTGGAAATATGGCAGCGGGAAGGTGAACTGTTTGTGTCTCAAGGCAAGTATCCCCAGGAGATACTGGAGAAGTTTCACATGTAAGACTGCAAGCCTATCGACACTCCTCTTCCAGGAAATTGGAAGAAAGATGATGCTACATTGGTAGAGGTAGTGGATGCCACTGTTTATTGACAGTTGGTGGGTTCACTCATGTATTTAGTTAATACAAGACCATACATATGCTATGCAGTGAACCGGTTTTCACAAGCGATGGTTAAGCCTACCAAGCTCTTTTGGAAGGTAGGCAAGCATGTCCTGAGATATCTCAGGGGCACATCTGAGTATGGTTTATGGTACAAACAGATGGACGAGGTGAAGTTGCATGGCTTAACGGATGTAGATTGGGCAGGAAGCCCAACAGACAGAAAGAGCACATCAGGAGGGATTTTCAGTATCGGATCTACGACAGTTTCTTGGTACAACAGGAAACAAAGATCTGTGGCACTCAGTTCAGTGGAAGCGAAATACATGGCAGCAAGTCAAGCTGCATGTGAGGCTATCTGGATGAGGAAGATTCTGGTTGGTTTGTTCAGCTCACATTTAGATCCCACAGTGATACATTGTGATAATCAGAGTTGCATTAAACTCTCGTTTAACCCTGTGTTTCATGATAGATCTAAACATATTGATATCTGGTATCATCATATCAGAGATTGTGTGCAACGAAAGATCATGTTGCTTCAGTACATTCCTATGGAGGATCTGGATGCAGATATTCTGATGAAGACGCTCACCAGAAGCAAATTCGAATACCATAGATGCAGGATTGGGGTGAAGGATAATCTCTATCTTGTTGAGAGGGAGTGTTGAGATTCAACAAGATGATGAGCTTAGTGAAAAGAGTTGCCTTCACTAAGTGGGCCCACAGGCTATTTTTGGCACAAGTCTATTTTTAGACATGATGATCATATTTGAGAAGTTGCAGGATGTTATTTGTGGATGGTTGATTAAGTTGAAAAATAGATGAAATTTTATTTTTAGAATATTGGGCGAAGTCTATTTATAGATCGTCAATCTAAAAATAGATGCATGTCGATTATTATTAGCTCTTAATAATAATCAGACACTAAACAACAACTTATTCTCTTGGAGCACTTTGTTTCAGTGCACAGATGTGGCACATCAGTGGACTGAGGGAATTACACAATTCCCAAGGGTTTACTAGAGCTAATGCATGGAGGACTCAGTTAGAACTCAAGTGGCAGAGTTATGACATAGTTGGAAGAAGTAGTTATGGAGTTGTATTCAGTTTAACTCAGTTAGACTCGGTTGAGCTAGTTGTATCTAGTCTAACTGATTGATACACTAGTGAGAGTGGAGTGAATTAATTAGTTCATTAATTCACAAATAATAACTCATTAATTAAATGAACAATACAACAGTTAACTACAGTGCATGGCAGTTTCAGTGGAGACCAGTGGAGAGATAGGTGAAAGGGCAAGATAGACTATCTGTTGTGACTATAGTGATGCATTGATTGCATCACACACACATTGGAGTTGCCAATGAGGATTGCGCATTCAAAGCAAGAGTAATTTGAATTCATTCAGAGCTATTCTTCAGCAGGGATTGCACAGTGGAGGCGGGCTAACAGGTGGCAAGAAATCAGTGCACGGATTTGCATATTTCTTCTGATTAGTGTGTGACAATTGATTGTACTGAGAGCTTGATGTACTAAGCTTTGTACGAGATTGTTACATGATCTCCATGATACATAATATATGATAGTTGGGGTTTTCAGCTTCAGGCTTTCCCGATTAAAAACTGTGTTATGTGCGATTGATTATTTTTGTTTATGCTTCACATGTGTGTGCAATTAATTTTTCCGCAAAAGATTAACAAGTGGAATTGATTCAGTATTTTGCATAAAGTTAAATAGTGTGAGATCAAGTGAATCAAGTACATATGCATGCTTAGTTCATATAATTTGTACACAATGTAGATATTGGTTTCTAATCATATTTGATCGCTTGCACTAGATGTATTGATTTTAGTGCAGATGCTAATTTCTAATCCTATTTAATACCTTATACTAGATGCATTGATTTGAGTGTAGATGTTGATTTATACTCTTACTTGATTGTTTGCATTGGATGTATTGGCTTTATTGTAGATATTGATTTATGCACTAGATGCATTGATTTTAGTGTAGATGTCAATTTCTATTCCTATTTAATACCTTACACTAGATGCATTGATTTCAGTGTAGATGTTGATTTCTACTCCTATTTGATTGCTTGCATTGGATGCATTGGTTTCAGTGTAGATATTGATTTCTAATCCTATTTGATTACTTTCACTAGATGCATTGATTTTAGTGTAGATGTTGATTTCTAATCCTATTTGATTGTTTGCATTAGATGTATTGATTTTAGTGTATATGTTGATTTCTAATCCTATTTGATTGTTTGCACTAGATGCATTGATTTAAGTGTAGATGTTGATTTATGATTTGATGCAACTAAATGTATGATGTACAATAATTTCAAAGTAATTAGATTAATAATGTGCATTGATTTCAGTGTAAGCATATCTTTGCCCTCTCCATCTATATTCTTATCTCCCATTGACTCTCCTTTATCTCTCTATCTCACCCCACAAACACACACACACTTTCCCTATATATCTATCTATCTCTCTTTCCCTCCCTTTTCCACTCCCTCTCTCTCTCTCTCTAACACTTCCCTCTCCATATCTATCTATCTCTCTCTCTCTCTCCCTCTTTTTTCCGCTCCCCCCCTCTCTCTCTCTTCTCCCTCCTTCTCTCTCCATATCTATATATCTTCTCCCCTCCTTGTCTTTGCCTCTATCTTCTTCCTTCTATGCCCTACCCCCCTGACCCTCACCTATCCATCTATATCTCTATCTCACCCAAAAAACAAACTCTCTCTCAGTGTACGCACATAAACATTATTCTTGACGTGAATTGACTTTTTTGTTACGGGAATTCAACCATAAATACAATACTTGAATTTTCATCCTAAATAAAATGTTCACTTACCTTAAAATGTCTTCTTCTTAAAAATATAAACTATTTGTAATTGGCTATTCTTATTATTCTCATTTTCAATCATTCAACATTGTTAATAAATTTGCATTCAAACATCGTAATAGAAAATAACTAATAAGTGTGACAATAAGAATCTCATTTTCCATCATTCAACATTGTTAATCAATTTTCATTCAAACATGGTAATAGAAAATAACTAATAAGTGTGACAATAAGAATGATAGAATGAAACACTGTTAGATCTAAAAATTTTGTGATCCATAAAGTAGATAGAATCACATTATTATTATTATTATTATTATTTAAGACCAAATAATAATAATGTGATTAATGCCAAAGGCATTTATGTAGAATAGAATAATTTTTTATTGATCACAATGAATATTGTTTGTAATTCAGTATATTCTCATTATTCACATTTTATATCATTGAACATTGTTACATTGTCACTCTACACTTAAAATTTTTATTTCATCATTTTTTATCTCAACAAACCGAGGTAAATAAAAAGTTAAAGTTAAATTGACCAAACTAATTTTAGACATATTTAGCATATTTAAAATGATCAAAATAATTATATGTTCAACAAATTTATGTATGTCCGCAAACTACATCCATCTTAACCCCGGATCTATCAAGTGTCAAGAGGGATCAAATCTCTTGAGGTGCAAACTTTTACTCAAATTTTGCACTAAAAATAAACCCTCTAGATGCTTTATAAATCTAAGATTAAGATGGATTTAAACTGTTATATTAACATTATATACTCAGAATTAAAAAAATATATAAAACCCCAAAATTTAAGATATTTGTATAAATGAAAAATGCTAAATAAAAATAGAATTTCTCCACTTTTTCTTGAAGTTGTCTACCGAGCCCGTGGAATAGCCCGAAAGGCATAAAATTGTCGGAATCTGGTCAACTAAAACTCGAAAAATCATGTGCTTGGAGTGTTTAGAACCCATTTTTTATGCTGGAAATGGATTCAACACTATCAAAAATCTTTAGGGCACTTAAAATATTAAAGTTTAACCACTGTAAACAAGATTCTGAGCAAATCTTTGCCAGATTTTGGGTGAAAACGCGGCCTTTTTAGACTACGCGCTTTTTCTTTTGCCCATCACGTTTACGGCGAGTCTTATTTCTATGTCTATCAGCCCATAAATGCACTAACCGAGAAGATGGCCACCGTCGGATTAAAGCAGTGCATCATCCTGCAGTGACCATTCCTGTCTCAGCGTATTTATGAGATGGACTGAGAAATAAGGCTCGTTCACTGGGTTTTTCATATGAATGACTTTATATCAACTAAAATAAAACTCAGATGATTGAATTTCTATCGACTGAACAAAATTCCAATAATAGCCGGATTTTCTTATAAGAAACTCCGCTCATTTCTTTGTAGGATTGAATTTCAGAAGTTGCACAAGACGTTCGGATTCAACGTTAACTCTGTTTTACCGGTCAAGCCGAGAGCCCATTTTTCTTTTTTTTCTAAATATGTATGGATTTTTATATGAATTACACAATATTCCCAAATATTTAGAATTAGATTTTCCAATTAACTTTTGAAAGATTCTCGGCCACTTTCTTCACTCCGTTGTCCAACTGAAATGATTTCATTTTCTTCATAGGGAGGACTTTTATATGACAACTGTTGCTCCATATTCTCTTTATATGACAACTGCTGCTGTATCCACTATTCCTTTCTCTTTAGCCATTTTTTTTTTTCCGCATTTACATTTGCGGTTCCCTGTTCTCTTTTTCCACATCTACTGCACAAGATTTCCTTTGATATGTGGCCCAATTTTCTTCTCCTTTTCCAACTTTTGTGGCCCATATGACAACTGGTGTTGTATCCACCATTTTTCTAATTTTTGTGTTTCCCGCATTTACAGGATTGAATGTCCACAATTTGCGGTTCCCAGGTGAAATCAATAAATCAATTTTCTTCGTCTTGTATTTTTTTTTTCCAGATCTACAACATTAAAGTTCCATCAACTGCACAAGCTTTCCATTGATATCTGGAATATTTTCCCTAATCAAAGGAAAATGGCCCATTTTTCTTCTCTTTTTTCCAACTTTTATTTCGACTTCCTACTTTATTTTTTTTCCCAAAATCAAATCAATCAATACATCCATTCCTTCGCGGTCTGCACGATTAAATTTCTATAAATATCTGGAATATTTTTCGGTCTCCATTCTCCTATTCCGAGTCAAGATCAATAGCCCCATTTTTCTCTGATTTCATTTTTTTCCAAGTATGCACCTAACATCATAATTTCACTGAAGTTCGAATGATTTAACATTTTGTCCTTTTCCAAGTCAGTTAATACGCGCCATTTTCGGCAACCAATATTTTAGCTGCTATTCGCCCATTAATGCCCTTAAGAGTACTAAGGGCATCCCATGGACATGGCATGGGGGCATGGCATCGATACCCAAACTTGTACACCGAAGGCTTGCCATCACCGCATGACTCTGTCAGAGTTGAAAAACCTGACATCTTTTCACATATGGGATTGCGCTTGGGGATCACCACCATTAATCATCGCTGGATACATCGAGCGGGCCCAGCTGAAATTTGAATTTTTATTTGAAATTCAAATTTTTAACCCCGCCCAAAAGCTAAAATAAGGCTCGCCATTACATTTCGGCAGCTGACAAGATGTCCCAGGTAGGCCACCGGTTATTCGTTTTGCCATTTACCCTTTTTTATTTCTAAGAGGTTTTCTGACGTGAATTCTGCACGCGATGGTGCAGAAAATCATGTTGAAAGTGCAGTTAAACTGCAAAAAATGCAAGCAGAGAGCCATGGAGACGGTTGCAGGGGTGGAAGGTATAATTTTCTGTTTATTTATTTATTATGAAGTGGTGCTAACCAATCGCACTTTCAATTATGCAATACTTTGTACAAAAATTGAGTAAGTTTGTGGATCCAAATGCAGGCGTTGTCTCGGTAGCAGCTGACTTGAAAGATCAGAAGATCACTGTAATTGGGGATGCTGATCCGGTGTGCCTCACGGCTAGTCTCAGAGAATTTGGATTCGCTGAATTGGTGAGCGTCGGCCCTTCTATAGAACCGGAGAAGAAGCCTGCTACCGCCAAAGAGGAGGGGGAGAAAAAGGCTGGTGGTAAGCAGGAGCCACCGAAAGAGATTCATACTTGTGTCATCATTCCAACAAGCTGTAATTACTGTAGCAGCTACACTTATTACTTGAGCGACGACAACCCCAATGCCTGCTGCATCGTTTGAAGTTCTTTTTTGATCTTTCTTTCTATTTGAGGTCAATAATAATTCTCTTCTCTCTCTAATCTGATCTGCATCTGGACACCACTTTGCACTGCGTTGCGTTGAATGGGTAGTGGTCATTAACGTTTTCGCGCATTCCACAAGCACTTGGAAAGAGGGGGTGTAATTCTGAAAGTAGGATTTATGATTTAATTTCAGAGAAAAATATAGGATATGCTATTTTAAATCCAGAGAAAAATGGAGAAGATGATTTCAGAAGATGATTTCAGGGCTGTCTGTACGCATTTTTAAGGGAGTGGACAAATGGACAAATCTCCACTATCGTATGTCCATGATTAAATAAAATATTTTTTTGGGGTGAAATTCAAATATTTGTGATCTTTTTTTTCCCAATTTCTAGTGTTTATATGGTTGTGATGAGTTGTTGAGCAGATTCAAGAAAATGATGGGTGTTTAAAATGTTTTAGATTTGAATTTGGTTATGACTTTCTAAATTTTTTAATGATAATGATTGAAATTTGGTTTACATATCTATATATATACAACTAAATTTTAAAAGAGAAAAATAAAATCCCATCACAGAAAATCATTAATTAAGAATTAAAAAATAAACTAACAGGACACATGTAAAAAAATTCAAGTGATAGTATATGTAAAGTATGCTATTAAATATGGTAAGTTTACTGGAATTTTCTGTTCCGCAGGGCGTGCTTTTCCTCAAATTTCCTGTTCAACATTACGTTTGTTTTGGGTTTTAACAAAAATTATAAGGTCCCTTATTATGGAAACCTAATCCTGTTCCATCGTGCCGCTTTATATGGTTTTACCCTCGTTAATTATTATGCAAATGTAGAAAATCTAGTAACTCCTCATTAAAAAGTTAAATTTCAGATTTTATATTTTGATGTTATATATATATATATATATATAATCAAATTTTAAGGTGAAGGTGAAATCAGATATTAAATTGGTGTATAAAACTTTTTTGTTTGTGGGGATTAGGGACTTATTTTTTGGTAGGGATTTGACTTCTAAGTCTACGAAGGCATCCATGCTCTACTCCTTCACAAAAAGACACATGCTCTTAACCATTAGGTCCACTCAGCAAATTTTAGCTTTAAATATTTTTTAAATAATTCACTTTACTATTATTGAGCAAGTTAGGATAGTTGAGAGACATATAAGAGAAAGAAGACATAATTATCATTTGACATTTGTATTTTAATTTGTTTATGTCAAACTATTATATGTTGTTGTAAAATTTTAATTTATTTTAAAAAAAGGCAAAATTACAATTTTATCTAGAAAATAATAAAAAATTGATAAAAAAAATTTCAAATTTTTGTTTATAACTATTAAATTTCACAATTTTGAGTGCCCTTAAAATTTCTGATGAAACTAAATCCCTTTATGAAACTGAAAAAATAAATGCACTCCCATTTTCATTATTATTATTAGGTAGCATTTCCCAACCTATAATGGTGTCATTTTCTACATTGAGAGAGCTACGTCATAAAGTGAGTCATGGCTACTCCATTTATAATAATTGAATGATCTTTCACCTACTCTTCTATTATAATGTAGATCCCTAATTGAAATCACTATTTTAAAATTTTCACTTTTTTGGTTTTTATGGGATTGGAATTGATAGTTTCAGGCTATCCCGACATGGTTCTCGGATTTTCAAAACAATTTATGATCGCTAACAAATTTTATTCAACTTCATGTTTTGAAAAACCGAAACGAGAAATCAAACTTTTGAAATTTTCCACTTAAAAATCACCATTGAAGAGCTGCCTGAGGGAAAAGTTTTCCAATGGAATATTATAAAATATGGAGAATATGGAGAATTCCTAGCTCTATGAAATAAAAGGAAGTAAATTAAAAAATTAAATATATAAACGTTTACTACTTTGATCAAACAAGTTGATAGATTATTATGACCATATATATATATATATATATATATATAATTTAATCACTCGTTTAATTATTAAGTGTTGGTTAAAGTTATTTATTAAGATTTTAAAATATTTCTTATTATTATGTTGAAATAATACATTTTGAACAGAAATTAAATTTTGATTAATTAAATTGATTATGAAATTGGTTTCAGAGAGTAAAAGATTGATGGTAAAAGTAATTTCAAGATCTGAGAGTTAATTGAATATATTTAGTTAAAAAAAAAAAAAAAAATTACTGGAGAAGAATTTCTGATTTGGTGTTAAGTAGTGGAATACTCCAAATTCTTGATATTATTGGAATTGGATACTGGACTAGATTGTCCCAAAATCTCTTCCAGAAGTTCTGTTAACTATTAAGATCAGATTTGGAATGCGGGGGAGAGTTGGAAGGCGCAATAGCCTCAGTCGTGGTAGAGAGGCACAAAAATCAGTCAAAGAAACAAAGGACATATAAGTATTTGGTTGTCTATTATTAAACTCTGGATTTATGTAAAAAGTTATAAGTATTTTAATAAAGTAGAAATTTGTATTTGTTCTTCCTTTTCTTCTCTTGCAATTATTTAAAAAGAAAATAGAACAAAGTCTAATACATTTAACAGTTGGTAACGCTGAGAGTTGTTAACTCAAAAACCTCAAAAGAAGGTTCTATTTTGGTTTCCCTCGCTACCTATGATAATACATGGACGGATATGGTCCGGTCATATTTTTTTTCGTACTTATCTATTGTATGAGGAAATGCTAATACTGTAAAGAAAAATAGAACTGCAAAAGTAGAAAAGAATCTGTGGATGATTTCAAATGTATCAACAGTCTAGAGAAACATTCAGAAGATGGATGGCTAGTTAAATATGATTCTAAACCCTCATGCGGAAATAGTAACTCACACTGTAATTTCCTAGTTTTGAAATTTAGAAAAGAAAAGAACAAATAAAGAAAATGATTTCTTAGAACATGCATTTTCAGAAGATGGATGGCTAGTTAAATATGATTCTAAACCCTCATGCGGAAATAGTAACTCACACTGTAATTTCCTAGTTTTGAAATTTAGAAAAGAAAAGAACAAATAAAGAAAATGATTTCTTAGAACATGGCTTTCCTTGTAGATTCTAGAACTGGAAATATCCGTTATAAGCGTACGCTTTTATTTAAGTATTAAGAATAGTCTAAAGATAGAAAAAGAAATATACAGTCTTCATTTCAAGAACCTGAACCATATGGTGAAAAACATTTTCTAAAAATTAAATCCGGTAGCTACTGTGGTGTGTATGTAAACCACCGATATAAATATAGACTTACAATATTTCAGAAAAATAAATTTTAGAGGACAGAAGTAGCTAAACCTGCCATTTAGAGGCAAGGAAACAAGATAGTGACAGAGAAAAGTAATTCTATAAAAGAAAATGGAATTTAAGTTAAGTATCCAACTGATGCTATACTATAAAATCAAACCATCTGGGATATTACTCGTTAATAGAGACATGCTCAGAAAAACCTATACAAATATTTTATTTTATATATCCATAATTATACTGAAATTTAATTGAGTAGTAGTTCCTATCAAACCATGTTATAATGGAAGAAACTTTACAAGTCGGAAACTGCAAACAGTGGCAAAAATGTTCACTATGAATATTTCCAAATTTAATTGTACAGTTACAGTAGTAAAGTATCAGAATTGAAGAATTTTCATGAATTTACATATGCGCTTCACTATGAAATAGACAAAATAGGGACTTTGATATACCCATTAGGGTATTAACCAAAAGAGAACCAGTTCTATTCGAAATAAAACAAATGTTGACATTGAAGTTCTCATAGATTTAGGCATTAAGGTTCTGGTAGTTCTGCAAAACATCAAAATAAACTCTCATTGGTAAGAATTACATGTTAAGATCGAAAGGAGATGAGGATGACTCTCAGGTTTATCCCTTATGAAAAAATGTATTCCACCCAAAACCCTTGCAATCTTACCTATAAGAGCCAAACAGGAAAGTGGGTTAACCGAGCTGGTAGAATTTGGTTCTGAATAAATCAGAGTAAATAAACCCTGAAACAAGATGGTGAACACAGTTTACCTTAGGAGATTTGGGCAGAATTATGAAAGAGATGACCTGCAAACCATAATGTAAAAATGGAGAATAAGAACATAGAAAGACAAAAGGGATAATATTATTACAGTCTTAAGGTTATGCAAACTCGGTTAAGGGTTCGCCCGATTAAGAAAATTTACCTTTGGAGGCTCTTGAATAAGTTGAGAACCCGAAAGCTTCATGTGCCGAGATCCTGAGACGTTTTTGCTTCCTGACCGAGTACTATCGAAGTCAATAGAGGAAATGAATAACCAGAATCGGCAAAGACGAAAAACCTTTCAAACTAATTCCAAAACTTTGTAATGGTAAATAACCTCAGCAAAACCTAATGCGGGTAAACCAAACTCAAAATTGAGACTAACAAATGTGGTTTTTCCTATACAATCAAACGCTGAAGAAATCTATTAGGAAACTGTGATTATGTTACCTGACTGCTTCCGGAGAAGGTAACCCTGGAAACCATCGTAGCGACAGAGCACCTCACTAGAGAAGTAGAGGAAAAAAAATGAGCCAGCAACAAGGAAAAACAGTTACAAGAATGACGTCATACCAAATGAAGCCCTAATGCATATTCGTCGTTGGATGTCTGAAAGGAAGATCAAGGGCAGAGGGACATCCAACTGTCTACTGTTGTAACTAATAGCTCAAGACCAATAAATTTCATCTGGAGTTAAAACCTGAATTCCAAAAAAAACATATCATGCAGACAGATAACTCTTAGGAGCACAGTTAATGCATTGGGTACAATACCATCAATCACAATTAAAAGAAATTTGTCTTAAATATTTGCAATGAACTGAATCAATGGTTTAATCATATGATAATCTTAATGAAGTATATCTCATATATATGTATTTGAATAATCAATCTCCGTAAAATCTCGATTGCAATTAGAAGGAATCTATGGTTGCGGATATGATAATGATAGGACGTATTTATTTATATAAAATAATATCTCATGTGCATATAATTAATAGCATAAGGATTGCAAGTTAAAAAAAAAATTATGGATGTAGTAGTGTAGCTGACAAGTGGTATCGGAGCAACGTTTATATGTTGGGACCCTATTAGTCAACTAACATTTTAAGTTGTGTATCACTGATGTACACAGAGATAGAAAGAAGTTAACAGGGTATTATGAGGAGGGTTCTGACATGGCACTCACCTCCGAATGCCAGGGAAACACAACCCCGACCGGACATGAACCCAAAAATGTGGGTGCAGCTGAGGGTGGACTAGCATCAACAAACCAGTAGGCTGTTGGAGGAACAAAAGCACTAAACCAGCTTTCTCTTAAACACAGTACAAAATTTACAAGAGGAAATGGAGAGAGTGAGAAATGATAATGTGTGGTTGATGCAAGAACAAGAGAGGATATTAAAAAACCTCTCCAACAAACAGAATCAAGAGAATGAGAAGCCAAGTACGGATGCAGAGTTTCAAGAAGGAAATGAGCAACGGACAAGAGACCATGACACTAACAGAATAGAAAGAAGCCAGTCTCAGCGGAGTAATAGAAATAAGAACTATAATGAAGCCGAATCATATAATTTATTAGATCAGAAAGAGGTAAAGAGACAAAACGTAGAGCTGCAAGGTGAATTTCGAAAAATAAAGCCTCCTACATTGGACGGTGTAGAGGAGGAAGTGGCTGAGGCATGGCTAATAAACATGAACAAGTATTTTAAAGTGTATTAGTACAACAGTAATCTCGAAGCTAGATTTTCTATTTATCAGTTGAGGGAGAAAGCCACATTATGGTGGGAGGAGGTGAAAAACGTCCCTAGTTGATGGCAGTGTGGGTGCAGGTTTGAAGGAGTGTTGTTCAAACTTTTGTACAATGTTCTCTAACTTTGGAGTAATTTGTTCCAATTCCTTATTTCCACTCTCATTCATCAAATTGTATGAAATCTGATTGATTTATTTATAAAATGCACATTCGGAAGCTAAAAGTCCCTTATACATTCATAACATAATGCTGCACTTTAAAAAGTGTTAAACCTTTGGAACAATGTTTAAAAACCCTTCGGAAACATTATAACTCACTTAACCTAATGTTTAAACCCTTCCGGAATATAATAACTGACTTTTAAACAAAGGTTGGAACCCTCTCAGCAATGCAATAATTTTTTTTTAAACAGTGTTTAAACCTTTCAGAAATGTATTTCCGAACCTTCAACTATTAATAAAACTCTTATTGAAATATTATTCAAACCTTTGGAAACATTATTAAAACCCTTTGGAATCAATGTTTCGTATTTCAAAACTTTTAAAAAACTCTGTTGTAATAAACATTGGGTCCACACCTTGTTTTAAACCCTCACGCATCTTTCCACACGAGTAATGTCGGATCTCCGACGATCACAATCAGACGGTTATCACATTCAATCAACCCCCGATCTTTATCACTCAAAAGAAATGCGAAATAGGTGGTTTTGACACTGTGACGTGTCATCACTTTGTTGAACCCTTAGTTAAACTGAGAGAGGGGGGGTGAATCCGTTTAACTCTTCATGGACTTTTAATAATTTTCATTAAGCCTTATTTACACCTTCATTTCATGTCCAAATTAATATGTGAGTAATCTTGGAATGTGAATAGCAAGTATTAATATAATATTGCAGTAGACTTAATATGAGAGTAGCAGGTATTAAGCAGATGATAAAAATCAAATCAACACATAAACATTATGCACAGAGACCCCAGATATAAGTGGAAACCCATAAAGGGAGAAAACCACATCTTATTATTGTTGTGATGCAAAGGCAAGCTCCAACTCTCTCTCACCACTGTTTTTCTGCAGGCACCAACCTACAGGAGGCTCCAACCTCACCGCAAAGCTGAAGCAACTTGCAAGGAAGCACCAATCCCTCCAATCCTTTCACAGCACCAACCTGGCTGTGAGGCCCAACCTCAGCCGCCTACAAATCGACAGCTATCAATGAATATGATTTACCTCGCATATCAACTCGTTTTTGTAGCATCTCTTTCTTCTTCTTTTTCTTAATCTTCTCTCGCTCACTCTTGTAGACTCGCATTCTCTATATTTTCTTCTTCTTAACCTCTATTACAGTATATCCGTTGATTATTATATATAGAGTTCCTCACATGACTGTTTGTATTTCACTAGGAATTTGGAGTGAACAGTCATGACTCTTTGGCTTCTGTCTTCTCATTCCTTTTATCTGCATATTCAGAAAATATAACTGTAGGTATCAATTTAATATTACAGTGGGATATTTTTTCTCTTCTAGAGACTTGCCAATGCATCACAACAATATAAATCAATTAAAAACATTTACATTCAATTACAATGAAAATTTCAGCTCAACTCATTTAGCCTTTTGGATTGTTGCGCATTTGTATTTTCTTTGACTGTGTATTTGTCCCTTTCGGTTCTGTTTGTTTCCTTATTCTCTGTCGCAGGGTAACGACCATATGCCATACATTTGTAACTGTGATTTTTATATCAGCGCCTTATATATATATATATATATATATGCAACTACTGACTTTAAATCTGGGCAAATTCCAACCCTTTACACACAGCAAGTGTCTTGTTGATGTGGTGAGTTTCGCAAGCGGAACATACATACACCACGAATTTTTTTTTGATGGCCCGATGCGATTGCACACATCGCAATCGTTTTACATTAACAATCGCCCTCCACCTTAAGCCGAGGCCCGTGAGTCCACAGACCACGCGACACATTTCAATACAATCGCAACAACATTATATATATATAACAGTGCCTTTTATATATATAACCCAATTTCATTTCTCAGCATAATTATACAGAGTTTAATCATACAAACTGCCTTTTCATATGCCTTAAATCAACTCTCGGCGTAAATAATAAAACCTGTTTAAACATATAAAAACCCCTTTTGGGCCCACCTACCACGTTTTCCGATGCGATATACTACTCCTCCAGCGATTTCCGATTGTTGATCGCAATCGCAAACTTCATTAACTTGCTCCGCTATGCTACCTTGCTCCGATGCGATTGCTTTGATGTGATGCGATTACTTTGATTGCGATCAATTGCAATCACAACTTTTAATTGAAAGTCCCACTGCCTTGCTTTCACTCCGATGCGATTGACCACTATTAAGTTCTTCCGATTGCGATTAATCACAATCGCAACTTGCGTTTGCATGTTCCGATGCCCATACTCCGATACTCCGATGCGATTAGGCCGGAATTCAAATACATTTGAATCATAGTTCATATATCCATCAGGTCCAGAACTCAATAGGAACTCTTGTTGATATGTTCTGCTGCATAGCTTTTCTCCGATGTGATTGGGAAAGGGTCCCACCATATAAAACTTTGTTTGTTTTAAAACCAAGTGTTAAGACCTTTGGTTCTTTGTCCACAAAGCGCTCCATATAAATATATATATATCTATATAAGCTTTGAGCCGATGCAATTAAGCCAGAACTCAAACCTATCAAGACACAATTTATATGCCCATCGGGTCCGGGCTTCAATCACAATCGCAACTTTCTGTTGATAACCTGTTCCGCTACCCTTAAATTCTCCGATGCGATTGGGTGAGGGTCCCACCTTATGATACTTTGATTATTTGTTAAAAGGGCGCTCCATATAGATTAATATATATGCTTTGGACCTTTGTGCATAAGGAAAAATATATGTAATGCGCTGCATATATACTCCAGCGTGGGTAACGATTCTCGGAATGAGATTTATATATATATATATATATATATATATATATACTTTGCTGCTCCAATATTTAGTGTATCTTCCAGCAGGGGAGGTGATTCTCGGAATTTGTTTGTATATATAGATATATATATACTTGCCGCTTGGGTTATACGATTCCTGGAATTGTGTTTATGTATCCTCCAGCTGGGGTAGCGAATCTCGAAATTAAAAAAAATGGCTCTGCCTCTGCTTGTGATAACGGCTCTACCTCTACATTTGCCTCTGATATAACGACTCTGCCTCTATATTCGTTGCCTCTGCTTCTGCCTTAGCTGCTTCTGCTACTCGACCTCTGCCTCTGCCTTCGCTGTACATATTACCTGCTACTGTTCTTTGCCTATCTTTGCATATGTTGCCTTCTTTGTCTGTCTCTGTCTTTGCTGCCCCCATTGCCATCAATGACAATATTTCCAACAGTCTCCCCCTTTGGCATTGATGGCAATACACTTTATCTGTGGCAATACACTTTCTCTGTTTGCCTGCTCTTCCTCCTGTTGCTTGCTCTTCCACCCCCTTTGACATCAATGGCAAGGGGTTTGAATTCTTAGTGTAGCTTCTATTCTTTGATCCTCTGATTTTATCCTTTTTCAATATTTCGTGCATTTTCTCTCTATGGAATTTTCTGATTTTGTACGCTGCTGCTTCAACCTTTGGATTAGATTCACATCGGGTTCACTACTCTTCCATATTTTCTAATTAATATATTGCAATTTCTTTTCTTATTTTCATTTTTCTTAAATCATCCTAGATATTGCCAATTTTACTTTATTCTACTTTTCTATCTTATATTGTAATTAAATACTAATGCTAAATTATATAAAAAAGAGTAATGATGGTAAACAATTTATTATATTAATATATTTTCTAATTAATATATTGCAAACTCTTTTATTATTTTTTTTTTCTTGAATTATCTATGAAGTTGCCAATTTTACTTAATTCTACTTTTTGTCTAATATTATAAATATGTCAAATTAGTTATTTTAACATTATAAAAATGCCAAACTTATATCTATATACATTAATTCACTACAATTTTAATTAAAAGTTTAAATTGTATGTTTCTTGCCATATATATGTGAAATAATTTCAAACTTCTTCCAAAGTTTGAAATTGACTACAATTTTAATTAAATGTGTAAATTGTATGTTTCTTGCCATATATATGTAAAATAATTTCAAACTTCTTCGAAACTTTGAAATTGACTATTAAAGTTGGCGAGGTGGTTAAAATGAAATTAGATGATAATAAATTTGTAAAAGAAAATCATATTAAATTAAAATTATGATATTGTAGATAATAATAAATTTGTAAAAAAAAATTATATTAAATTAAAATTATGATATTGTGTTTTTTTTTATATATTTAATTTAATTTTAAATGAAATGTGTTTATGAGGATTTCGATGAATTTGACAAGCATTTAAAAAGATAAATATCTCAAGATATAAATTTTTTTAATGCCACATTTAAGAAAAAAATTATAATTTGAAATTTTTAATCTCTTTTCTTTAATAAATTAAAGATTAAACCTAATTTTTAGTGTGAGATCCTAAAAAAAATTACACCAAATTTAATCTCCCTCATTTAATAAATTAGAGATTAAAATGATTATATGCTAATTTTTTATAATATTATTAATATTATACATAAATTAATTATAATATTATTAATATTATATATAAATTTCACATCTAATATATAAATATTTTTATTTTTAACTCAATTAAATTCCTGATAATACATATTGTATTATAGTTCTAAAATCTATTTATATTTTATAAATCATTTTTAATTTTTAAATAGGATTTGAAATAATGACTTATTGCGACAAATTTTTAAACAATGTACATATTTGATGCAATCTCTTTGGCAGCGCTCGAAAATCCACCACTCTGTGCATAAAATGCACAAAATAGCGCTTACAATCCTCGAGCTTAACCTCTGGTCTAAGGACTTAATCCCATGGTGTTTGTGCTTTATGCGACCACCCAAATGACCGTGTTTAATGATCTGCGGCTTCCACTCGCACAAATCGCTAGTCGTTAGAGAAAAATTGCATATTATTACTGCTGGAACTCATATTTTCCAGATTCCTGCAATTAAACAGCATTGGCCAGTACAAAAACCCAAATCAAAACACAGGACGTAATAAAAACTATGCAAACGTTGTTGCAATAAAACTCAAAGCAAACAATGGGGGGATTTCTATACCATCTCGCTTGAATTGCCCGCGCCTACACCCACGCCATCTGCAATAGCTCCAACTGAACCTCTCGCTGTGTGGGTTGCCGATATTTGTTCCAAATCCCATCCCAACCTCAGATCCCATGTTCCAAATCTATTGATCTTAGCCGACTCTTGAACGGGTTTCTTGTTCGAGAAACTGGGTAGAGGCAAGGAGCTCGGACTTGTCGAATTCGCAAGCGTTGTACCGATACATTTCTCCAAAATAAAAACAGGAAAATTGGGGGTTTTCATACCATTACTTCTGTATGTACTTACCAATCTGCATTATATATTATGCACCTGTGAGTAGCCGAGAGAATAAGTAATCCCCAAGACGGACGAGAGTTTATTATGTTATTTTCAATGAGGGTGCTACTACTCAATTGCTGGTACTCCATGCAAAGTTTCAACACAAAACACCCACGAGCTACCACTTCGCGGCTAGGTTTATTCATTGAACCGATCTGATTATTACCGTCCAGCGAGCAGCATAAGTGTAATTCATCATCTGCACATAACTTGCATCCAATTGATATGGAGATTCACTTAGGTCATTCATCATCCATAATTTTCACATAACTTGCATGTTATGTGCATCCAATTGATATTCAACATGTATATAGTATTTAGAAGCAAAACTTAATTTGATACAAAACATAGGTTTTAACCAATTATATAGTTTTTTAGTTTCATATCCATGGTCTCAAACAATGAGAGAGAAAAAACCTTTTATATTCAACATGTAAAACACAAATTATCCATAAAAGTTTCCCATTAAAACCAAAAGTGATTTGATACAAAACATAGGTTTTAACCTAATCTAGTAAATTCCCCTACATTCAATTTCTAGAATATATCTAATTAGAAGTTTTTCATTTTCATATCCATGGTATTTCTATAGGCAGAGTTTGTAAAGGGCCAGGTAGCCTCTGGATCTCGTCTTTTATGAAAGGTGACATATCTAGTAAATGCCCCTACAGTCAATCTCTGGAATAGATCTAAATTCCCCTAGAGTAAATGCCCCTACAGTCACATGTATCTAGTATTTAGAAACAAAAAGTAATTTGATACAAAAAATAGGTTTTAACCAACTATATAGTTTTTCGTTTTCATATCCATGGTCTCAAACAACGAGAGAGAAAAAACCTTTTATATTCAATGTATGTACAACACAAATTAGCCATATCTCTAGAATAGATCTAATAAAAGTTTTTCATTTTCATATCCATGGTCTCAAACAATGAGAGAGAAAAAAACCTTTTATATTCAGCATGTAAAACACAAATTAGCCATAAAAGTTTCCCATTGAAACCATAAGTGATTTTATACAAAACATAGGTTTTAACCTAAGAGTAAATGCCCCTACAAGTCAACCAATCTCTCGAATAGTTTTAAATATATAAGTTTCTCATTTTCATATCCATGGTCTCAAATAATGAGAGAAAAACCCTTTTATATTCAATGTATGTAAAACACAAATTAGTAATATCTCTAGAATAGATCTAAATAGAAGTTTTTCATTTTCATATCCATGGTCTCAAACAATGAGAGAGAAAAAAACCTTTTATATTCAACATGTAAAACACTTTAATTAGCCATATAAGTGATTTTATACAAAACATAGTTTTTAACCTGAGAGTAAATGCCCCTAGAAGTCATTCAACATGTAAAACACTTGAATTAGCCATAAAAGTTTCCCTTTGAAACCATAAGTGATTTGATACAAAACATGGTTTTAACCTAAGAGTAAATGCCCCTACAAGTCAATCAATCTCTTGAATAGTTTCAAATATAGAAGTTTTTCATTTTCATATCCATGGACTCAAAAAATGAGAGAAAAAACCTTTTATATTCAATGTATGTAAAACAAAAATTAGCCATAGCTCTAGAATAGATCTAAATAGAAGTTTTATATCCATTCTCTCAAACAATGAGAGAGAAAAAACCTTTTATATTCAACATGTAAAGCACAAATTAGCCATAAAAGTTCCCCATTGAAACCAAAAGTGTTTTGATACAAAACATGTAGGTTTTAACCTAAGTGTAATTGTCCCTACATTCAATCTCTAGAATAGATCTAATTAGAATTTTTTCATTTTCATATCCATGGTATTTCTATAAGCAGAGTCTGTAAAGAGCCAGGTAGCTTATGGATGTCATCTTTTATGAAAGGTGACACATCTAGTAAATTCCCCTACAGTCAATCTCTGGAATAGATCTAAATATAAGTCTTCGCCATCCATGTCATCCCATTCATTTTAATCTTATTACATTTTTGTCTGCTATTACCTCAGAATTCTGAAACTGACACGACGATGTGAGACTCGTCGCCATTGAATATGCCACCGTAGACGAGACCTACAAGGCCGCCTCCGATGGGAGGGCCAACCCAGTACACCCAGTTGTTCGTGAAGTCTCCGCTCACAACGGCTAGACCGAAGGAGCGGGCGGGTGGGGTAATCAACTGGTTGTGCCTCCTTTGATGAGACTCTCTTATAACTTGGTTGATTGAATAAACTCAGTTATAACTAGGTTGATTGAATAGACTTGGTGAGAATTTGATTAAATAAAGTTAAAATTAGGCCCTAATATGAACTTGGAGTTTTGATACCACTTGTTTGGATTAAAAACCATACTATAAAATAATAATATAATCTCACATATACAAACATTGGTTTGTTTTGGAAATTCTAATTGGGAAAAAACTAGATAATAATAGATCTAGATCTATTATTACCTTTTACTTTAAGACAACCAACCAAGCCAACATTCTAGTTTCTTCTGGGTCTAACTAAGTGAGCTTGCACCACTCAACTCTAACATAATATCATGTAGAATCTCCTTAATATCACAGGCCCAATACCACATGTCACCAATACCATGTAGCCAAAAATATAACTCTTAACCCTTTGAAATTTATCCAACATTTTTTATAATTTTTTTGGGTAATTTTTTCTAAATGGAAATTGTCTTTATTTCTTAGTTGTTTTTATAAATTTTTTTTGCATAATTTTGTTGGAGCATGTTAATTTATTGTGATTTTTAAGTTGTAATTTACCTCATAATTTTTTATCAATGTTTTGAATTATAATTTTTAAATAATATAATATTTTATTTTGTTTTATAAAATTTTTGTATAATTTTCTTAAATAAAGATCTAACAAGGTAATTTTTAATTTTATTTTTAAATAGAAATTGTAATTTTCATTATCATTTATTATCGTAAGTTTTGAATTATAATATTTTTTATTGTAAAATTTTCTAAATTATTATAATTTATTATAATGGTAATAAATCTGAAATAATATGAATTATTTTAAATTTTAATAAAATTATTTTTTTTTAAATTATTTTTCATACTATGAAATCTTATATGAAAATTGTAAAGTTTATTCGTTTATTATAATCAACAATTTTTTATTAATATTGACTCATCATCATTGTCAAACCTTACTTATCATTATTATCTCATTATTATCTCTATAAACGTAACAACGCCAATATATATATATATATATATATATATATATATATGGAATTGGAGGCATCTTTCGCCTTCGCGAAAATTTGAAGGATCTAACCGCTCAACATAACTCATTAACTCATTAATAATTTGTTGCCCTTGGTAAAACCCTGCGAAATTTAACTGCGACGGATGGAGGGTAGCGCACTTGAGACTGATAGATGCCGAGAGTTAAGGCAGATTGCTGAGAATTAATGCTAGAGTTAATGGCAACCAATTTTTTGGCGACCACACGATTTAATGGGGCGCAACAGATCGCAGATCAAATTTTCGACGGCTCGAGACTGAAGGTGAAGAAGACGGCTAAGTATGGCATGGGTCGCATGGCATGGCATGCCCATTAGTACTTTTAAACGCATTAATAGGCCAATAGACTGGAAAATAAGGCTTTCCAATAGATAATGACATGATATATGGTTTTGATATAGTGAGGTTATGATATACTGAGGTTATGTGTTGAGGTATCGAAACAACATAGGTTCTTCAGATGAAATATCGAAACAACAATTGCATTGTAGTTTCCCTTACCATTAGCCTATTGTCTATCTTGTTGGTCATACATCCAATCCTTCTCTTTCAAGCAATTGTTCTCTTCTTAGAGTTAAGCATTAGTGACCTTGAAGCTTTCCAACCTCTTTCTATTTCCTTTACCCGTGCTGAGACATGGAATGTTCATGAAACTACTTCCAAAGAAATTCAACTATTCATAAATAAAAGGCTTATAATCCACTGGCTTCACCAACATAGATATTATGCCAAAAAAAAAAAAAAAAAAATCAAATTTTCTTTTCTATTTCTTTTTAATGACTTTAAAGCATACAACATGCCAACTAATAAACCACTTTTGTCTTGAGTGCAACCTACAACGACTTGCTGGCAACACAATGACAATCCCCTCTTAAAAGGATTTATTAAATGAAGTGGAAAGGCACTATTACTAAATCACTTCACAAAGTTATTTTATATTTTATTTTTATAGAAATCCTTCAACCAAAACCATTGATAATTAACTTTAAGGATAAAGAAACACCACAACCTCAAATTAAAACCATCCAAAGGATTTATTAAATGAAGGGAAAAGACACTATTACTAAATCACTTCACAAAGTTATTTTATATTTTATTTTTAAAGAAATCCATCAACCAAAACCATTGATAATTAACTTTATGGATAAAGAAACACCACAACCTCAAATGAAAAGATACTCAGAAAACCTTGTATGAAAACTATGTAGCTAAATCCATGTGGTTAAATCACTTTATAATGTTATGAATCTCATGGCTTATGTTCATTGAAGAGATTTTTATATTTTATATTTATTTTTATAATTAAAGTTAATTGGAAATATTATTTTACATTAGAAATATTATTTTGATATATATATATATATATATATATATATATATATATATATATATATATATATATATATATATATATATAATTTAATTAAAATTAAAAAAAAAAATATCTATATAAAATAATGAAAAATAAATAAAATGTTTAAATATATGCTTTTCGAAGAGCATGGGATAAACCAGTGGTCTTTATATTCTGCGTTGGCAAATGCCATCCGAGAGCATGATTTAATTTCCATTCTCATTATATATTTTCATTTAATTTTACTTAGAAAATTTAAATATATATATACAATTTAAATATTAAAATTTTATCATTTTATTCCTTTTATATTAAAATTTAATTTCAATAATAATAAAATGAAAAATATTTTAGTTTAATATTTAATTTCAACTAAATTAAACCTAAATTTAAACTAAACTAAAATGGCAATCCGTCATTTTCTTGTAGATTTTTTGCCAAATTTTAGTTCAACCTCTTTACTTCATCCATTATATTTTCCACATTTCGAGTGGTGGAAATAGTGAATGCATTTCCTACTGTGGCAATGATGATTGGATTACTTGTAGTACCCGACCCTGTAAAATGTCGTATATCCTATCAATGCCAACCGTCAATGACTCACGGAAATTCTAGAAAATTGGTTTTTCGGGAAACCTGTCACGTCGTACTCGTTCGCTTATTAAATTCCAATCCGCATGGCTCGCATGACGGCAAGCATGACCATGCTCCATGGCGATGGCATGGCATTGGTACGTCCTGTGCATTGATGGGCGGATAGCAGCTAAAATAAGGCTCGCCGAGATTCAGCCTGCAGCAATGAATGTCGTTATGGCGTAATTGTAGTGGTTAGGCTTCTTGTTTTTTGATTTTTCAATCAATAGGTTTCGTACTTGTGTGATAGTTAGTGAGGTCGCTATCACTAGGCAGGGATAGAATTTGATGGGCATATTATTTGTTATGAGGTGATTTGCTCGTTTTAAAATTTTATTAAATTGTCAAATTTCTTTTTGTTAAAGTGTGAAATCGTTAATTTTGAAGAGAGTCTGTTTTGAAATTTCAACCATGTCACTAAGTGAATTTATATGTGTTTCATGTGAGATTTATAAAATTAATTTAGAAAAATTGAACTTCCAACTCTGGTTTGTAGCATAAAGAATTAATACAGTGAAGTTAACCTAGCTTACCAATACAGTGAAGTTAACTAATTTTCTGGAATAAGATGCCCCTTGAACACAAGTTTAATTTTTGTTTTTTCAACGAAGAGGTTTCGTATTTGTGTGATAGTTAGTTAGGTCGTTGTCACTATAACTTTTAGGTGAATTTATATGTGTTGGATTCATAAAATTAATTTAGAAAATTTGAACTTCCAACCATAGTTACCAAATTTAAATATGGAAATTTGTTAATTTTACTTTATTGTATGTGGTTGGTAGTGTAAAGAGTTTATGCAATGAAGTTAACTTAGCTTACCAACACACATAGTTAATTAATTCTCTGGCATAGGATGTCCCTTAACAAAAAAATTAATCTCATATGAATTGAAAATCTATGGTTCATATTTACACAAATTGTTCATTCGTTAGGTATAAGATGCCATTTTAACATAAGATGTCTCTTAAGAGAGAATTAATCTAATATGAACTGAAAATCTATGATTCATATTTATTCAGATTGTTCATTCATTAGGTATAGGATGCCCTTTCGATAGAAATAGATAAAGACCTAAAGAATGAAAGAAAATAGAAAGTAAAAGTGAAATTGGAAAATTTCTCTTTTTTACAATTTCACTCTTATGTTGAGAGACCTAGAAAACCCACAAAAGAGAATCTCTGAAGGTGACTTTATCTTAAAAGTGATTGTTTTTTAATTTCCTTAGAGATTATATATAAACAAATTTTGAATATAAACTATACAAACAAATTTTGACTAAGTATTTTACATTAACAAGATTTGAAATTAAAGAAAGATATAGTTTTGGAGGGAAAATGTGAGTATTGGATTTTTTTATGAAAATTATTTGTAAAATTGTTATATTATTTAATGCTAATACAAGTTATTCAAAATTCAAAAAAAATTAAAAAGAAAATGAGCAAAAGGGAGTTTAATATGGATTTTTTTTCAAAACTAGAGTTTTTATATTTAATTATATTAAAATTGGAATTTGGTAACTATGCCCTCTTAATAGAAATAAATAAAGGCTGGAAGACTTAACATAAATAGATAAAGAATGAAAGAAAATGGAAGGTGAAAGTGAAATTGGAAATTTTATTTTTAAACAATTTCACTCTTGTTTTGAGAGGCCTAGAAAACCCACAAAACTGGAAATAAGAGAATCTCTGAAAGTGACTTCATCTTAAAAGTTATTGTTTTTTTTTTTCTTTAGAGATTATATATAAACAAGTTTTGAATATAAATTATATAAACAAATTTTGACTATAGATTTTATAAATGTCAATCTATATGTAGAATGTATTTTACATTAATCAGATTTGAAATTAAAGAAGGATGTTACATCTAAATCTGAAAAAAAAACAGTTTTGGAGCGAAAATGTGAGTAGTAGATTTTTTTGATCAAAATTATTTGTAAAATTGTTATATTATTTAAATTTAATAAAAGTTATTCAAAATTTAAAATAAATCAAAAAGAAAATAAGCAAAAGGAAGTTTATTATGGAATTTTTTCATTCAATTTGATTAGAATTGGAGCTTGGTAACTATGCCCTCTTAACAGAAATAGATAAAGGTTGGAAGAATGAAAGAAAATGGAAAGTAAAAGTGAAATTGGAAAATTTCAATTTTTAACAATTTCACTCTTGTTTTGAGAGGCCTAGAAAACCCACAAAAGAAGAAATGAGAGAATTTCTGAAAGTGGCTTCATCTTAAAAGTGAGTGTTTTTTAATTTATAAAAAGTTTGAACATAAATTATATGAACAAATTTTGACTATAAATTTTATAAATGTGTATATGTAGAAACTATACTATTTTACATTAATAAGATTTGAAATTAAAGAAAGATGTAGTTTTGGAGGGAAAATGTGAGTATTGGATTTTTTTATGAAAATTATTTGTGAAGTTGTTATATTATTTAAAGTTAATAAAGGTTATTCAAAATTCAAAATAAATTAAAAAGGAAAATGAGTAAAAAGAAGTTTATTATGGAATTTTTTTGTAATTGAAATTTTTTCATTTAATTATATTATAATTGGAACTTGGTAACTATGCCCTCTTAACAGAAATAGATAAAGACCAGAAGACTTAACAAAAATAGATAAAGGCTGGAAGAATGAAAGAAAATGGAAAGTAAAAGTAAAATAAGAAAATTTCCTTTTTTTACAATTTTACTCTTGTTTTGAGAAGCCTAGAAAACCCACAAAGGAAGAAATGAGAGAATCTCTGAAAGTGGCTTCATCTTAAAAGTGATTGTTTTTTAATTTCTGCAAAGTTTTATATATAAACAAGTTTTGAATATAAATTATATAAACAAATTTTGGCTGTAAATTTTATAAATATGTATTTATATGTAGAAAGTATTTTACATTAATAAAATTTGAAAGTAAAGAAAGATATTACTTCTAAACTTTGAAAAAAAAAATTGGAGGGAAAAAGTGAGTAGTGGATTTTTTTATGAAAATTGTTATATTATTTAAAGTATATAAAACTTGAACCTTAAGTGCCAAGGCCTTACCGAGCAGGGTTTCAATATTAGGAATTTGGGTTCTGTGATCCATAAAATTAAAATCAGAAAATTTCCGTAAAAATCAAATATAAGGAATTTGTGTCGACGCGTTTCGAACCAGCGTCGACACAAATTCCTTATATGTGATTTTTACGGAAATTTTCTGATTTTAATTTTATGGATCACAGAACCCAAATTCCTAATATATAAAACTTATTTAAAATTCAAAATAAATAAAAAAAAAAGAAAATGAGCAAAAGAGAGTTTATTATGAATTTTTTTCATTCAATTTTATTAGAATTGGAACTTGGTAACTATACTCTTTTAACAAAAATAAATTAACACTGGAAGAATGAAAAAAAATAGAAGGTAACAGTGAAATTGGAAAATTTCTTTTTTTACAATTTAACTCTTGTTTTGACAGGCCTAGAAAACCCACAAAAGAGGAAATGAGAGAATCTCCGAAACTGGTTTCATCTTAAAAGTTTTTTTTTTTTTATAGAAGCCTCTCCTATATGTAGAAAGTACTTTACATTAATAAGATTTGAAATTAAAGAAAGATGTTATATCTAATTCTAATTAAAAAAAAAAACAATTTTGAAAATGAGTGAGTAGTAGATATTTTTATGAAAATTATTAGTAAAATTGTTATATTATTTAAAGTTAATAAAGTTTATTTAAAATTTAAAAAAAAATTATTATGGATTTTTTTCATTCAATTTAATTAGAAGTAAAACTTGATAACTATGCTTCTAATAACGTTTTTTTTTAATTTATATAAAATTAACTATACATAGTTAAAAAGTTGCCCTACACAATTCATTAAATAAAATTTGAACCTCTAACAACATACTTCATATCCCGGCAATGGCTAATCAAACTAAACCTAAACCACACACTTCGTGGGTAATTAAACTAACTTTGAACAGCTGTTTACCTTCTCGTTATTAGATCCCAGCGATCTCGATCACTTTATTTATTAATCGAATGCGTGAAACGGAAACGCGTACACGTTTAACTTTCGGCCGACGGACACATTTGATTTCCGGTCACCGTTGCCGGGAATCTCGTGAAACACTACGGCATATATTTCTGAAATAAGGCTCGCATTGGTTTTTCGGGAAACCTGTCACGTCGTACTCGTTCGCTTATTAAATTCCAATCCGCATGGCTCGCATGACGGCAGGCATGACCATGCTCCATGGCGATGGCATGGCATTGGTACGCCCTGTGCATTGATGGGTGGATAGCAGCTAAAATAAGGCTCGCCGCCATTTTCTCTGTCTGCACGATTAAATTTCTACAAATATCTGGAAGATTTTTCGGTCTCCATTCTCCTATTCCGAGTCAAGATCAATAGCCCCATTTTTCTCTGATTTTTTTTTTTTTCCAAGGATGCACCTAACATCATAATTTCACTGAAGTTCGATTCATTTAACATTTTGTCCTTTCCCAAGTCAGTCAATACACCGCCATTTTCTCTGTCTGCACGATTAAATTTCTATAAATATCTGGAAGATTTTTCGGTCTCCATTCTCCTATTCCGAGTCAAGATCAATAGCTCCATTTTTCTCTGATTTCATTTTTTTTCCAAGTATGCACCGACATCATAATTTCACTGAAGTTCGAATGATTTAACATTTTGTCCTTTCCCAAGTCAGTCAATACACCGCCATTTTCTCTGTCTGCACGATTAAATTTCTATAAATATCTGGAAGATTTTTCGGTCTCCATTCTCCTATTCCGAGTCAAGATCAATAGCCCCATTTTTCTCTGATTTTTTTTTTTTTCCAAGTATGCACCTAACATCATAATTTCACTGAAGTTCGAATGATTTAACATTTTGTCCTTTCCCAAGTCAGTCAATACACCGCCATTTTCTCTGTCTGCACGATTAAATTTCTATAAATATCTGGAAGATTTTTCGTCTCCGTTCTCCTATTCCGAGTCAGCATCAATAGCCCCATTTTTCTCTGATTTCTTTTTATTTTCCAAGTATAAAAATCAACATCATAATTTCACTGCAGTTTTCGAATGATTTAACATTTTGTCCTTTCCCAAGTCAGTCAATACACCGCCATTTTCTCTTGTCTGCACGATTAAATTCTATAAATATCTGGAAGATTTTTTTGTCTCCGTTCTCCTCCTATTCCGAGTCAAGATCAATAGCCCCATTTTTCTCTGATTTCTTTTTATTTTCCAAGTATGCACCTAACATCATAATTTCACTGCAGTTCGAATGATTTAACATTTTGTCCTTTCCCAAGTCAGTCAATACACCGCCATTTTCTCTGTCTGCACGATTAAATTTCTATAAATATCTGGAAGATTTTTCGGTCTCCGTTCTCCTATTCCGAGTCAAGATCAATAGCCCCATTTTTCTCTGATTTCTTTTTATTTTCCAAGTATGCACCTAACATCATAATTTCACTGCAGTTCGAATGATTTAACATTTTGTCCTTTCCCAAGTCAGTCAACACACCGCCATTTTCTCTGTCTGCACGATTAAATTTCTATAAATATCTGGAAGATTTTTCGGTCTCCGTTCTCCTATTCCGAGTCAAGATCAATAGCCCCATTTTTCTCTGATTTCTTTTTATTTTCCAAGTATGCACCTAACATCATAATTTCACTGAAGTTCGAATGATTTAACATTTTGTCCTTTCCCAAGTCAGTCAATACACCGCCATTTTCTCTGTCTGCACGATTAAATTTCTATAAATATCTGGAAGATTTTTCGGTCTCCATTCCCTTCTCTTTTCCAGATCTAGAGCATTAATATCTGGAATATTTTCCCTGGTCGAAGTCAAATGGCCCATTTTTCTTCTCCATTCTCCTTTTCCGAGTCTCTGAATTTTCTCATTGCATTACAGTTTTCACATATGACGACTGCTGTTGTGATTATAAATATATGGCGAATAACATCAAAGCTCACAGCCTTTGCCTTTGAAAGAAGTTGGAGTAGTTGGTGTGAGAGAGAGAAATGGATCATAAATGTATTGTTGTGCTCATCATGTTTGTGTGCTTTCTTCAACACATGGGACGTGGATTCACTTCTGCTCAACGTCTTCCCTTCAATGGACAGAATATGACTGAGTATCATGAAAAAAGGGACGTGGAGGCGCTTCTGAGCTTCAAAAGGGGCATATCAGATCCAGATGGACTGCTCTCCAATTGGACGGCCCATAACTCAGATAACGTGTGCCGGTGGAAAGGAATTTCGTGCAGACGAAACGCGAAACGAGTAGTTGCAATTTCACTCTCTGAGTGCGGATTGAGTGGTACGCTATCCCCGTATATTGGCAACCTCTCTCTATTGAGAGATTTAGATCTTTCCAAAAATGATTTCAGTGGAAGAATTCCACCCGAAGTTGGGCAGTTGAAAGCGCTGGGAATACTTGACCTCTCTCTTAATCGGCTCCACGGCTCTATTCCAAAGGAATTGGGGAATTGTACACGTCTTCAAACATTGGATATGCCAGGCATGGATTTGAGCGGTCCAATCCCACCAGAACTCGGTCGTCTCGTCCAGTTGGAATCATTGGATATTGGAGAAAACATTTTGAGTGGTCCAATCCCATCGGAATTCGGTCTCCTGGTCAGGTTGCAAAGACTCTCGTTGTATCGCAATGTTTTGAGTGGAAGCATCCCAACTTCTCTCACCAACTGCACTTCACTTACAGAATTGTATCTTTACTCTAACAATTTGAGTGGAAGCATCCACGGCTCTATTCCAAAGGAATTGTGGAATTGTACACGTCTTCAAACATTAGATATGGCAGACAACTATTTGAGGGGTCCAGTCCCACCAGAACTCGGTCGTCTCGTCCAGTTGGAATCATTGGATATCAGCAACAACAGTTTGAGTGGTCCAATCCCATCGGAATTTGGTCTCTTGGTCAGGTTGGAAACACTCTGGTTGTTTAGCAATGCTCTAAGTGGAAGCATCCCATCGGAATTGGGTCGCCTGGCCAGGTTGGAAAGTCTCTGGTTGTTTAACAATGCTCTGAGTGCAAGCATCCCAACTTCTCTCACCAACTGCACTTCACTTACAGATTTATATCTTTACTCTAACAAATTGAGTGGTCCAATCCCTTCAGAAATGGGTTTGATGAAAAGCATATCTGTTATTGATTTATCTAACAACTCACTAAGTGGCTACATCCCTCCCACGCTTTTCAATTCTACTCAGCTATATGAGTTGAACCTACACAGTAATAACCTTACAGGCACCATTCCGATTTTCAATTCTACTCAGCTATCTTTCTTGGCCCTAGACAATAATAACCTTACAGGCACCATTCCGAGTATTCCCAAACCCAATATGTCATTGGCTACTCTAACTTTATCAAACAACCATTTAACTGGTCCTCTTCCACGTAGCATAGGCAAACTAAATGCTCTAAAGCATTTAGATATATATAATAATAATATTTCTGGCATTATACCCAATAGTATTAGTGGTTTACTTTCTCTATCTTTTTTAGATTTATCAAAAAATAGTTTTGAAGGATCAATACCTGAAACTATTGGCAATTGCATTTCTTTAAATTATTTTTCTGCTCATACTAATAATTTCTCTGGGACTCTTCCAATATCTTTGGCTAATTGCACTAAGCTTCAGTTATTGGATTTGAGGAGAAATAAATTGATAGGAAAACTTCCTTACTATTTGACTTTTTTTGTTGGCTTGGAATTTTTAAACTTTGGGTACAATAATTTCCATGGTGATATACCCGAATGGGTAACAAATTTCACGAGTTTGTCTATCTTGGATTTATCCAACAATAAATTCACTGGAAAAATGCCATTACATTTTGAAAGACTTGCAAGTTTTGTAAACAATTCATTAAGTGATGGTGATAGGGGTGGAGAAATGTCACTTGAAGGGGGTGGAGAAATGCCACTTAACATCAAAGGATTTGAATATACTCTATCATCCCTATCACCAAAAAACACTCTATTTGATTTGTCCAACAATAATCTTACAGGAAAAATACCTACAAGCATTGGAACTTTGAGGAACTTGCGATTGCTAAATTTATCTGGCAATCAGTTCAAAGGGCCAATACCTGCATCTCTCAGTGACATATCTACTTTGGAGCAGTTAGACTTGAGCAAGAATAACTTGAGTGGACAGATTCCTGAAGAGCTGTCTAAGCTATACAGTTTGGCTGTTCTGGATGTTTCATATAATAACCTTTGTGGGCGAATCCCTACAGGAACACAATTTTCCACATTCAGTGCAACATCATTTCAAAGGAATAAATGCTTATATGGGTGTCCTTTAGATTCATGTAATGGAAAGCAAAACCCAGGGAGAGAACCTCAAAATAATAGTAGCATTGCCCATATTAAAGTGGGATGGCTAGACCATCTAGATGACAGGATGTCATTAATGGCTTTGGGGATTGGATTTGGGATTGGAATTTGGGCAGTAGTTGGTGTGTTCATCTTTTGCAAGAGAGCCAAACTGTGGGTGTTGGGTCTACCCCCAAACAAACCACAACTCTTCTATGGAGTGTATAGACCCCCTACATAGGAATCCAAAAAGTGGTTGTTGGCTCTATTATGTGATGGATTAAATGATCTTGTAAATGCTAAATGATATTTTTATGGTGTGTTATCTTCTCACATATAGAACTTTTAGCATGATCATTATCTATGATTGCATCTTCAAATTAGCCTTAATTTTATTTATAGTTCTTATTCATTTTTTATCACATTGAATTAATTTCCAATCAAATGACATAAATATTACATTATATAAAACAAATGTTGTCACTTAAGTGGATGTTATATTTTTTGAAAAATTGCAAATTGATATATGTGGTGGAAAAGTTAATTTCCTTCTAAGGGATAAGGACTTGCATAAATAAATATTTGGTGTGTAGTAAACACTACTAAATTTGCACATTTATACTTTTACTCCATGTTGAAGAAAACATAAATAATCATAGGCTCCCGATAGGTATATTTATTTCCATCTTGTTCCTATTCATCTTTCATGCAAATACTTGCTTAAATTATCGTGAGAAATAACTGATGGTAAATATGTTATCTATGTGAGTATGAGCTATTTTCAAGGATTTTAATTGCAGGTGGTTTTCTTATTAAGTTTAACATTGAAAAATCACACAACACATATTTAAAAAATCATGGCATATATATTGCATCTATATCAAAAATTTATGGCAAAAAAATCAAAGGCAATTATCCACATGGCACAAAGGCTGCAATAAGACTTTTAAAGTTATGATCCATCAAATGTTTGAAAAAAAAAAATCAATAATATTAATAAATAAATATTTTTTTTTCAAAGTTAAACAATATAACTTGCATTGGCAAATGCTAAATTAATAGTGGTGAATAGGCAAATCTATTGTTAAAATGTGCCTTCACAGGGATTAATAAATATTGTGAGTTAAAAGATAATAATTTTTCTTTATAAATACATAAGATTTCACCATAATTTAAAGAAATCATTATAAAAAAATAATTCAAAAAAATATCCTAAGTATATAATTAATTCTAAAAAAATAATTCAAAAAAATATCCTAAGTATATAATTAATTCTATTTATTCTTAAATAATTGTAATTAAATATTTATAATTATAAAAAAAATTAATATTAATCTAAACATAAATATAAATATTTAGTTGTTCTCATACAATTCATTTGAAAACTTAGAAGCCTATGATTGATATCTGAGCAATGGGAGTCTAAGAATGAATAAACGGTTTGGAAACATATTAATCAATAAATCAGTCAATCATCACATGTGCGATATATCCATCTGGTTCAAAAGCCATGGTTGTCAGTGAGAGTCAACAGTATAGGATTAGAGCCAAAGCCTGATATAGAGCCATATGCATTACATTCCGTCTAAAACACTAAAACAAAAAGAATTGGTTGCTCATGTGATACCAATAACACTAAAACTAAATTGTTGATCATCTTTTCTAGTTCTTCACTCCCATTTTGACTATCTTTCTTATATTATCAAAATTTCTTGTATCTAATCTATCTGACATGAAATTCTTTTGTAACCTATTTAGTCCATAATACTATGGTTTTGGGGTTCAACTATATGGATTTCTAATTATAGTAATATTGAGATTTTTAATTAACAATGTTGTAAATCATCATAGTTGTTTTTTTTAATAATAGAAAGTCATTTTCAATTGAAAAGAAAAACCAAGAGACTTTTTCACAAGATCACAGACTACTGTATTGGAGATTATGGCATTTCTGAATTGGTATGATTGTTAAAAGTAAACATACATAATCTCTCTTTTCAGATATACATAAAATTATAAAGCATGAAGAATTAATTTGATGTCATTTACAATTTTGTCATTGGCCCATTTTTATTTACCAAACAATCATTTAATTTGACCTCTTCCACTTAGCATGAGAAAACTAAATTCTTTATAGTATTTACATATCTAGTAATTAGTGGTTTATTTTCCCTTATATTTTTAGATTTATTAAAAAATAATTTTGAAGGATCAATCTCTGAACTATTGGCAATTGCATATCCTTAACATATTTTTTTGCTCATACTCTTCCAATATATTTGACTAATTGCACTGATATTGAGTTATTAGATTTAAGGTGAAATAAATTAATAGGGAAACTTTCTCACTACTTCACATTTTTTTGTTGGTTTGAAATTTTTGAACTTTAATACAATAATTTCTATGCTGACATTCTTTAAATGGGTAACAAATTTCACCCAATTGTCTATCTTGGATTTATCCAACAATAAATTCATTGGAAGAATGTCATTACATTTTGAAAGACCATTACATTTTGAAAGACTTGCATATTAACAATGAAAAATCACAACACACATATTTAAAAAATCATGACATAAATATTGCAACTATATCAAATGTTTGAAAAATATTTTTTTCAATAATATTAATAAATAAATATTTGTTTTTCAAAGATAAACAATATAAATTGCATTGGAAAATGCTAAACAAATAGTGGTGAATAGGTAAATCTATTGTAAAAAATGATATTTTTTCTTTATAAGTAAATAAAATTTCACCATAATTTAAAGAAATAAGTATAAAAAAATAATTCAAAAAAACATCTAATAATTATATAATTATTTCTATTTATTCTTAAGTAATTGTAATTAAATATTTATAATTATAAAAAAAATTAATATTAATCTAAATATAAATATAAATTTTTAGTTGTTCTCATACAATTCGTTTGAAAAATTAGAACCCTATGACTGATATCTGAGCAGTGGGAGTGACAAAGGTCAGTGAACAGGGAAGTCTAAGAGTGAAAAATTATGCTACCGCAATGAATAAACGGTTTGGAAACATATCAATCAATAAATTAGTCAATCATCACATGTGCTATCCATTTGTTTCATTGTAGTTCAAAAGCCATGGTTGTTGGTGAGAGTGCAGGAACTACCCCACTTAGCCAAAGCCTGATAAACAGCCCTATGCATTGCATTCTGTCTAGAACACAAAAACAAAAATATTTGGTTGTTCATGTGATATCAGTAACACTTAAACAACTATCCTATTCTAAATTGTTGATCATCTCTTCTAGTTCTTCACTCCCATTTTTACTATTTCTTTTATATTATCAAAATTTCTTGTATCTTATTCATGTAATCTATCTAATATGAAATTATTTTGTGTTTACCATAGCCCATTTGGTCCATAATACTAGGGTTGATATTGAGATTTTGTGATTAACAATGTTGTTACTTCACTAAAATAAGTGATGTGTATGTTGTCCTTTGAGATAATTGTGGTCAATAATCATGCCAAAGCATCTAAAATGTTTTGTTGAGTTTTATAATTTTGGAGGACCAATGTATAAGATTACTTTTAACACACAATTATTGATTAAATCTTTCAGATAATATCGGTAATTATAAGTAAGTGCTGCTTTTTTATCTCACACAGTGATTAAGATTTTGTAAATTGATTAAGCGGACTTATGTAAGAAGATATGATTATCAAATATTCAGATTGAATTCTTCAATAAATCATAAGCTTGAAAACCTTTAAACAATGTCTAAAATTTCAACAAAATACATTTAACATCACCAAGATGCTGACAATTTATAAATGAAACGGACTTACATTAACAAAATGTTAAGTAAATCATTCTTTGTTTTGATAATAACTTCAGTAGGAATTATAAGATCACTGAAAGATAGTTAATCTCACCTAATTATATTGATAACAATTAAACATATGAAGAGACAAAATGTATTGAAAACATGAAAAACTCACAAAGGGAACAAAATTGTATGAGACAAATTCAGAATCCTTCTTCTATTAATGATGATCAAAAAACTTATGCTTACAAAAATTCGCTTATCCAAGGGTGCAACCTTCAATAACTCTAAATGAGATTTATTTATGCTATTTTCTAAAACTTAGAAATATCTTGAACTGATTTACAATAATAGAATAGAGAAGAATAGAAGAAGCAAACAAAAGATGAAGTGTCTCTGCTTTCTTGGAAGTTGTTGATGACTTGTCTTCTTTAGGTGGAAGTTGTTGCTGACTGGACCCTTGAAAAATTGATGTGCTCGCATACTGTAAAAATCATCCTTTTAGTCGATGGTCTCACAAAATTTATCCCATTGATCTTGACTTGGGATTTCTACACTCATCATCTTTTTGAAAAGTTCATCTACTTCTGTATATCTGTCAAAAGTTGGTCTTTGAATGAATAAATGTTTGATTTGGTGTTGAATGATCAAATCTAACTGCAGAGCTTCAAGAAATGCTTTACATGTAACCTGTCCTTTTATACCTGAAAACTTTGACCTACCTATCGCAATTGTATATAATGTTTTACAGCAATCTTCTAATTTAATCAACTTATCATCTAATCCTACCAATCCTGGCAATCCTTTATGATTCAAAACATTAAACTTAGTATGAAATATTTGAACAACAGTATTCAAAGCTTCACATTTGGTTTGCAATTGGTTGATTAAATTTCTTTTCTCCAAAACTTTCTTTATCTCCAAAATTGTTGCAGTTTTGTCCAAGATGTTGATTTCTTCCAACTCTTATCTTCTAATTGAGTTGAGAACCTTGATCATGTTAGTGGCTTCACTTGGCTTCTTTTTGAGATGCTCTTTCTGCTCTTCAATGGCTGTTCTGCATTTGGTGATGAGCTCCTATTGTTCGAAGATAATCTGTGTGGATGGCCATACCTCTGTCATATATTTGCTGATGTCTTCCCAGATGTTCTACTTAGCTTCACCCAAAGTTGTTGCCATTAGAGATTCACTCTCTAGTTCTTTGATCTTAAGTCCTAACTGATGAGTCTTTTTCATTTCCTCTATGTAATAAGTATGATTTTTAATATTTTGTGACTCAAGAAATTGAAACCTCTGTTATAACTTCTCATGTGCCTACTTCTAAATAGGAAATTCTTGTGCCAGTTTTTTTGCATCAGCTGTTGACAGTTATGTACATGCAAGAGATGTTTGAGTAGCTACATTAGGATCAGTAGTCACCTAGAGTGTTTATTTCTCTTTCAACAATTCTTCAATTTGTTCTTCCATCTTTTTAATTTGCAAATTTTGGTCAATGATCAATTTCATCATCTCTTCTTTGTTATTTTCATTTTATGCAATATCCTTAGTCTGTGGGTCTTCAGTTGAGGGAAGATTGAGTTTTTTATGCAGAAAAGAGATGTCTGCATTCTTCTTCTTAATGATTTCCTCAGCTACCTTGCAATATTTTGGGTCATACCCAAATTTCACTACAAGGTCTTCCAAAGAATTCAATCTATTGTCTTTGGTTAATGAAGATTACTTTTCAATCTTCAACTGAGATTGGAAATTTGATAATGCAAATTTTAGTTTGGCAAGTGACATGGCTGTTGTGGTTATTGTTGAAAATAACATCTCCCCATACTGCCTGTGCATGTCCATATGATCAATTGGATGGATCTGATTTGCATCAAGAGAGAAGAAAATCTTGCTGTACTCAGCATGAGTCTTTGGAAATGGCACTGTTGCCTACAGAAATACCATTTTCATTCTTCTTTTCTCACTGTCAAAGGCAGTGAGAAGTGTATGATTTGATGTCGATGTTTTCTTCCAGAATTGACTGCAAACATCAGATTTGAGTGCTTCATTCTTATGCTTGATGTCCAAGAATCTGAAGAAGATGTTTTGTTCTTCAGAAGAACTGACATTCGAATCCTGAATAATCTCGAGTGGTTTTCTTGCAGGTGATGCTGATGGAGGAGTCTTAGGAACACTGGTTGATGTGGAGACTTCAATATCTCCCAAATCTATGATCTCTGGTTGTCCTCCTTCTGACAGTAAAGTGGAAGTAAGATTTGGCTTTTTGTGCTGCAAGATAAACTCTTTCTTGATTTCCTTGGCATGTGGAGGCTCTTCTCTGACGCTCTTTTGCTGCTTACTGTCAGCCACTGGGGTCTATACATTGGAAGTTGAAATGACCTGTTTATCTGCCTCCTAGAGAGTGCCTTCCACCCATTCATCTTGGTTCATGTATTTCTCTATTTCTTCTCTCAAAGTGTGAGTGTAGGAAGTTGTCTTGAGTTCAACTCTCAGAGCAGAAATAATGCCATGGGGGTCTTATGACCAAGTAAAACTTGGTTGAAAAGCCAGCATCTTTAGCATTGCATCTACTTCAGCACCAGCTGCTCCGGTATTGCAGATGAAGGATTCAATGTTGGCTTTGAGTTTAAACTGGGCTTTTCTTTTGCCTAAGACAAAATGTAATTCATCCATATTTAATATTTGTCTAATGTATTCTAAAGAGTAAACTCTCATAGGCACATATCTTGGAAGCTTGTATGGTGAGAGTTCGCAGCCATATACCCTGATCTCTGTGTAATTTTTATATAGGTACCAATCACCAATTTTAGCTTGACCACTGAGGTGCAGGATCATTTAATTTATTCCCCAATTCTGGGCTTTGACTGACTTGTGAGAAGATGCTTTACTAGGTGAATGAATGAGTCTGAAATTTGAAAAAGAAGTGTTTGATGATGAAGCTCTGACCAATTTTGTCCAGTGAATCGCTGATTGATTCACTCCCTTTGAATCCTGCTTGTTGAAATTGATGGGTGGCATCTCTGCCTACTAAAACAAAACCATGTGAACAATTACAGAAGCATAATTTAACACCCCTTGTGTGGTGAAGTTCATGAATTATTCATGTATGATTTAAACCAAGAATTGGCTATAATTATACATAAAAAATGGTGATTTATCAGTACTGAAAATATATTAGAACCCCATGATGGTTTCATCAACAGTTTCATCATTTGGATATCCTAACATGTATGAAATAAGGGAGATGCAGTGCTTGGAAGCTATGGGAAATATGGAGGATGAGTATGGAAGATTCTTCTTGGCCAATTCTGCATCTTCAGGTAGGAAAATCTCGAATATTTAGGCTCCCTGGGGGAAGGATAGCTTATGATATAGGTCCATGAAAGTAGAAGGCGAGAAATAGGATAGGTAATCAGATGAAGGAATGAGTAGCATCTGGTTTATGGTTTAAGGGGATATGGTGATCATAATGTTTCCATTCTAAGCCACCACTGATCTGGTTATAGGATCATATTACTTCTGACACCAGGCAATTAAACCAGGAAAATGATGAGTTTGTGGAAATGTAAACAAAGGAAACATGGATTCCCAGTACCTGATAGGGTCCTAGTTATCTATGTGCTTCTTTTTTAGCCACAAATGTAGCTCATAGAAGTCAAATTCACAATGACAATCTGTGACTTTGAAAAAGGCATCGGCTAGGGGTATGAGGTCGAGGTTAAGCTATGGCGTTGCAGCAAGAATGGTTTATACAACTGGATGGGCGACCTAAGGGATGACCTCTGTAACAGGGTTGACGATCTAGACTTCTTTTGTGACTTGTTTCTTGCCTTTACCCTAGGCATCATTTGTTTCTTGGTTTTGGCCTTGGGTGTCATGTTTTGGCCTTGGGTGCCATGGTTTTCTTCTCCATTCTCCTTTTCCAAGTCTCTGAATTTTCTCATTGCATTACAGTTTTCACATATGACAACTGCTGTTGTAATTATAAATATATGGTGAATAACATCAAATCTCACAGCCTTTGCCTTTGAAAGAAGTTGGAGTAGTAGGAGAGACAAAGAAATGGATCATAAATGTATTGTTGTGCTCATCATGTTTATGTGCTTTTTTCAACAGATGGGATGTGGATTCACTTCTACTCAACATCTTCCCTTCAATGGACAGAATATGATGGGGGAACCCTCTTCTTCCATGGCCGAGTATCACCATAAAAGGGACGTGGAGGTGCTTTTGAGCTTCAAATGGGGCATCATATCTGATCCAGATGGACTGCTCTCCAACTGGACAGCCATGAACTTGGATAACATGTGCTGGTGGAACGGAATTTCGTGCAGACCAAACACGGAATGAGTAGTTACAATTTCTCTCCCTGCCTGGGGATTGAATGGTACGCTATCCACGTATATTGGCAACCTCTCTCTATTGACGTATTTAGATCTTTCCCAAAATGCTTTCAATGGAAGAATCCCACCTGAAGTTGGGCAGCTGAAAGAGCTGAGAATACTTGACCTCTCTTATAATTTGCTCCATGGCTCTATTCCAAAGGAATTGTGGAATTGTACACGTCTTCAAAGATTAGATATGGGAAAAAACCATTTGAGGGGTCCAATCCCACCAGAACTCAGTCGTCTCATCCAGTTGGAATCATTGGATATGGGAGCCAACAATTTGAGTGGTCCAATCCCATCGGAATTCGGTCTCCTGGTCAGGTTGCAATATCTCTCCTTGTTTGACAATGCTTTGAGTGGAAGCATCCCAACTTCTCTCCAACTGCACTTCACTTATAGAATTGTATATTAGTAGCAACCATTTGAGTGGTCCAATCCCATGGGAATTTGATCTCCTGGTCTACTTGGAAGCTCTTATATTCAGATACAATTCTCTGAGTGGAAGCATCCCAACTTCTCTCCCCAATTGCACTTCACTCTGAAAGTTACAAGGTACGGGAAATAACTTAAGTGGTCCAATCCCTTCAGAAATGGGTTTGATAAAAAACATATCTAGTATTGATTTATCTAACAACTCACTAAGTGGCTACATCCCTCCGACGCTTGTCAATTCTACTGAGCTATCTTTCTTGGCCCTAGACAATAATAACCTTATAGGCACCATTTTGAGTATTCTGGAAGCCAATATTGCAATGACCTTTCTATCTTTATCAAACAACCATTTAGCTGGTCCTCTTCCATGTAGCATAGGCAAACTAAATGCTTTAGAGCAGTTAGATATATATAATAATAATATTTTTGGCATTATACCCAATAGTATTAGTCGTTTAGTTTCCCTATCTATTTTAGATTTATCAAAAAATAACTTTCAAGGATCAATACCTAAAATTATTGGCAATTGCATTTTTTTAAATTATTTTCTGCTCATACTAATAATTTCTCTAGGACTCTTCCAATATATTTGGCTAATTGCACTAAGCTTCAGTTATTGGATTTGAGGAGAAATAAATTGATAGGAAAACTTCCTTACTATTTGACTTTTTTTGTTGACTTGGAATTTTTAAACTTCGAGTACAATCATTTCCATGGTGATATACCTAAATGGGTAACAAATTTCCCCAGATTGTCTATCTTCGATTTATCCAACAATAAATTCACTGGAAAAATGCCATTACATTTTGAAAGACTTGCAAGCTTTGTAAACAATTCATTAAGTAATGTTGGTGAGAGTGGAGAAATTCCACTTGACATCAAAGGAACTGAATATACTCTATCATACCTATCACCAAAAAACATTATATTTGATTTGTCCAACAATAATCTTCTGGGAAAAATACCTACAAGCATTGGAACTTTGAGGAGCCTGCAATTGCTAAATTTATCTGGCAATCAGTTGGAAGGGCCAATACCTGCATCTCTCAGTAACATATCTACTTTGGAGCAGGTAGACTTGAGCAAGAATAACTTGAGTGGACAGATTCCTGGAGAGCTCTCTAAGCTATACGGTTTGGTTGTTCTGGATGTTTCATATAATAACATTTGTGGGTGAATCCCTATAGGAACACAATTTTCCACATTCAGTGCAACATCATTTCAAAGGAATAAATGCTTATATGGGTGTCCTTTAGATTCATGTAATGGAAAGGAAAACCCAGGGAGAGAACCTTAGAATAATAGTAGCATTGCGCATATTAAAGTGGGATGGCTAGACCATCTAGATGACATGATGTCATTAATGGCTTTGGGGATTGGATTTGGGATTGGAATTTGCGCAGTAGTTGGTGTGTTCATATTTTGCAAGAGAGCCAAACTGTGGGTGTTGGGTCTACCCCCAAACAAACCACAACTCTTCTATGGAGTGTATAGACTCCCTACATAGGAATCCAAAAACTGGTTGTTGGCTCTATTATGTGATGGATTAAATGATCTTGTAAATGCTAAATTATATTTTTATGGTGTTATCTTCTCACATATAGAATTTTTATCATGATCATTATCTATGATTGCATCTTCAAATTAGCCTTAATTTTATTTATAGCTCTTATTCATTTTTTATCACATTGAATTAATTTCCAATCAAATGACATAAATATTACATTATATAAAACAAATGTTGTCACTTAAGTGGATGTTATATTTTTTGAAAAATTGCAAATTGATATATGGGGTGGAAAAGTTAATTGCCTACTAAGAGATAAGGACTTGCATAAATAAATATTTGGTGTGTAGTAAACACTACTAAATTTCCACATTTATACTTTTACTCCATGTTGAAGAAAACATAAATAATCATAGGCTCTTGATAGGTTTATTTATTTACATCTTGTTCCTATTCATATTTTATGCAAATACTTGCTTAAATTATGGTGAGAAATAACTGATGGTAAATATGTTATCTACGTGAGTATGAGCTATTTTCAAGGATGCTTAAATTATGGTGGGAAATAACTGATGGTAAATAGGTTATTTACCTGAGTATGAGCTATTTCCAAAGATGCTTAAATTATGGTGGGAAATAACTGATGGTAAATAGGTTATTTAGGTGAGTATGAGCTATTTTCAAGTATTTTAATTGTAGGTGGTTTTCTTATTAAGTTTAACAATGAAAAATCACAAGACACACATTTAAAAAATCATGGCATAAATATTGCAACTATATCAAATGTTTGAAAAATATTTTTTTCAATAATATTAATAAATAAATAATTGTTTTTCAAAGATAAACAATATAACTTGCATTTGCATATCCTAAACTAATAGTGGTGAAATAGGTAAATCTATTGTTAAAATGTGCAGGACAAATAAATATCATGAGTTATAAAAAATGATATTTTTTCTTTATAAGTAAATAAGATTTCACCATAATTTAAAGAAATAAGTATAAAAAATTAATTCAAAAAAACAGCTAATAAGTATATAATTATTTCTATTTATTCTTAAATAATTGTAATTAAATATTTATAATTATAAAAAAAATTAATATTAATCTAAATATAAATATAAATTTTTAGTTGTTCTCATACAATTCGTTTGAAAAATTAGAAGCATATGACTGATATCTGAGCAGTGGGAGTGACAAAACAGGGAAGTCTAAGAGTGAAAAATTATGCTACCGGAATGAATAAACGATTTGGAAACATATCATTCAATAAATTGGTCAATTATCACATGTGCTATCCATCTGTTTCATTCTAGTTAAAAAGCCATGGTTGTTGGTGAGAGTGCAATAACTACCCCACTTAGCCAAAGCCTAATACACAGCCCTATGCATTGCATTCTATCTAGAACACTAAAACAAAAATATTTGGTTGTTCATGTGATATCAATAACATTAAAACAATTATCCTATTTTAAATTGTTGATCATCTCTTCTAGTTCTTCATTCCCATTTTGACTATTTCTTTTATATTATCAAAATTTCTTGTATCTTATTCATGTAATCTACCTAACATGAAATTATTTTGTGTTTACCATAGCCCATTTGGTCCATAATACTAGGGTTGATATTGAGATTTTGAGATTAACAATGTTGTTACTTCACCAGAATAAGTGATGTGTATGTTGTCCTTTGAGATAATTGTGGTCAATCATCATGCCAAAGCATCTAAAATGTTTTGTTGAGTTTTATAATTTTGGAGGACCAATGTATAAGATTACTTTTAACACACAATTATTGATTAAATATTTCAGATAATATCAGTAATTATATGTGCTGCTTTTTTATCTCACACAGTGATTAAGATTTTGTAAATTGATTAAGTGGACTTATTAAGAAGATATGATTATCAAATATTCAGATTGAATTCTGCAATAAATCATAAGCTTGAAAACCTTTAAACAATGTCTAAAATTTCAACAAAATACATTTAACATCACCAAGATGCTGACAATTTATAAATGAAATGGACTTACATCAACAAAATGTTAAGTAAATCATTCTTTGTTTTCATAATAACTTCAGTAGGAATTATAAGATCACTGAAACATAGTTAATCTCACCTAATTATATTGATAACAATTAAACATATGAAGAGACAAAATGTATTCAAAACATGAAAAACTCACAAAGGGAACAAAATTGTATGAGACAAATTCAGAATCTTTCTTCTATTAACGATGATCGAAAAACTTGTACAATTATGCTTATAAAAATTCGCTTATCCAAGGGTGCAACCTTCAATAACTCTAAATGAGAGTTATTTGTACTATTTTCTAAAACTTAGAAATATCTTGAATTGATTTACAATAATAGAATAGAGAATAATAGAAGAAGGAAACAGAAGATGAAGTGTCTCTGATTTCTTGGAAGTTGTTGATGACTTGTCCTTTTTAGATGGAAGTTGTTACTAAATGGACCCTTGAAATATTGATGTGCTCGCATACTTTGAAAATCATCCTTTTACTCGATGGTCTCACAAAATTTATCCCATTGATCTTGACTTGGGATTTCTACACTCATCATCTTTTTGAAAAGTTATCTACTTCTGTATATCTATCAAAAGTTGGTCTTTGAATGAATAAATGTTTGATTTGATGTTGAATGATCAAATCAAACTACAGAGCTTCAAGAAATGCTTTCCATGTAACTCCGTCCTTTTTATACCTGCAAACTTTGACCTATCTATTGCAATTGTGTATAACGTTTTACAAGTAATCTTCTAATTTAATCAACTTATCATCTAATCCTACCAATCACGGCGATCCTTTATGATTCAAAACATTAAACTTAGTATGAAATCTTTGAACAACAGTATTCAAAGCTTCACATTTGGTTTGCAACTCGGTTGATTAAATTTCTTTTCTCCAAAACTTTCTTTATCTCCAAAATTGTTGCAGCTTCGTCCAAGATGTTGATTTCTTCCAACTCTTCTCTTCTATTTGAGTGGAGAACCTTGATCATGTCAGTGGCTTCACTTGGCTTCTTTTTTAGATTCTCTTTCTTCTCTTCAATGGCTATTCTACATTTGGTGATGAGCTCCTCTTGTTCGAAGATAATCTGTGTGGATGGCCATACCTCTGTCATATATTTGTTGATGTCTTCCTAGATGTTCTACTAAGCTTCACCCAAAGTTGCTGCCATTAGAGATTCACTCTCTAGTTCTTTGATCTTAAGTCCTAACTGATGAGTCTTTTTCATTTCCTCTATGTATAAAGTAGGATTTTTAATCTTTTGTGACTTAAGAAATTGAAACCTCTGTTATAACTTCTCATGTGCCCCGCTTCGAATAGGCAATTCTTGTGCCGCTTTGTTGCATCGGTTTGTTGATGAGTTTATGTACATGCAAGAGATGTTTGAGTAGCTGCATTAGGATCAGTAGTCACCTGGAGTGTTGATTTCTCTTTCAACAATTCTTCAATTCGTTCTTCCATCTTTCTAATTTTCAGATTTTGGTCAATGATCAATTTCATCATCTCTTATTTGTTATATTCATTTCATGCAATCTCCTTAGTCTGTGGGTCTTCAGTTGAGGGAAGCTTGAGTTGTTTATGCAGAGTAGATATGTCTACATTCTTCTTCTTAATGATTTCCTCAACTGCCTTGCAATATTTTGGGTCATACCCAAATTTAACTACAAGGTCTTGCAAAGAATTCAATCTCTTCTCTTTGGCTAATGAAGATAATTTTTCAATCTTCAACTGAGATTGGAAATTTGATAATGCAAATTTTATTTTGGCAAGTGACATGGCTGTTGTGGTCATTGTTGAAAATAACATCTCCCAGTACTTTCGTGCATGTCCATATGATCAATTGGATGGATCTGATTTGCATCAAAAGAGAAGACAATCTTGTTGTACTCAGCATGAGTCTTTGGAAATGGCATCGTTGCTCGCGAAAAATGCCATTTGCATTCTTCCTTTCTCACCGTCAAAGGCAGTGAGAAGTCTATGATGTGATGTCGATGTTTTCTTCCGGAATTGATCGTAAACATCAGATTTGAGCGCTTCATTCTTATGCTTGATGTCCAAGAATCTGGAGAAGATGTTTTGTTCTTCGAAGAACTGACATTCGAATGTTTGAATAATCTCGAGTGGTTCTCTTGCAGGTGATGTCGATGGAGGAGTCTTAGGAACACTTGGTTGATGTGGAGACTTCAGTATCTCCCAAATCTATGATCTCCGGTTGTTCTCCCTTCTCGACAGTAGAAGTGGAAGTAAGCTTTGGCTTTTTGTGTCTACAAGATAAACTCTTTCTTGATTTCCTTGGCATGTGGAGGCTCTTCTCCGATGCTCTTTCTGCTACTTCTATCGTAGGCACTGGGGTGTCTATACATTGGAAGTTGAAATGACTTTGTTCATCTGCCTCTCGGAGAGTGCCTTCCACCCATTCATCTTGGTTCATGTATTTCTCTATTTCTGCTTCCGGAAGTGTGAGTGTAGGAAGTTGTCTTGAGTTCAACTCTCGGAAGAAGAAATAATGCCATGGGGGTCTTATGACCAAGTAAAACTTGGTTTGAAAACCCAAAGCTTCTTTAGCATTGCATCTACTTTCAACACTAGCTTGCTACGGTATTGCAAATGAAGGATCCAATGTTGGCTTTGAGTTTAAAACTGGGCTTTTTATTTTTGCTCGAGACAAAATGTAATTCATCCATATTTAACATTTGTCTAATGTATTCTAAAGAGAAAAACTCTCATAGGCACATATCTTGGAAGCTTGTATGGTGAGAGTTCGCAGCCATATACCCATGATCTCTGTGTAATTTTTATATAGGTACCAATCACCAATTTTAGCTTGATCACCGAGGTGCAGGGATCCTTTTAATTTATTCCCCAATTCTAGGCTCGACTGACTTGTGAGAAGATGCTTTACCGGGGTGAATGAATGAGTCTATGAACTTTGAAAAAAAGAAGTGTTTGATGATGAAGCTCTGACCAATTCTGTCCAGTGAATCACCGATTGATTCACTCCCCTGTGAATCCTGCTTGTTGAAATTGATGGGTAGCATCTCTGCCTACTAAAACAAAAACATGTGAACAATTACAGAAAGCATAATTGAACACCCCTTGTGTGGTGAAGTTCATGAATTGTTCATGTATAATTTCAACCAAGAATTGGGTTGTAATTATACATAAAAAAATGGTGATTTATCGATATTGAAAAATAGATAAGAACCCCATGATGGTTTCATCAATTTGTTTCATCATTTGGATATCCTAACATGTATGAAAGAAGGGAGATGCGATGCTTGGAAGCTATGGGAAATATGGAGGATGAGTATGGAGGATTCTTCTTGGCCAATTACTGCATCTTCGAGTAGGAAAATCTCGAATATTTGGGCTCACGGGGGGAAGGATAGCTTATGATAAAGGTCCATGAGAGTAGAAGGTGAGAAATAGGATAGGGAATCAGATGAAGGAATGAGTAGCATCTGGTTTATGGTTTAAGGGGATATGGTGATCGGAATGTTTCCATTCTAAGCCACCACTGATCCGGTTATAGGATCATATTGCTTCGACACCAGTGCAATTAAATCGGGAAAATGATGAGTTTGTGGAAATGCAAAAAAAGGAAACATGGATTCCCAATAGCCGATAGGGTCCTGGTTATCTATGTGCTTTCTGTTTTAGCCACAAAATGTAGCTCATAGAAGTCAAATTCACAATGACAATCTGTGACTTTGAAAAAGGCGTCGGCTAGGGGTATGAGGTCGAGGTTAAGCTATGGCGTTGCAGCAAGAATGGTTTCTACAACTGGATGGGCGACCTCGAGGGATGACCTCTGCAACAGGGGGTTGACGATCTGGACTTCCTCTGTGACTTGTTTCTTGCCTTTACTCTAGGCATCGTTTGTTTCTTGGTTTTGGCCTTGGGTGCCATGTTTGACGAGGATATGACTGGGAAAAGAACTTAACGATCGGGTTTAAGATCAAATGACATGGATTACGAAAGTAAGATCGTGGTTGCAGAGTGGATAGACAGAAAAATCGATTTGGAAAATAGAATACAAGGATAGTAGTAATTTGGATGGGAAAGAAAAGTGATGAAAGGGAGTCTACAGACGATTTTATAGATTGTGATCTGGACTTAACAGTGTAGGATATGATCGTAGGGGTTAACGGCTCCAATGGGGTTTAATGATCAATGGGATAATTAACAGTCCAGGAGCAAGTTTAGTGGCCAACGGGGCGATTAACGGGCATAAGTGGAGCATAGGGGCTAACGAGAAAATGATGTGGAGGGATGTCATTGGACAATGAGGTAACTACTATGTCATGGGAAGGATATCCGTTGGCTGAGGGCACGAGAGGTATGGTCATCAGGTGCGGGAGGAACAATCATTGGGCATTGAAAACCGTTGATGGATTTCAGGGGGGGGTACCTCCCGATTTCCGGTTTTAGGTGGAGAGGGTGCGAAGTGTTGTGGTGCCACCACGTCGCAAATATGGGTGGTCATTAAAACCACACTTTGGACCCCCCCCTCGCGTTAACGAGGAACAGTAGGGGGGTCGCGAAGTGGATCTCCGCCGTAGATCTAGAGCGGGCTCTAGATATGCCGTCCAATCATGTAGGCACGTTACTCCTTTGATTTGACCATTTTGTCATGTAGTGAGCTTATTACAAAATCAATATGTGCTTTGAATATATCAATTTAAAAAATGAACATTAAACCCTCTTTCAAAGGTTTTAACATCATAAATTAAAATTTAAATGTCTTTAAGTATCCGACGCATTTAAATAAGCGGCCATAGTTTTATTTATTCAAACACTAAAGCATTCACACATTATTTTATTTTATGCTTCCCTAACATTTTTTCTTTTGCCTTCTTTCTTTAGAGAAAATCTATTCTAACATATTTTCAAGCATGGATATGCATAAAAACATAATTTTCCTAACATTTAAAAATTTTCTTTTTCATCCATGTCCTAACTTAGCATTTTATCTATTTCTTTTTTCAAACTACCATGCTAACTTATCAAAACAAATAATGTTACAACATCAGCTCCAGCTGGGGACTGCTTCCCTCTATGGGATGTAGAGAACAAGTAGTTCCATGTGCCTTCTCCTCAAGCTATGGAGTCTTTGCTATAGAAAACAAACAAACTTGAAATGGTAAAGGAAAATGATAATATACAATGATGATGTAGGATCTCCTTCAGTACTAGATATAGTGTTTCAAAATTCTACCATTGACAGGGAGTGTTGAGAACTGTCCTTCCAAATTCTGTAGAACAAATGTGTTATTTCCTTTAACTTTTGCAATACTGAGTGGTCCAAACCATAAATTGTCAAACTTTCCATGCTTGCCTTTATCTTCTCTCCTAGCATCCCATCTCAAAACTAAATTCCCTTCTCTAAAATCTCTTCCCCTAGCCATTGTAGAAATTTGAATAACTTCCATATATTATTCACCGAGATCTCCCTATCACACACTATTTTAAGCTTCATGCATAATACATAACCTCTTCTACCATTGATCATCACATTTGCGGAAATATATCAATCGCATGCGCACATTAAAACCATCAAACAATCACACATATGAAACACAAGATAATGCGAGAAATCTTAAAGCCGAAAACAACTATCCGTATATTATAATGTCATGGAGGACATGTAACAATCATAGTACAAAGCTCCTCACAAGCTCTCAAAGCACTACCTCCACTTGCTACACACTACACAAGCTCAGATCCGAGCAAAGACACATGCTCCAACCTCCTGCCACTCGATAGCTCGCCTCTCATCGCGCAATCCAAACGCTATGGGAATGGCTTCATTAGATCCAAGATCGAACCCACCGGGCCCGAACCTGCGCAATCCCCATGGGCTATCTCCACCAATCCGTGTGCTGCAAATAGCAACAAGTATAGTCACAACCGATAGTTGACCCGCTTCTTTCACCTACCTCCTCGCACCGGTCTCCACCGAAACCTGCCCATGCACGGCTAACCGATGTACTTTAGTTGATTTAATGAGTTATATAATTAGTGAATTAATTAATAATTAATTCACACCACTCATCACTAGTGTAATCAATCAGCTAGACCGAAATACAAACTAGCTCTAACTATGTTTAGATTAGTTAAACGAACACAACTCCATCACTGCCTCATCAACTCCACCAAACTTTCGTCACTATGAGTTCTAACCGAAGTCCTCCATGCAATAGCTCCACTAAACCCTAGGAATAGCGTAATTCCTTATCGCTCGCATGTGCCACATTTCGTGCACGAAACTCGAAGTGCTCCAAGAGAATAAGATATCATGCTTTAGAGTCCAAATATTATTAAGAGCTAATAATATTTCGACATCATCTATTTTTAGATCGGCAATCTAAAAATAGATTCCGCTCAGATATTCTAAAAATAGAAGTCCATCTATTTTTTCCAACTTGACCAACCCATCCACAAATAGCATCTGCAAACTCATAAAACAGTCATGATCGACATGTCTAAAAATAGACTTTGCTGCCAAAAAATAGCCCGCGGTCCACTTAGTGAAGGCGACTCTTTCCACTAAGCTCATCATCTTGTTTCAATCTCAACACTCCCTCTCAACAAGATAGGGATTATCCTGCAACCCCTATCCCGCCCTCCGTGGTATTTGAATTTGCTCCGTGAGCGCCTTCATCAAGATATCACACATCCCGATCCTCCGTGGAATGTATGAAAGTAACATGACCTTCCATCGCACACAATCTCTCGATATGATGATACCGGATGTCAATGTGTTTAGATCTATCATGAAATACCGGATTAACCAAGAGTTTAATGCAACTGTGATTATCACAATAAATCACAAAGTAGGGATCCAAATGTGACACCGAACAACGCAACTCAGGATCTTCCTCATCCATATAGCCTCGCATGCGGCAAACTCGCCGCCATATACTCGGCCTCTCGTTGAACTGGGTGCCACGGATCTTTGCTTTCCCTGCCGTACCAAGCGTTGTCGACCCGATCATCGAAAATCCCTCCGCATGTGCTCTTTTCTCCCGTTCGTTGGGCTCCCTGCCCAATTTGCATCCGTGAAGCCACATAGCCTCACCTCATCCTCCTGTCTATACCACAATCCATATCCCGATGTGCCTCTCGAGATAACGCAATGACATGTGCTCCCCGCCTTCCAAAAGAGCTTGGTTGGCTTAACCATAGCTTGTAGAAAGCCGGTTCACAACATAGCATATGTCGGGTCGTGTATTGACCAGATACATAAGCGACCCCACCAACTCGTCGATAAACGGTGGCATCCACTACCTCGCCGAAGTAGCATCCTCCTTCCTCCAATCCACCAGGAAGAGGGAGTATCAATAGTGCTTGCAGCCCATGCATGTTGAACTTCTCTAGTATCTCCCGAGCATACTTACCCCGAGAAACAAACAAATTTCACCACCGCGCCGGCCAAATTTCCAATCCCAGGAAATAATGAAGGAGGCCCAAAGTCCTTCATCTCAAACTCTCTTTGCAAAGATCCTCCTTGCATGAGAGTATCAACAACTCCTCATCACCCGTCAGAATCAAATCATCTACATAAAGTACAATGATCAACAACTTACCCTCCACCACAATCGAGTATAGGTTAGGATCCGCCTCACTCTTGGAGAATCCAAGTCCGGTGAAATAAGCTGTCGTCCGTGTGTACCAAGCACGAGGTGCTTGTTTCAACCCATACAACGCTCTCTTGAGCCTACACACATGCGACTCGGCCCGTCGAAGATCTCAAAACCTTCAGGTCGCTACTCCATGTACACCCTCCTCCCTCAATGATCCCGATGAGGAACGTTAGCCTTCACATCCATCATCGATGAATGTGTGCCACCCCATCTACGCTGAGAGAGCAAGAATCGTCCGTATGGAAGAATACCTCGCGACAGGTGCAAAGGTCTCCCTCATAATCGATCCCCTCAATCGCGTGAAAAGCCTCGGGCAAAAAAATCTTGCCTTTGTACTTCTCCACACTCCCATCAGCCGGCAAGCTTCTCTTTGTAGATCCATCTCGAAACCCACCCATCGATTTCCCCTCCGGCCTCGGGGACAAATCTCCCATGCACCGTGTTTCGACAATAGAATCATACTCCTTCCACCATGGCATCTACCCATGCGGGGTCCTCCACAAGCCTTCCTCGAAAGAGGATGGCTCGTCACGATACACTTTTGCTCACAAGAGCCATGTATCCAATATACCTGGTCAGCGACTGCGTCTCGTGCTCGCGCTGTGATGTAGGTGCTCCTACAACCTTCTCACATCTGAGCTGCGGCGCTCGCCTTTCTAGTGGTGCACTTCTGCCTCTCGATGGTTGGCGCTGCTGAGTGGTCTCCTTCCACTCCATGAACTCCCTCCTTGTGGCTGATCCACATCCCAGAGGCTCATCTTTAGGAACTAATAGCTCCTCCTCTCGCATGCAAGTGTAGCTCCCTCTCAAGCGAGCACTTCATGGCTTTCTCCTCATAGAAAATTTTATATCCCGTCTGTATCAGTCAGCCTTAGCATCGTCTGGAAAATACACACGATAGCTTGGGGCGTATTGTGACTCCCCACAAATATCCCAACCTCCGCGTCGTCGCTCGACCTTCTTCTCGGCATCCTTCGTCACATGAATGTAAACGAGTGAACCAAAAATCCTCAAATGGGAAATATCGGGCCTCTTACCGTAAAACGCCTCCTCGGGTGTACTCATGCCAAGTATCTTTGAGGACAACGCTTTTCTGCACATATACGTGCGGTATTGCATGCCTCGCCCACAAGTGTATCGATGGCCTCTGATCATGCAACATTGCCCGTGCAGCACCCACGATCGTTCATGCCTCTTCCGCCGCAACGCCCGTTCGCTCGTGGGTTATGAGGTGCTATGAGCTCTCTTCGAATTCCTTCGTCGTCGCAAAGTCCTTGAATTTGCTGAGATGAATTCACCACCATTGTCGCTCCTAAGAGCCTTCACCCCGCTCCCGATTCCTTCTCAACCAATGCTTTGAACTCACGAACTTTGAGTATGTCTCGCTCTTCTTTCTGCATGAAAGAAGATCCAACACTTACGAGAAAAATCATCAACAAAAAGTATCACATAATACCCGTGTTTTGCTATCAAAGCTATCGAGAACAGCTGTCCACACACGTTCGTGTGAATTCTCTCATAGGATCGTTCGTGGCACGATTATCCTTCTCGTGAAAGGTGGCTTTCACAAATTTTCCCAAGGTACATCCCTTGCGACCGATCGCGATCGCGCAAGAGTACCCTTAGGAAGCCCGAGTAGAAATTTCGTCGCAAAGATCTTCAAAGCTCCCATGGTGAAGGTGGCCCAATCTCCTGTGCCACAACTCGCCATCATCCCGCTCACCACTCCTTCTCCGCCTTGCCTGCCATTGCCGCGCAGCCATCTACCTCAATCGATAAAGGTTCTTAACTCAGAACCCCTATCCTACTCGGTCTCACTCGCTCTTACCGCGACGAAAGCCTTTCCCTCGCTAAAGACAACATCATATCCTCTTGTCTTCTAACATCGCCACTGCAGATAAGATTCTTCTTCAATCCCGGAACATGCATCACTTCCTTCAATACGAAGGGTTTACTGTACTCCCTCTCAAAGGAAATGGTACGATACCGGGCCGCACCGTATCTACCATCATCGCCCATCTCGATGTGCACTCCAAGATCTTTCTCATCCAGATCATGAACAAATCTTGATCTTCTCATCATGTGGAAAGATGCACCACCGTCCAAGAACCACACCGATCCCATCATACTTGAGACCAAGCATGCGATCAAAGAAAAATCCAAACTCAAAATTGCGAGGCTAAGGCCTCTCCACCGCATCTAGCAGCCTCTCCCGCTTATTTTTCTTCTTCGTGGACAATTTGTGTGCACATGTCCATGTTGGTGACAGAGGAAAACACTTCACTCTTGGACATGTCTTGCTTCTTGCCTTTCGCACTGGGACTTGAGAATATTTCTTGCTCTTCCCCTTTCCTTGCTTTGGTAGCCAAAGCGACAATTCTCTTCATCGTATGCCTTCGATGAAGATCCGTCCCCGGTACTTCGCCTTATCTCCTCTTGCTACGAGATCCGACCAAAGTCGTCCCATCTCGCAATTTCTCCCGACCATTGACGCAATCTTTGTAGGAATGCCAACTCTTCGGAAGCCCAAGGAGAGCCAAGCTCACCAAGTCCTCATATCATCTACGTCACCCCCACACTTCCCTAGTTCATCCCCGCATTGGACAAACTTCCCTGAGGTACTTGGGCATACCGTCTCCTTTCTCCATCTTTATGTTTCCCGAGCTTTATCCTTGAGCGCCAACTTCCTCTGGTCACTCTTGCTTTGAAATAAATCTGTCAAGGCTTTCCACATTAAGAATGGAGAAGCCTTACCATGCAGTGCTGGACACCATGTGATCCTTCATGCCCTCCAAATCGTGATCCTCTCGACATCGTCTTCTTTTGCCATGCGTCAAGTACATAAAGATCGCTAGAAGCTACGCTTAGGAACTTCGCGATCTGATGAACTCCTTCAACCCATTATCATCTAGCACTGCCTCCATCCTGTCCCTTCCATGCAATATAATTCGAGCTGCCCTCAAGGGCATACTCCAATCGCAATCCGTTGAAAGACATTTCAACTTACACACACTACAGAAAACACTGCCGCAGAATTAATTCCAATATACCAAAACTCAAACTCAGCTTCAAAGTATTTGCAATTGCTCCAATGATCAATATATGCTCGATACCATGTAGAAATTTGAATAACTAGTCATACTTATTCACCGAGATTCATCCTGATTACACACTATTTAATCTTCATGCATAATGCATGAACCTCTTCTACCATTGATCATCAATTTGCGGAAATATAAATCAATCGCATGCGTACATTAAAACATCAAACAATCACGCCATATAAACACAAAGTATTTTAATGGGAAAAGTCTAGTAGCCGAAACCCCCAACTATTCGTATATTATAATGATGGAGAACATGTAACAACTCATAGTACAAAGCTCACTCACAAGCTCTCTAGCACTATCTCCAATTGTTACACACTACACAAGCTCAGATCTAGCAAGTCACATGCTCAAATCTCCTGCCACCTGTTAGCTCGCTTCTCATCGCGCAATCTCAACCTTGAGAATCTTGAGATCCAAGTTCGAACCCACTGAGTACGTAATTACGTAATCCTCATTGGTGCAATCTCATATCAATGTGATCTGCATGTACAAGTATAGTCACAACCGATAGTTAGACCCGCTTCTTTCACCTATCTCTTCCATCGGTCTCCACCGAAATCGTCCATGCACCGAAGTTAACCGATGTATTTTTTAGTTTGATTAATGAGTTATTAATTAGTGAATTAATTAATAATTAATTCACACCACTCATCACTAGTGTATCAATCAGTTAGACTAAATACAACTAGCTCAACTGAGTCTAGATTAGTTAAACTAAACACAACTCCATCACTCGCCTCATCAAGCTCCACCAAACTACGTCACATGAGTTCTAACTGAGTCATCCATGCAATAGCTCCACTAAACCCTCAGGAATAGCGTAATTCCTTTCGTCAGACTCGCATGTGCCACATCCGTGGCATCGAATCGAAGTGCTCCAAGAGAATAAGATAATGTTTAGAGTCCAAATATTATTAAGAGCTAATAATATTCGACATGCATCTATTTTTAGATCGACAATCTAAAAATAGATTCCGCTCAAACATGTCTAAAAATAGAAGTCCATCTATTTTTTCCAACTTGACCAACCATCCACAAATAGCATCCTGACAACTCATAGAACATGATCCACATGTCTAAAAATAGACATAGTCTAAAAATAGACTTTGCGCCAAAAATAGCCTGCGGGCCCACTTAGTGAAGGCGACTCTTTTCCACTAAGCTCATCATCTTGTTGCAATCTCAACACTCCCTCTCAACAAGATAGGGATTATCTCACAACCCCTATCCCTCTCCGTGGTATTTGAATTTGCTCCTAGTGAGCGCCTTCATCAAGATATCGACATCCCGATCCTCCGTGGAATGTATGAAAGTAACATGACCTTCCGTCGCACACAATCTCCGATATGATGATACCGGATGTCAATGTGTTTAGATCTATCATGAAATACTAGATTAACCAAGAGTTTAATGCAACTGTGATTATCACAATAGAATCACCATCGGATCCAAGTGTGACACCGAACAACCCGACTCAGGATCTTCCTCATCCATATAGCCTCGCATGCTGGGCTAAACTCGCTGCCATATACTCTGCTTCGTTGAACTAAGTGCCACTGGATCTTTGCTTTCCTGCTGTACCAAGAACCGTTGTCGACCCGATCATCGAAAATCCCTCTGATGTGCTCTTTTCTCGTTCGTTGGGCTCCCTCGCCCAATTTGCATCCGTGAAGCCACATAGCTCTCACCTCATCCTCCCCATCCATACCACAATCCATATCCCGATGTGCCTCTGAGATAACGCAATGACATGCTTGCCTCGTCTAAAGAGCTTGGTTGGCTTAACCATAGCTTGTAGAAAGCCGGTTCACGCATAGCATATGTCGGGTCGTGTATTGACCGTATACATAAGCGACCCCACCAACGTCGACAACAAAGTGGCATCCACTACCTCTGCCGATGTAGCATCCTCCTTCCTCCAATCCACCAGGAAGAGGGAGTATCAACAGTTTGCAGCATGCATGTTGAACTTCTCTAGTATCTCCCGGCATACTTACCCCGAGACACAAATAGTTCACCACCGCGCTGCCAAATTTCCAATCCCAGGAAATAATGAAGGAGGCCCAAAGTCCTTCATCTCAAACTCTCTTGCAAAGATCCTCCCTTGCATGAGAGTATCAACAACTCCTCATCACCCGTCGAATCAAATCATCTACATAAAGTACAATGATCACAACTTACCCTCCACACAATCTGCAGTGCAGGTTAGGATCCGCCTCACTCTTGGAGAATCCAAGTCCGGTGAAATAACTGTCGTCCGTGTGTACCAAGCACGAGGTGCTTGTTTCTAACCCATACAACGCTCTCTTTGAGCCTACACACATGCGACTCGGGCCCGTTTGAAGATCTCAAAATCCTTCGAGGTCTGCTCTCCATGTACACTCCCTCAATGACTCCGTTGAGGAACATCAGTCTTCACATCCATCCGATGAATGTGCCACCCCATCTACGCTGAGAGAGCGAGAATCGTCCGTATGGAAGAATACCTTGCGACAGGTGCAAAGGTCTCCTCATAATCGATCCCCTCAATGCGTGAGAAAGCCTCGGGCAAAAAAATCTGCCTTGTACTTCTCCACACTCCCATCAGCCGGCTGTCTCTTGTAGATCCATCTCGAACCCACCCATTGATTTCGGCCCGAACAATCTCCCATGCACCGTTTCGACAATAGAATCATACTCTTCCACCATGGCATCTACCCATGCGGGGTCCTCCACAGAGCCTTCCTCGAAAGAGGATGGCTCGTCACGATACACTTTTGCTCACAAGAGCCATGTATCCAATATACCGCTTCAGTGACTGCCCTCTAGTCCGCGCCTGTGATGTAGGTGCTCCTACAACCTTCTCACATCTGAGCTGGTCGCTCGCTTTCCGTAGTGCACTTCGCTCTCCGATGGTTGGCGCCGCCCTGAGTGGTCTCTTCCACTCCATGAACTCTCCTCCTGTGGCTGATCCACATCCCGAGGCTCATCCTTAGGAACTAATAGCTCCTCCTCTCGCATCAAAGTGTAGCTCCCTCTCAAGCGAGCACTTCATGGCTTTCCCTCCAAGAAATTTTATATCCCGTCGCACAACAGTCTTGAGCATCTGCCCGGAAAAATACACACGATAGTTGTGGGGCGTATCGCTGTACCACAAATATCCCAACCTCCGCGCGTCAGCTCCAACCTCTTCTTCCGGTATCCTTCGTCACATGAATGTAAACGAGTGGAACCAAAAATCCTCAAATGGGAAATATCAGGGCTTCTTACCGATGAAAAACGCCTCCTCGGGTGTACTCATGCCAAGTATCTCTGTGAGGACAACGGTTCTGCACATATACGTCGCGTATTGCATGCCTCGCCCACAAGTGTATCGAGGGCCCCTGATCATGCAACATCGCCCGTGCAGACACCCACGATCATCTGCGTTCTTCCGCCCGCCAACCCCGTTCGCTCGTGGGTTATGAGGTGCTATGAGCTCTCTTCGAATTCCTTCGTCGCTCGCAAAGTCCTTGAATTCTCCGTGAGATGAATTCACCACCATTGTCGCTCCTAAGAGCCTTCACTCCGCTTCGATTCCTTTCTCAACCAATGCTTTGAACTCACAGGACCTTTGAGTATGCCTCTCGCTCTTCTTCCGCATGAAAGAAGATCCAACACTTACGAGAAAAATCATCAACAAAAAGTATCACATAATACCCGTGCTCGCTATCGAAGCTATCGAGAACAGGTCCACACACGTCTCGTGTGAATTCTCTCATAGGATCGTCATGGCACGATTATCCTTCTCGTGAAAGGTGGCTTTCACAAATTTTCCAAGGTACATCCCTTTGCACCGTCCATCTCGATCGCGCAAGAGTACCCTTAGGAAGCTCCCGATAGAAATTTCACCGCAAAGATCTTCAAAGCTCCCATGGTGAAGATGGCCCAATCTCTTATGCCACAACTCGCCATCATCCCGACTCACCACTCCTTCTCCGCCTTGCCTGCCATTGCTGCGCAGCCATCTACCTCGAATCGATAAAGGTTCTTAACTCAGAACCTATCCTCCGAGTCTCACCGCTTGCCTTTGATCGCACAAGAAAGCCTTTCCCTCACTAAAGACAAAATCATATCCTCTTGTCTTCTAACATCGCCACAGTAGATAAGATTCTTCTTTAAATCTCGGAACATGCATCACTTCCTTCAATACGAAGGGTTTACTGTACTCCCTCTCAAAGGAAATGGTACTCGATACCGGTCGCATCGTATCTACCATCATCGCCCATCTCGATGTGCACTCCAAGATCTTTCTCATCCAGACAGTGAAACAAATCTTGATCTTCCCCGTCATGTGAAAAGATGCACCACCGTCCAAGAACCACACCGATCCCATCATACTTGAGACCAAGCATGCGATCAGTAAAAAATCCAACTCAAACTGCGAGGCTAAGGCCTCTCCACTGCATCTAGCACTCGCTGTCGCTTATTCTTTCTTCGTGGACAATTTGTGGCGTAATGTCCATGTTGCGTGACGATGAAAACACTTCACCTTTGGACATGTCTTGCTTCTTGCCTTTCGCACTGGGATTGAGAAGACTTTTTCTTGCTCTTCCCCTTTCCTTGCTTTGGTAGCCAAAGCGACAATTCTCTTCATCGATACCCTTTGATGAAGATCCGTCCTCGGTACTTCGCCTTATCTCCTCTTGCTACGAGATCCGACCAAAGTCGTCCCCATCCTCGGCAATTTCTCCCGACCATTGACGCAAATCTCTGATAGCAATGCCAAACTCTTCGGAGCAAGGAGAGCCAAGCTCACCAAGTCCTCATTCATCAACAAGCCACCCCACACTTCCCAGTCTCATCCCCGCATTGGACAAACTTCGTGAGGTACTTGGGCATACCGTCTCCTTTCTCCATCTTTTTATGTTTCCCGAGTTTATCCTTGAGCGCCAACTTCCTCTCCGGGTCACTCTTGCTTTGGAATAAAATCTGTCAAGGCTTTCCACATCAAGAATGGATAAGTCTTTACCATGCGTGCTGGACACTATGTGATCCTTCACTGCCCTCCAAACTAGAATCCTCGACATCTTTTCTGTCTTCTTTTGCCATGCATCAAGTAAGGCAGCATCGCTAGAACATAAAGGCTTTGGGAACTTCAAGATTGATGAACTCCTTCAACCCATTATCATCCAAACACTACCTCCATCCTGTCCTTCCATGCAATATAATTCGAGCTGCCCTCAAGGGAATACTCCAATCGCAATCCGTTGATAAGACATCTCGACTTCGACACCAAGAAAACACTGCCGCAAATTCGAATTCCACCAAAGTACCAAAACTCAACCGCTCTCAATGTACCGCAAATTGCTCCGATGATCAATATAGCTCGATACCATGTGTGAAATTTGAATAACTCGCATACTTACTCACCGAGATTCTCCTGACTACAATACCATTTTAAGCTTCATGCATAATGCATAACCTCTTCTACCATTGATCATCACATTTGCGGAAATTATATCAATCGCATGCGCACATTAAAACCATCAAACAATCACGCCATATGAAACACAGACATGTCATGGGAAAGCTTATAGTAGCTAAAAACTAACCATTCCGTATATTATAATGTCATGGAGAACATGTAACAACTCACAGTACAAACGCTCAAGCTCACAAGCGCCCTCGCACTACCTCTCACTTGCTACACACTACACAAGCTTAGATCTAGCAAAGACACATGCTCCATCTCCTGCCACCTGATTAGCTCCGCCTCTATCGTGTAATCCAAACGCTATGGGAATGGCTTCAGATCCAAAGTTCGATATCCCACCTCGGCCCGAACCGCGCAATCCTCATGTGCTAATCTATCAATCCGTGTGTTGCAAATCTGCATGTACAAGTATAGTCACAACCGATAGTTAACCCTCGCTCTTTCACCTACTCCTTCGACCGGTCTCCACCGAAATCGTCCATGCACCGAAGTTAATCGATGTATTCTTTAGTTTGATTTAATGAGTTAATAATTAGCGAATTAATTAATAATTAATTCACACCACTCATCACATAGTGTATCAATCAGCTAGACTCGAAATACAAACTAGCTCAACTATGTTTAGATTATTTAAACTCGAAACACAACTCCACTCACTCGTCTCAATCAACTCCACCAAACTCTCCGTCACATGAGTTCTAACTCGAAGTCAACCATGGCACAGCTCCACTAAACCCTAGAATCAGTAATTCCTTCCCACAAGTCACTCGCATGTGCCACATCCGTAGGCATCGACCGAAGTGACCCAAGAGGATAAGATAATGTTTAGAGTCCAAATATTGCCAGAGCTAACAATATGCGACATACTATTTTTAGACCGACATCTAAAAACAGATTCCGCCGCATGTCTAAAAATAGAAGTCCATCTATTTTTCCCGACTTGGACCAACCCTCCACAAATAGCATCCGCAACGACTCATAGAATCATGATCCACATGTCTAAAAATAGACATAGTCTAAAAAATAGACTTTGTGTGCCAAAAATAGGCCACTATGGGCCCACTTGTCGTGAAGGCGACTCTCTCCACTAAGCTCATCATCTTGTTGCAATCTCAACACTCTTTCTCAACAAGATAAGGATTATCTCGCAACCCCTATCCTCGCCCCGTGGTATTCGACCTTTCTCCTAGTGAGTGCCTTCTCACAAGATATCAAGATTCCGATCCTCCGTAGGAATGTATGAAAGTAACATGACCTTCCACCGCACACAATCTTTGATATGATGATACCGGGATGTAAATGTAGTTAGGATCTATCATGAAATACTCGGATTAACCGAGAGTTTGATGCAACTCTCGATTATCAAAATATATCACAAAGAGGGATCCAACCGTGAACCCAACAACCCGACCAGATCTTCCTCATCCATATAGCCTCCTCCGCATGCGCCCAAACTCGCCGCCATACTTAGCCTCTGATAAAATGAGTGCCACGGACTGGGCCGTACCAAGAAACTATTGTCGACCCGATACCGAAAATCCCTCTGCATGTGTTATTTCCCCGCGTCCGTTGGGCTCCCCGGCCCAATCTCGTCCGTGAAGCCAATATAGCTCCCCACCTCATCCTCCCGTCCGTACTCATAATCCATATCCCGATGTGCTCGAGATAATGCAATACATGCTGTCGTCGTCGAGAAGAGCTGGTTTATTTAAATCATACTGTGAAAGTTTGTCTGCAAGATAAGATGCGTTCCGGTCGTGTATCGACTCGATACATAAGCGACCCCACCAACTATCAATAAACAAGGGTATCCACTACCTCCGCCAGCAAAGTAGCATCCTCCTTCCTCCCAACCACCAGGAAGAGGAGTATCAACAAGCTTGCAGCCATGCATGTTGAACTTCTCCAGTATCTCTCGGGCATACTTACCCTGAGAAACAAATAGTCCACCACTGCGCTGCCAAATTTCCAATCCCAGGAAATAATGAAGGAGGCCCAAGTCCTTCATCTCAAACTCTTTTGCAAGATACTCCTTGCATGAGAGTATCAACAACTCATCACCTTTCAAAATCAAATCATCTACATAAAGTACAATGATCAGCAACTTACCCTCCACCACAATCTGGTATAGTTTCGGATCCGCCTCACTCTTGGAGAATCCAAGTCCGGTGAAATAACTGTCTATCCATGTGTACCAAGCACGAGGTGCTTGTTTCAACCCATACAACGCTCTCTTGAGCCTGCACACATGCGACTCACTGCTGAAGATCTCGAAACCTTCGGGCTACTCTATGTACACCTCCTCCTCAATCACCCCGTTGAGGAACGCAGTCTTCACATCCATCTGATGAATGTGCCACCCCATCTGCACTGAGAGAGCAAGAATCGTCCATATGGAATAATACCTTGCGACAGGTGCAAAGGTCTCCTCATAATCGATCCCCTCAATCTGTGAAAAGCCTCGGGAAAAAAATCTTGCCTTGTACTTCTCCACACTCCTGTCAGCTGCCTGCTTCACTTTGTAGATCCATCTCGAACCCACCACTGATTTCCCCTCCGACCTTGGGACAATCTCCCATGCACTGTTTCTGACAATCGAATCATACTCTTCCACCATGGCATCTACCCATGCGGGGTCCTCCAAAGCTTCCTCGAAAGAGGATGGCTCTATCACGACACATTTTCTCACAAGAGCCATGTATCCAGTGTACCGGTCCGGTGACTGTCTCTGTCTGCGCTGTGCTGTAGGTGCTCCTACAACCTTCTCTGCATCTTGAGCCAGTCGCTCAGCTTTTGTAGTGCGCTTGCGCCCTCTGATGGTTGGCGCTGCATGAGTGGTCTCTTCCACTCCATGAACTTCCTCTTGTGGCTGATCCACATCCTGAAGCTCATCCTTAGGAACTAATAGCTCCTCATATGCATGCAAGTGTGGCTCCCTCTCAAGCGAACACTTCATGGCTTTCTCCTCCTGAAATTTGATATCCCGTCGCACAACAGTCTTGCGACTGTCTGGAAAATAAACACGATAGTTGTGGGGCGTATCAGTGTACCCCACAAATATCCCAACCTCTGCAGTCGGCTCCAGCTTCTTCCTGGCATCCTTCTTCACATGAATGTAAACAGGTGAACCAAAAATCCTCAAATGGGAAATATCAGGCCTCTTACCAGAAAACGCCTCCTCGGGTGTACTCATGCCAAGTATCCTGTGAGGACAACGGTTTTTCACATAAACCGCAGTATCGCATGCCTCAGCCCACAAGTGTATGGGAAGGCCCTGATCATGCAACATCGCCCGTGTAGCACCCACAATCATTCTGTTCTTTCTCTCCACAACCCCATTCTGCTTTGTGGGTTGTAGGGTGCTATTTCTATAATCTCTTCGAATTCCATTTGCATTGTAAAAGTCGTTGAATTAACGGAGAGATGAATTAACCACCATTGTACGCTCTGAAACCTTCACGATTCACGATTATTTCTCAACCGATTGCCTTGATCTCATAGAACTTTAGTGTGTCTCCCTCTTCTTCTACATGAAGAAGATCCAACACTTACAAGAAAAATCATCAACAAATATCACATAGTACATGTGCTTTGCTGTCGAAGCTACTGAGAAACGTCCACACACGTCTGTGTGAATTCTCTCAAGGATCTTCGTGGCGCAATTATCCTTCTCGTGAAAGGTGGCTTTCACAAATTTTCTAAAAGTACATCCCTTGCACTAATCTGATTGTGCAAGAGTACCCTTAGGAATCCCAGTAGAAATATGCTGCAGTATCTTCAAAGCTCCATGGTGAAGGTGGCCCAATCTGCGAGGTGCCTGCTTACGCCCATCATCTCACAGCTCTCCACTCATACTGGCCTTGCCTGCCATTTCTACACAGCCATCTACCTGCAATTGATAAAGGTTCTTAACTCAAACCCCTATCCTCCAGGTCTCACCAGTTGCCTTACTGCGCAGGAAAGCCTTTCCCTTGCTAAAGACAACATCATATCCCTTGTCTTCTAACATCGCCACAGAGATAAGATTCTTCTTCAATCCTGGAACATGCATCACTTCCTTCAATACGAAGGGTTTACCAAAATCCCTCTCAAAGGAAATGGTACCGATACCGGTCGCACTGTATCTACCATCATCGCCCATCTTGATGTGCACTCCAAGATCTTTCTCATCCAGATCAGTAAACAAATCTTTGTCTCTGGTCATATGAAAAGACACACCACTGTCAAGAAACCACACTGAACCCATAATACTTGAGACCAAGCATGCGATCAGTGAAAAATCCAGCTCAAACTGCGAGGCTAAGGCCTCTCCATTGCGGATGAACATACGCTTATTTTTCTTCTTCTGTGGACAGAGGACAAAGTAATGTCGGGTGTTGGTAAGCAATTAAGCACTTCACCTTGGACATGTCCTGCTTCTTTATTCCACGATTAAGAAGCATTCTTCTTGCTCTTCCCTTCCTTGCTTTGGCCGACCAGACCAATTTGCTGTCTTCATCTGGGTTCTTCGATGAAGATCCATCGGCTAGTATTATGCCTTATCTCCCTCTTGCACAAGATCGACCAAAGATCGCTCCCATCCTGAGAAATTTCTTGAGCCATTGACATAGTCACGATAGAAATGTAAACGTGATAGCGGTGGCATCCACTACCTCCGCCGAAGTAGCATCCTCCTTCCTCCATCCACCGGGAAGAGGAGTATCAACAGGCTTGTAGCCATGCATGTTGAACTTCTCCAGTATCTCCCGGGCATACTTACCCTGAGAAACAAATATTCCACCACTGCGCTACCAAATTTCCAATCCCAAGAAATAATGAAGGAGGCCCAAGTCCTTCATCTCAAACTCCTTTGCAAGATCAGCCTTGCATGAGTGTATCAATAGTTCATCACCTGTCAAAATCAAATCATCTACATAAAGTACAATGATCAGCAACTTACCCTCCACCAAAATCTGGTATAGGTTCGGATCCACCTCACTCTTGGAGAATCCAAGTCCGGTGAAATAACTGTCTATCCATGTGTACCAAGCATGAGGTGCTTGTTTCAACCCATACAGCGCTCTCTTGAGCCTGCACACATGCGACTCGCTGCTGAAGATCTCGAAACCTTCGGGCTGCTCTATGTACACCTCCTCCTTAATGAATCCATTGAGGAACGCAGTCTTCACATCCATCTGATGAATGTGCCACCCCATCTGCGCTGAGAGAGCAAGAATCATCCGTATGGAATAATACCTTGCGACAGGTGCAAAGGTCTCCTCATAATCGATCCCCTCTATCTGTGAAAAGCCTCGGGCAACAAATCTTGCCTTGTACTTCTCCACACTCCCGTCAACTGCCTGCTTCACTTTGTAGATCCATCTCGAACCCACCACTGATTTCCCTTCCGGTCTCGGGACAATCTCCCATGCACTGTTTCTGACAATCGAATCATACTCTTCCACCATGGCATCCACCCATGCGGGGTCCTCCACAGCTTCCTCGAAAGAGGATGGCTCTGTTACGATACACTTGCTCATAAGAGCCATGTATCCAGTATACCGGTCAGGTGACTGTCTCTGTCTGCGCTGTGATGTAGGTGCTCCTACAACCTTCTCTGCATCTTGAGCCAGTCGCTCAGCTTCTGTAGTGCGCTTTCGCCCTCTGATGGTTGGCGCTGCCTGAGTGGTCTCTTCCACTCCATGAACCTCCTCTTGTGGTTGATCCACATCCTGAGGCTCATCCTTAGGAACTAATAGCTCCTCATCTGCATGCAAGTGTGGCTCCCTCTCAAGCGAACACTTCATGGATTTCTCCTCATGAAATTTGATATCCCGTCGCACAACAGTCTTGCGACTGTATGGAAAATACACACGATAGTTGTGGGGTGTATCAGTGTACCCCACAAATATCCCAACCTCTGCAGTCGGCTCCAGCTTCTTCCTGGCATCCTTAGTCACATGAATGTAAGCAGGTGAACCAAAAATCCTCAAATGGGAAATATCAGGCTTCTTACCAGAAAACGCCTCCTCGGGTGTACTCATGCCAAGTATCCTGTGAGGACAATGGTTCTGCACATATACTGCAGTATTGCATGCCTCAGCCCACAAGTGTGGCAGAAGACTGCAGTCATGCAACATCGCCCGTGTAGCACCCATGATCGTTCTGTTCTTTTGCTCCATGACCCCATTCTGTTGTGGGTTATGAGGCACTATGAGCTCTCTTTGAATTCCTTATGCGTTGCAAAAGTCGTTGAATTCACCAGAGATGAATTCACCACCATTGTCGCTCCTAAGAGCTTTCACCTGCTTCCCCGATTCTTTCTCAACCAGTGCCTTGAACTCACAGAACTTTGAGTATGTCTCGCTCTTCTTCTGCATGAAGAATATCTAGCACTTACGAGAAAAATCATCAACAAATATCACATAATACCTGTTCTTTGCTGTCGAAGCTACTGAGAAAGGTCCACACACGTCTGTGTGAATTCTCTCAAGGATCGTCGTGGCGCGACTATCCTTCTCGTGAAAGGTGGCTTTCAAAAATTTTCCCAAGGTACACCCCTTGCACTGATCTGACTGCGCAAGAGTGCCTTTAGGAAGCCTAGTAGAAATCTGTTGCAGTATCTTCAAAGCTCCATGGTGAAGGTGGCCCAATCTCCGGTGCCACAACTGTATGTCCGTACTCACCACTCATGGCTTTGTTGTTCTTTGTGACCATCTACACACGGAGTGATAAAGATTCTTAACTCGAACCCCTATCCTCCGGGTCTCACTAGTTGCCTTACTGCGCAGGAAAGCCTTTCCCTCGCTAAAGACAACATCATATCCCTTGTCTTCTAACATCGCCACGGAGATAAGATTCTTCTTCAATCCTGGAACATGCATCACTTCCTTCAATACGAAGGGTTTACCAGACTCCCTCTCAAAGGAAATGGTACCAATACTGGTTGCACTGTATCTACCATCATCGCCCATCTCGATGTGCACTCCAAGATCTTTCTCATCCGGATCAGTAAACAAATCTTTGTCTCCGGTCCTTATGAAAAGAGCACTTGCCCTTCGAAAACCACAACGAAGACCCATCACACTTGAGACCAAGCATGCGATCGATGAAAAATCCAGCTCAAACTGCGAGGCTAAGGCCTCTCTAGCTGCAGATTCAACAGTCTGCTTATTTTTCTTCTTCTGTGGACAATTAGTGGCGTAATGTACGTGTTGGTGATAGTGAAAGCACTTCACCTTGGACATGTCCTGCTTCTTGCCTTTCGCCTTGGTTGAAAGCATTCTTCTTGCTCTTCCCCTTCCTTGCTTTGGCGACCAAAGTTCGTTTTCTTCATACGAGTTCTTTGATGAAGATCCATCCACTGGTACTCATATCTCCTCTTGCACAAGATCCGACCAAGTCGCTCCCATCTGGCAATTTCTCTCCTGGCAATTTCTCTCGACCATTGACAGAGTCCTGATAGGAATGCCAAATCTTCGGAAGCCCAAGGAGAGCCAAGCTCACCAAGTCCTCATCATCAACAGTCACCCCCACACTTCCCAACTCATCCCTGCATTGGATGAACTTCGTGAGGTACTTGGGCATACTGTCGCCTTTCTCCATTTTTATGTTCCTAAGTTTGTCCTTGAGCGCCAACTTCCTCTGGTCGCTCTTGCTTTGGAATAAATCTGTCAAAGATTTTCACATCAAGAATGGAGAAGCTTTACCATGAAGGCTGGACACTATGTGATCCTTCACACCTTCCAACAGAATCCTTCGACACTTTGTTGTCTTCTTTTGCCATGCGTCAAGTACGGAAGCATCGCTAGAAGTAGGTTTTGAAATTTCTGCATTTATGAACTCCTTCAACCCATTGTCATCCAGCACCACCTCCATCTTGTCCTTCCATGTAATATAATTTGAGCTGCCCTCAAGGGAATACTCCAATCGCAGTCCATTGAAAAACATCTCAACTTCGACACCAAGAAAACACTACTGCAAATTTGAATTCCACCAGCTCAAAACTCAACCGCTTCAATGTTTTGCAACTGCTCCAATGATCAATATCGCTTTGATACCATGTAGAAATTTGAATAAATGATATGTTATCCACCGAGATTCTCCTGATCACACACAATTTTTACTTCATGCACAATACAAAATCTCTTCTACCAATGATCATTAATTGTGGAAATAAAAACAATCCCATGCGCACATTAAAACCATAAAAATTCACACATATGAACATAGTATTTTATGGGAAAGCTTAAAGCTGAAACCCCCCAACTATCTGTATATTATATGTCATAGAGATCCTTTCTTGATCATCATACAAAGCTCTCCACAAGCTCTTAGTACAATGTCCAATTGCTACACACTAATCAAGCTAGATCTAGAAAAACACATGCTCCAATCTACTTTTTTGATAGCCTACCTCTTAAGACAATAAATGCGAAGAATAAATCATAAATAACTTTGAACCACACCGGCTTGTCTGCACAATCCTGGTGGCATCTCCAATCCTTGGTTGTTGCAAATAGCAACTGTATAGTCACAACTGATAGTTAACCTGCTCTTTCACCTATTTCTGCACTGGTCTCCACTGAAACTGTCCATGCACTGAAGTTAACTTATGTATTCTTTAGTTGATTTAAGAGTTTATAATTAGTGAATTAATTAATAATTAATTCACACCACTCTCACTAATTGTATCAATTATTTAAACTGAATACAAATAGCTCAACTATGTTTAGATTAGTTAAACTGAATACAACTCCACTAACTTCCTCAATCAACTCCACCAAACTATGTCACATGAGTTCTAACTGAAGTATCCATGCAATAGCTCCACATAACCCTTAGGAATAGCATAATTCCTTCTGTCAGCTCCTGTGCCACATCTGTGCACTTAACTGAAGTGCTCCAAGAGAATAAGATAATGTTTAGAGTCCAAATATTATTAAGAGCTAATAATATTCGACATATCTATTTTTAGACTGGAAATCTAAAAATAGATTCCGCCTAATATGTCTAAAAATAGAAGTCCATCTATTTTTTCCGACTTGACCAACCATCCACAAATAGCATCCTGCAACTCATAGAACATGATCCATATGTCTAAAAATAGACATAGTCTAAAAATAGACTTTGCGCCAAAAATAGCCTGTGGGCCCACTTAGTGAAGGCAACTTCTTTCCACTAAGCTCATCATCTTGTTGCAATCTCAACAAGTTAAACTAGTTCTAATAGTTAATAGAACTAGTTGGAGGTCAGTTGTGCAGTGGGAAAACATTATGACTAAGAGACCATCCATTTAACTGATCAATCAATCAAAAATATCTCACGCATGAAATGTATTTGAATTTATCAGTTGTGGTGGAGATTCCAATACAGTGTAATATCAATTGTAAACTAGTGTTGAGTGTACAAGTGTTGCATGAAATCAATGATCAATCCTTGGGAATTTTGCAATAACTTTGGAGGAAATTCCTAAAGAATAGGGGCCAATTTCATCAGGAATTGTGAAAGGAAATAGGAGCTTAGGTGGGGGAAGAAATTGAAAAAATATGGGTAAAATCTTCTCACTGAACAGAGAGAATAGTTATTCACTTGTAGGTGTTTCTTAGAGTGAGCATGCAATTGTAATAGTTTCTCTATTCAACTGATTAATGCAAACATAATTAAGGGGTTTTTACCATTTTGTTTCCCCTAGATACATATGTGTACTTATGTATGTGATTGATGCAAGTTTTGGAAATATTTTCTAAATCATGAATTAATTTATGCAGAGAAGTAGAGTACAATTGTGTCTCTTGATTTAGATTAAATTTCTTGAGCAGTTGCAATTCTATCACCAAATTTCTACACCATTGTTAGGAATTTCAATTTTGTAATTAAAAATATTCTCAATGTCGTTTAACTATATATTTATTTCTATGTTATATAATCACAAACTATTTATATTCAGTGTGTGAAATCTCTTACAAAGGATACTCTCAATAAATAACAATTAAAGATACCAAAGCCAACATTTACGGAAAGTAGTGGAAATAAATTCCAAAATTCCAAAACCATCTCGTGCATTTACTTCGCAATTTGTTGTTGATTTATTATCATCGATATAAATACCCTAAGTTACAGAAATTTATGAACTAAAATAAATATGAATTATTTGTGATCATGGCAGTTAGAGTATAGGCTGTCAATAATAACTCTAACTCGAAAGGTGTGCAAGAACAACTGAAAATAAATATTGTGTGGAGACGTGGACAACTAGCTCTACTATGGTGAAACTAGATGGTTGATCTGGTACCCACCACTATGTCAGTGTTGGCTCACTCTATTTGATAAAAATGACTTTTGTATGTTGTGATACCTCCTGGTTTTGCAATCTACTTTGGCGGATACTCGTCGAGGATTGCACAATGCCCTGATTATGTGTCAATTCGCCAATTCACCGAAAGAAATTGTTGAAATATCTTACATTTACTAACAATGGATCCTTTCAATAGTAGGACTAAGCCTTATTTAATTTTTTAATACTAGGTACAAAGTCCCTTCTTTCACCACCTTGATTTTCTTATAACCAAGATCATTACATAACGCATCAAATTCTATTAAGCACTTGAGTTGTGTCATGATTATGCATCAATTAATTACTACTTGCACTATAACACACCTTGTAACATTCGTGCTAAAATTTAAGAAGCATATTTAAATTTATGGAAAATGTAGCTTTTGGTAGGCATAGTAATTGCGCTTACCTGGCTTTTTAATAGACTAGTGCGCACTATGGGAGATTGATTAAGTTTATGTGACATTTCACATGTGGCCAAAAATCTATGAAAATGATGCTTGGGGACATAAAAAGAAAAGTAACAGAGAAAGATAACATCACTTTGATACCACCGATCCGATTTTATGACAGAATGAAAATGAAATATATATTACTAACCCTAAACAAAGAGATATGTAATGTGGAGTTATGTAGAAGAAGTGTTGTATGTGATGGAGGGTGTGTGGATGAAGTGTGTGGAGGGGAAATGTGCACAAAGGTGCGTAAGTGGGGCATAAAGGTTATCTTGCACACATACTCTCTTTGCACATCCTTTGTTCCACACACCAAAAACCTCTAACCTTTGACATTTGATAAGAAAACACACATTTTGTACAATTAAAAAATCCAAATAATAAAAATCGTTTTGAATTTTTGCAAACATATTACAACATGAAAAATTAAAATGGTAATTCGTTTATCAGAAGGAATTTCCATTGAATTATTATTCTACACAGTAGTTGTATAACACAGTTGCTTCAACCAGATTATATTTTGACGCATATAACAATAATTATGTTATGCTTGTTACTTATTGGTCCACAAGAGTGACTAGTGAATGTTTTTGTGTTTTCATAATCTATTGCCTAATTATTTTTTTCAAGAAAAATACTTTTTCTTCACGATGACCAAGAATCAAAAGTGAGTATGTTTCTCTATATTACCTTTAAATGTGAGAACACAAAAACTTCTCCACTAAAGAAACAAATAGTAAAAATATTGTCAAGTTTCATGAATATATATATTCGAGTTTGAAAACATGAGAGTTTCCATCTAATGACTTTATTTATATAGTTAAACCGTATTGAGGATAATTAAATAATATAATAGATAATTTATGCACCGAGAAATTGTTACTTTGGGAGGACTTCCATGACTCAAGACAAAAATATCTATTGACTTAACACCTTGCGTTTAAATGTAGTAGACATAGTTGAAAGCCATATGTAATGTTCTTTACACCAATGCTTCTACGTTATATTAATTGGAATTTTTAGTTGCGTGGAATGAAGATATGCATAATAGCGAGATACAGTGAATATATGCATATAGGTGCAAAAGTGTGGATGTCTACTAAGGAGTGGAAACGTGCATAATATCCACACCTTCCGTAGAAGAACTATTGCAATCGGATCCCGATAAAAAATGGAAAGACATGGCAAAGAGATGTATGCAACAAGTCTTCAGGATGATAAAATTCTACCAGATGGAGATATTTGGATTTCTAGTGCTACTTATATATAAAAAAGTGAAAATGAAAAGTCTTACCTTATTTTCTAACTTCTATGGGCCTATGTTGTGAGTGTCTCCGCTGAAATTTTTTTATTAACACTAACATCGCTAGGTAAGGGATTTCCAGGTCAATAACTACATAGTAACAACCCTTGGTTGATTTTCCACGCAAAAAAAAATACAAGACCAAGGTCATGGGACACATATTCCAATATGAATGTTGAAATATAGACAGAGATTCAATTATGATTAATGAATGGCTATGGAACAGCACTGGCTACGAAAGAGGCATTAATCGGGCATTTTATTTAGGAACAAAGGAGAATAGGGAGAAAAGGAGACAAAGGTCACAAATTTGAATGGGAGGGAAATTGAAGGGAAAATGAAGGAAACTGAAGAAAATAGGTGCCTCAATGATAAAAAAGATTTTGAGGATTAGTTCATGGCTTTTTTTGGTTAGAATTTTGTCAGTCCAGTCTTTGGCTCTCTCTTCTATTCTATCATTCTCTCATACTCTTGCACACTTAGAGTTTTATTGGAGCATTCTTGGAGCATTTTGGCATACATTGGATTTGGGAAAAAAAGGGGAAAAAAAGAAGGAAAGCACAAAGGAACAATTAGATCAACGACTACAACTAAATTTATTTGCAGGTAAGAGGTTGCATGTATGATTTCCTTGCTATTTTTGGCATGCATAGTACATGAATGTGTTTCCTTAATACATGTTGTAATTGGCATGGAGGATTTCCATGAATGACAATGGTTTTATCCATGCTTCATATTTCTGGATAACCATGGTGTTGTAGGTTTTTCCACTGTTTTTTCTCGATTTCCGTGCTTAGGTTCCTTATGGTCGTAGGTTGAATTACTAGTTCATGGAACCCTTGTTGGAACAAAAACCAGGAAGCCTAGGACAACTTGGGTTTAGTTACCAGTCTTGAGTCTAGGTTGGGAAAAAACACTTGTAGAGCCCTTAGTGGGTTGAGTTAATGTCCTCGGAGCCAATTTGGAAAATTCACCGGAGCCCCAGAAGGCTGCGAAGGTTGAAAGTTATTAGTTCCCGAGTCCAGCGCTGAACAAAACACTCTAGGCCTGAAAGTTTGGGTAGAGACCGATTTGGCTGGTGTTAGTGATGCTTGATCATGAGGTGGAATAATCGCGTCGAGGTTTAAAGTGGTTGATTCTGGCTCGATTTAGTTTTGTTTGGTTTATTCCATGAGATATCACATTCATGCTTAGAATATGGCGTTGGAGTGATTAGATGAATGAGAGATTCAGTTAAGTCCAAAATATGGTTGGGTTTTATGTGGAAGCCCCTCACTTGGTTGGAGTTTTGATATGTTAATAAGAGCTATTATTATATTTTAATTCAATATATATTTTTATTGGACGATGGTGATATTATGGTTGAGTCTCCATGGGTTATATAAGCTAATTTCTGTTATATAATGTATATTGTGTATGGATCTTGACATACTTGATGAATACATGAATGGTTATGAATGCACGAATTCAACAAGTGCTATTGCAACTAGCTAGAGAGAATTTAGAACCATCTTGGCGATTCTTAGGTGAAGAATATTCGTTTATGATCGTATATGTATCTGCGATGACATGTAGCTTACATGTTTGTTGTGTGTTTGATGAAATTTTGTTATGTCCTAGCCAAGATAGGTCAAGTGTTTGAGTTAATATTGAATTTTTAGCTTTGTTTCCATGTTAAATATGTTTTTGGAAAGTCTTAAGAAATTGTTATGGTCTCGTATAAACTTGTAAGGTGGCATTGATCTTGCGATCACATGCTAGAACTCGGAGAAATTAGGCTACAATCGCATGAAGACGTTGTGCATGTGTTTGGATATTCTAACCACATGCATGCCTTATTTTGGGTGCGCTGTGGGCTTGGGGCAGAAAATGGGTTCAACCTAGGTTTTGGCACTGGGTGGTTGTTCCTCAACCTCCTCGAGCATCCGCATCCCCTATGGAATGTTAGGACAAGTTGAAGGACCCAAATTCCTTAATTGAATACAGGAGGTTGTCATTTCATGCGTAGTTCTCATCTCATGTTTAACCTTGCCAATGAAACTAGGTAAAATGGCATGTGGTGGTTATAAGAGTGGTATAAGAGCTTTAGGTTCAAAATTCTGGAAGATAGGCAGAATGCTTTTTTCACATGCATGTTATTTATCTATGTGTTTTTTATGCATGCATTGTGATAGTCATTGTTACAATTTTCAGGCTGTCATCATGATCCTACTATGCGCTCAAGCTGGGATAGAGAAGGAGAAGCAGATTATCAAAGCAGGTTGCAACATTGGACCCTAAAAGATAAAAATTACATACATGTTTGTATGTGGGCATGGAGGTATGATATACTTTGGTTGTTATACACGTTATGGTTATATATATTGCCATTTTATTGTTGTTATGGTTACATGCATGATAGATCCTTAGCGATTGGTGTATTACAAGCGCATACGCGCGAGCCATGAATGGTAGTAACTTGTTGTTATATGCATTGGCGGTCGTATACACAATTATTATGACTGGTTACATGCTTTAAGATATTGATGTTACATGTATCGTAAGCATATGGATTGGACTATGCAAGATGATTATGGTTAAGATATTTAGGTACTTCAGTTGATATATTTGTGATATTGTGTCACACTAACTAGACCTAATTGCAAATGACAGCTTCCCAAGATACATTGAGGTATGAGTTCGATTATGTCATCCATTTGGTTTATCTACGAATATTTATAGGTTGATTAAATGTTTGATTAGTTGCATGATATGAGTATGTTTCTATGAGATTGCCGAAGGAACGATCTTGTTTTAAGATGGTTGTACTTCAACCTTAACATGTGTTGAGAAATCGATATGTACTTGAGTAGTATTATGACTAATGATCAAGTAGTTGATTATGACATGGTTATTAGTCTCGTAAAGGTTGATTTCAAATTAATAGACATCATGTCTTGATATTCTAAACATATGACTAACATGTATGAAAAGTTGCAAGGAAACAGATGTCATAGCATTAACATGATAAGCAAAAATTCATTTTTTTATATAACTAATAGTTGGGTGATGCGACAATATCTATTGAAGACTTAATTACAGGAAGGAAAATGTAAAAGAAGGGAATTGCGTGAGAATATTTTGGACCGTTTGGAAACCATGGGCCCAAATGAATGAGTGCTCGCATACATGAAGTCTATCAACATTGGTTTTTTCGACATTATAGGGATATGGATAGACTTCATGAATATGTATTTGACAGTATAACAACCCGGTTTCGATTTATGGATGAATTTTTTCAAGGAATTGAGTCCCTTGGAGAGATGATATATGTACATTTTTATTTACAAGGCAACATGCGTTTGGCATATAATGTAAGGTAACCAATATATTGTTATATTTATTTATACAATGATAGTTGCTTGTTTAAGTATGGTGACAGATGCATGGGATTTCATGGCGTGTTGAGACTACCAAGAAATATCTAAGAAGGTCAGTTGAGCTTTCCTTGGAAGCCTTAGGAACCATGGGGTTGACTCCATGGTGTTTGTTGCTAATTTTTTTTTGTTTTTGATGCTTTGCAGATTTTTTGCAATTTGGATTTTTAGTTTCGTTTATGTCTAGTGCATGATAATTTCACTTTGTTTATGGTGTTGTATTGTTATTTTTTTTTCATGGTTTTATTCATGTTTACTTACTCGTTCTTTCCTTTTTGTTTTTGCTGTTCTTGGGAATTGGTTTTGGAAAGAGGAGTGTTAATGAGCCGAGGGGGAGTTGAATGAAACTCTGTAATATGTAAGGTAAGACCTGGAAGATGAATCTCAATGCATGTATAAGTGAAGTCAAGGCAAGAGTATGAAACCGCCTGATTGATTGGGTCCATAATGGACAACAGCAGGACAATCATGAGAAAGGTAAAGTAAATGGATTTGAGGTGTTAGGTGCCTTGTGGATATGTTTGGAACTTTTTTCTGATAAAAGGTGATTCATGGATAAAGGGATATCTCTTAACTCTTCAACTTATGATATCTAGTAATTATACCGTGATCATGATCATTCTTATATGTGGGTGTGTGTGTGTGTGTGTGTGTGTGTGATTGTCCTGGAAAAGGGCTTTAAGGGATCATGATTTATTTATGTTAATTTTTATATGTATGTCATTTTTTGACAGCATGCGAGGGATCATTATCAGAGGAATTATTGCTTATGTAGGTGAATGGCATGAAGAGGTTCTCACTGCGAGGAATCAAGTGGGAAAATTAACTCGATAGACACATGAGGTCAATATCATGTGGATATGAATTTACAATATGTGCTTATACTATGCCTACGTTTATGTTATGGACAAGCTATACCGAGGGATACATTAGCCAAATGAAAGCAATGATTCATGTATATGTTGGGACAATCATGGATGGTGGAAAGAAAACTAGAAGTACAATAAGCAGTAGGCTGGGCAGGTCACCGGATGTGTAGTAATATTATTGTATTTATGTTGTACATGTTGTGTATGCATTGTTGTGTACATATGTGCTGTGTACATGTTTGATATGAAATGTTGTGTACAACATGGTGTTATTTACATGTCACATATGCGTGTTGTGTACATGTTGTATATATGCGTGGTTGTGTACATGTGGTGTGGTGTACATTGTGGTACATATGGTGTTGTGTACATGTGGTGTTATGTACATGTTGTACATTTGTTGTTGCATGTTCATCACTGCAAGTGGTGTTGTGTACACATTGTGCATGCTTTGTTGTGTAAATGTGACGTTATGTACACGTTTGTGCGTGGTGGTGTTTAAATGTGGTTTTTTTTACACGTTGTGTAGGTGGTGGCTATGTATATGCACTATTGTGTAGGCGTCATGGTGTGTACATGTGGTGTTGTGTAGATGTTGCACGGTGGTGATGTGCACATGGTGTTGTGTGCATGTTGTATACTTGGTGTTGTGTATATATTGTGCATGTGGTATTGGTATACATGTTGTGTATGTTGTGTTGTGTATATGTGGTACAATTTTATGTGTATTGTGTAGTTGTTGTATTGTGACAAGGTATGTAGTATTGTGTTACACACCTGGTGTAGGTGTATGTATTGTGTTGTGTGCACATTGGGTACTATGTGAAACCAAGCCGCCGTGTGTATGAAAGGACAAAGAATAAATGTAGAAGCAAGGAGTGATTAAAGGACAAGTATTAGTATTTATTTTAGTTTTTCTATTATGTATGTGTGATTCACATGATTCTGATTTATGATGGTTACATGTGATCTATGATTTTGATTTATGGATATGAGTTTTTGGTTAACCAGATGTGATATTTTTATACATGATGATTTGATCAAAGAGCCAGTTTGACTCTGTCATGTGGACATGAAGTAAATGGAGTTGCATAGTATTCATTGACAATCCATCCATCATGTATGATTTGAATTTATTTCCATTCTCTTTTTAATCTAATGGTAGTTATGTGCTTGGTACATGTAAGCAAGGAAATTCCCTGCTTAAAAAAGGAAAACTAATTTCAAGGATTAGTATACAACAAAATGAATTCAAATAGGAAAAAATATGCTAGTAAAACATTCGTGATCAAAAGCCATTGTGGGGACTGGTATCATTATCGCCTATTTATTTCCATGAGCATGCTATGATCAATATGATGGTTTTGAGCAGGGATATGCCTTGGTTTTTGGACCTTCCAATGCAAGGAAACCTCGACATGGATGGATCACCCAATGGATCAGTAACAGTAGAAGGGGATGCCAACAAAACTTGGAAGGTGTGTTTGCATGGAAGGGTGATTGGATTGCTTGAGGGACTATGTAGAAAGCAGAAGGAAGGTTGGGGAACAACTTTTTTTTTTGGTCATTAAAATTTCCGCATGGAATTAAAGAATACTGGGGAGGCACTCAGGAACAATGAGCTGTCATTAACTATTCACCTAGAGAACAAGCAAGGCAAGGATACAGCCCTAAAAATTGGATGCACATTTTAATTTGAAGTGGATTTTTGGACTCTTGGGAAGGAGGTGAATCTGCATTAATTTTGGACGATGGAGGTGTGAGCCTTTGGATTCTTTGTTGACCCGATGTGGGCATCGTATCCTTTATTTGTTGTTTGAGTAAATGTGCATATGTGTATGCGCATGTTACCGTAAATATTGCATCGCAGCCAGATTTACAAAGCCCTACAGAAAGTATGATTATTTTCCGTTGAAGCAAATGCGTATGAGCATAAGTGGTTGTGACTTAAATACCATAATGATTTGTGTTACAAACCCAAAAATGGTATGATTGTCATGTTTTCAACAATGGTCATTGGTAAACACTCGCAATAAGCTATATTATAAAGCTCCATGGGTAGTATGTTCGTTTTCAATGGTTTTTCGATCATAGGTGTCATAGAACACCCAGAATTGTTCTCCTTAAGTGAGGGGCTTATAGTAACAGCTCTGTTGATTTTCCATGTAAAAAAATACAAGACCAAAGGTCATGACACATTTTCCTAGTTGAATGTTGGGAAAACATATAGTCAGTGGATTCAATTTCAGGATTAATAAATGGCTATGGAAATTTTCAGCGTAAAAGAGGTATTAATTGGAATTTTATTTAGGAAAATAAAATAAAATAAGAGAAAAGGGAGATGAAAGGTCACAAATGTGCGTGAGAGGAAATTGATGAAAATGACAAAAATAGAGAGACCTTAATAATAAAAACAAGTTTCTTAAGATCAATTCATGGCTTTTTTTGGTTGGGGATTTTTTTTAGTTAAGACTTTTTGCTAATTCAATATTTGCCTTTCTTTTATTTCCTCATTATCTCATACACTCTTTCACACTTAGAGTTTTCTTAGATAATTATTGGAGAACTTCACATACATATTGGATTTTGAAAAAGCACAGAAATAGCACAAAAACGCAAGGAAAATGCACTTGATCAACAAATCATAACCAGATTTATTTGGCAAGAAGCTGCATGTTTTATTTCTTTCTAGTTTTGGAATGCACAAAGCATGCATGTGGTTCTCATACATGCTATAATTCACAAGGAAGGATTTCCTGATTGAGAATGGTTTTTAGACTTGCCTTGTTATGTCCCAGATAGCCATGGTGTTGTGGGTTTTTCCACTTGTCATTTTTTAATTGGTGCCTGGTGTTCTCATGGATATGATTTTAGTTACCAGTTCCTCGGAGCCATTGGTCAGAATAAAATTATCCTGCAAGCCCGGAACAACTTGCTGAGTTACTAGTCCCAGAGCCTAGGTTGGGAAAATTCCCCGCAGCCCTTAGTGGGTTGAGTTGCTACTATTCCCCCGGACCTGTGCTGACAAATGATTTTGATCCTCGGGTGATCGAGGTTGGCTATTATTACTGGAGCCTTTGGTTGAAAATCTCTAGATCCATGGAAAACTTGGGTAGAGACTGTATCTAGTTATAGGCAGGATGTAGTTCCATCATGATAGTGGAATCACCTGTTGAGGGTTGAGGTGGGTTTGGCTTTTGTAGCCTTGGTTTGGTTTTTGTTTTTGTTTATTCCATGATCCCACATTCACGCTGAATATGAAGTAATAGGTGATTAGCCGAAAGAGATATTTGGTTCAAATTTCAATCTATGGTCATGGTAACGTAATGTCCCCGAATTGCTGGAATTTTCATATGTTGATAAAAAGCTATTCCTCTATTTTGATTCATGTATATTTGTATTCATTATGATGGTGATATTATGGTTGAGTTTCATGAGTTATATGTAAGTTGGTTATTACTAGTTATTTGTTATTTCATGTTATATGATGTGTATTGCCTATGGCTATTGACATATTTTATGAATATATGAATGGTTGATGAATGCACAAAATTAAAAGTACATATCCATTCAGAGAGGGTTTTGAGCTCTTCTTAGGTGATTCTAAGGTATTACCACTAATGATGATCATATATGTATTCATGATATGTAGCTTACGTGTTTTCCATGTGTTTGAAAATGTTTTTTTTATGTCGTAGTTGGTTCATAGGTCAAGTTTTTTAGTTAATTTTGAATGTTTAGCTTAGTTACTACGTTGTTATTTTTTCTCAAAGTCTCACAGAAATTCTAGGTAGTGGTTTGGAGGAGGCTTGAAAAGTCACACCGATCCCGAGACCGCATGCTCAAAACATGAGAAATTTTGTTTTAACCATATGCAGTTACTATTGTACATGTGGTTGGAGGCCTATAATTGCATGCATGCCTTGTCGTGGGTGGGGCCAGAGCCCAAGGTAGCAGAAAAAAGGGGTTGAGCCTGAAGGTTTGGGTGCCTAGGGTGGTTTTTCAACTTCGAGCATTCCGTAGCCCTCAGGGGAGGTCAAGATGTGGTTAGTTGGTTGCCCTACTCTTTACACTCTGATTCAGGAGGTTGGGATATGTCATAGTAGATCTCGTTCATGCTTACCCTCATGTGCCTGAAAAAATGTAAATGTGGAGGGGTGGTTACACATGGTAGAGCTAACACACCTATGAGTTAAAGAGAGTGCAAGGAGGGGAAATGTGCACCGATATTTCCTTTGGAATTAAACTAAATATTTTATACACATGTATTTAATTATTGACCCCAACAAATCGCAGTCTCTTGCCACTTGCAAAATGAAAATATTATTGCATTCATTTCTCAAGGAAGGATGTGTGAAATAAGACATGCATGAATCTAATGCATATTTTAATTAAAGGCTATCAAACCAAGAAGTATGTATAGCGAAAGAAGATACAGTAACAATGCATATTGCATGTGCGAAGGGAAAGATGTAAGTTTAAAAATTTTGTAGAAGCTAGAGCCAATATGGAGATGATCAATTTATAATCAAGTTTGCAAAAGTTTTGTGCATGATGAGAACTTTGAAGAGGAGAATGTGCTAGAAAGTGTAGAACTTGTGTGTATTTAGTCAGTGCTTTCTATGATATAGGTATATATCAAGAAGTGTGCGAACATGCATAATTGAGCACAGAAGCATGGAGAGTTGTGCCTAACATAATAATGTGCCAAGCCGCTTATCATGTGGAAGCAAAGTCATGTGACAAGCTGAATTATGTGAAAGTAAAAATACATATAGGTAAAGCACATGTTTCGACCAAAGGAACAACTACAATTTGACCCTTCCGTAATTGCAAAAGCATAAAATGAAATTTAGTATTACATATAATTGATACATGCCTCACAAAGATAGATTTGAAAGTAGTAAATTAGGTTTAAATTGATATAATTACTTAATAATGAAAATTTAGACTATCCTAATCAATAAAAAAACATTAGATATTTTATAAAAGCTCAAATCATATCCTTGAAAACGCATGCAAAAGCATTATTTTAGAGATCTTCACAAAATTGCCGAACAAATTCAAAATTAGAACAAATTAATGAGTCTTCAGTGATCGAAAAGTTCGAACAATAACGAACAAAGTTATAGAAAAAATAATTCTATCCGTATTAAATGCTAATAATCATAGCTACGATTAAAATAAATACTAAAGATGTAACATATTTATGAAAAACAAAACTTTTGTCAAACTTTGATTTTCGTTGTGATTAATAAAATAAAATTAGATATAGTATAAAATCTCAAAGAATATCCTCAAAAACTTATGCAACATTATATCTCACACTTCACACAAATCATGAATAGTCTCAAAATTGGGACAAATTAATCAACATTTGTAGTTGAAAAGTCTTGAACAATAAACTAAATATAGTTACGTAAAAAGAAATCGTATCTACAGATTCAAATGTCAATCATCATATCTCTAGTAAAATAAATACGATAAATGGAATAGATATATGAGATCCAAAACTATTGTTGAATGTCTATTTTTATTATGTTCAAATACTTATACCATTATCCCGCAGTTTACTTATATCGATAATGAGAATCTTTTATCACATCAACTCAACAACATATTCACTATGTCGTTTTGACATATTCTCTTAACTATCCGCCTTGAATTTAGAAAAATAGCAATAATTATTCTATAATAAATTAGTAACACACAATAAATGATAATTTAACTTTTGAAACAAAGGTATCTAGAGAAAGGAAGGAATGTGGAAATGGAAGGAGTTATATAATCAAAATTTCATTTAGATATTAAATAATTTCAAATGTTTTTGGTGCGCAGAATAATTTTGGATACCTCCAAAGAACTTATCAAAATCCCGACATTTAATTGCAAAGTCAATGCATCTATCCCAATGGGGACTAATATTGGGTTCCCATGAAATGTGACTATGAAAAAGGAACTCACAAAGAAAAATAGAAACTTTCGAGGAATTAGCTTAGTTCATGAGATAGCATATTAATCAAACTTGAATAATTAAATGCCAGTAATCGTAAAATGAATGTTCCAAGATTTAAGAAAACTTGCTAATATGTGCCAAAAACCATGTGTTTGACCGAAAATTGTCTTTTGGATTCACAATTTCTTGAAGGAATCTATTTAGTCTACCTTGAATGAAATCTTCATGTGAGGACCATAATCCTCATTTGACATGTTCATTGAATATCTTCTCCTTAGTTTCCCTAGCTTCTTCTTGCAATTGCAGGCATCTAAGAAAAAGTTATGCAGCACTACTCAACAAAAATAATTATCCATTCACTAATTTTGCCCCAGGATAAAATCAATTATACTATCAAATTCTATTGCCTTTCACTATTTTAGTTTATCCAATTCAACCATTATGTTCCCCGAAATTAATCCAAAGTCACATGGCTAACAAACCATTTAGATCACGTACAATATCTACCTCCTGATATGAATCAAATTATACTTTTCACATCCAAAAATAATGTTCTCTAGTGTTTTTAGTCTCTCAAACCATCCAACTTAACATTTGCTTCATTCAATTAACATTTTAGGTTCCCGTTTTTTTCTTTAGATAAGAGCAATTCAAGCTTTTACTAAAAGCACGCAAGTCATTGTCTATGGAATTTCTTTCCCTCAAGAACACTTTTAACCCACTCAACAAATGACTTAATTATTTGTAATAAATTTTGCATATCGTAGGTTGCTTGTTAGCATGCTAAATAATTTGTTGTATTTTGATATATTACTAATAATTTTGATTTTGTTGCATTAAGAGGTTGATGCTTTTATTAAATCTATGGGATGTCCATGGACAGAGAGATTTCCAATGATGGTTCTTGTATTGCTGAGTTGAAGCACAAAGGACCTAGATTTAGAACACATTCTAGGTCTTTTATTCTTTCTTTCACCAAGTTTTTCGCTTCTTGTTCACTAAAAACTCGTCAAACTATGTCACTAGTAGCTTCATGTGCATTTTTAAGAGCTATAGGGTTTCAATCCCGTACAAAATCAACATCCATTTTAGATAGAGCATATCATTCAGTGCAGGTTGCAATCTGTGTCGTAAACTTGGTGATTTAGCTTCTCAGTGAAGGCCTCTTGACCTTAAGGACTTGGCCTTCTAGCCATTCACTGCCTTCAATAGCTCTCCCTCTCTAGTCTTATGCTCGACCTTTCTATTACCCTCACCTATGTTCATGCATATCATCCCTTCAGCCTTTTTTCAAGCTTCAGATCCCAATTGCCTCTGTTAAGGTGGGTCCAGTCGGGTCAGGTTGGGTCGTATTAGGTCGCGGTGTCAGTTCGGGTCATGTGAGGTCGGGTTGTGTGAGGTGGGGGCGGGTCAGGTTGTGTGAGGGCACCCAAGGAATGCATCTGAGTTGGGTCGTGTTGGGTCATGTGAGGGATCCCAAGGAAACACTTTCGGGCGGGTCAGGTAGGGTTCGATCGGGTCGTGTCGTGTGAGGCTGCACAAGGAAACGCGTTCAGGCGGGTCGGGTTGCGTCGTGTGACGATGCCCAAGAAAACGAGTTCGGGCAGGTCGGGTCAGGTTGGATCGTGTGGTGTTGTGTGAGGGCACTCAGTAAAATGCATTCGGGCAGGTTTTCTCGGGTCATGTCATGTGAAGGCGCCTGAGGAAACGCGTTTAGGCGATTCGGGTCGGGTTGGGTTATGTGAGGGCATCCAAGGAAATGTGTTCGATCGAGCTAGGTTGGGTCGGGTCGATTCAGGTCGGGTCATGTGAGGGTGCACAAGGAAATGCGTTTGTCGCTGGTCGAGGCGAGTCGGGTCAGGTTGTGTGAGGGCACCCAAGGAAATGCGTTCGGGCAGCTTGGGTCGTGTCGAGTCATTTGAGGGCATCTAGGGAAACGTGTTTGGGTGGGTCGGGTCGTGTGAGGGTGGTTGTATCAAAAATTCTAAGTTGTTACCGCTCGTGTGCCTTGTACTGCACGTTTGTGTGATCTGTTTTCCGTTTTCTCCCTCGTGCCTTCGTTCGGGCGGGTCGGGTTGTGCCGTGTGAGGGCGTGATAAGAAACATGTTTGAGTCGGATCATGTGAGGGAAGCCGTATCAAAAATGCTAAGTCGTGACCACCCGTGTGCCTTGTGCATGTTCGTGTGACTCGTTTTTCGTTTGCTCCCTCATCATGCCAGCTTATTCGACGTTTGGGCTTGTCGGGTCAGGTCGGGTCATGTGATGGCACCCAAGAAAACGCGTTCAGTTCAGGTTGGGTCGTGTCGTATGAGGGTGCTCGAGGAAATGCGTTCGGGCGAGTCAGGTTAGTTCGGGTCAGGTCGTGTGAGGGGGCCTAAGGAAACGTGTTCGGATCAGGTCATGTAAGGGCACATGAGGAAACGAGTTCGGGCAGGTCAATTCAGGACGTGTCGTGTGAGGGCACCCAAGGAAATGCATTCCGGTGGGTCGGGGCAGGTCGGGTCGGGTTGTGTGAGGGCTCCCAAGGAAACGCGTTCGGGTGGGTCAGGGCGGGTCAGGTAATTTGGTTGGATTTTGCTTGATTACAAATAATGGTAAAAAACTTGCATCAATGTTGCTTTCCTTTATGAAACAACCAACATGAATAAGAGTGTGTGATAGGGAGTGTTAGCAAGTTCTATGTGTGCTAAGGAGGGAGTGACAAGGCTAGGTATGTTAGGTAACCCTAACCCATTTAACCCCCTAAACCCTAAACCTCTAAACCCTTAAACCCTAACCCCTTAAACCTACATCAATGTTGCTTTCCTTTATGAAACAACCAACATCAATGCCTTCCAAAAAAAACTCAAAACAGAAGAAAATGAGTCTCCATTCTTATCAAGTCATTGGGGCACTAGGTAGCTGAATATAATCTATAAAAGAAAACACCTCCAACATTTCATAACGAAGTATGAATAAAATGAACCATTACATAGATTGCATTGTAAGCGGCCAAGAAACCAAATTTATCAATGCAAGGATCTACAATCCCTTGACCCTAACACGTTTCCTTGGGCGCCCTCACACGACTCAGCTTGCCCGAACGCGTTTCCTTGGGTGCCCTCACATGGCACGACCCGACCCGACCCGACCCGCTTGAACGAAGGGACAAGGGAGAAAACCGCAAACGGGTCGCGCACACATGCACAAGGCACAGGGGCGGTCACAACTTAGCATTTTTTATACGACCTCCCTCACACGACCCAACCCAACTCGGTCAGGTCGGGTCGAGTGAGGGTGCCCAAGGAAACGTGTTTTCTCCCTTGTGCCTTCGTTCAGGCGAGTCAGGTCGTGTCATGTGAGGGCGCCACACCAAACATGTTCGGGTCGGATCGTATGAGGAAGGTTGTATAAAAAATGGTAAATTGTGACCGCCCGCGGTGTGCCTTGTGCACATTCGTGCGACCCATTTTTCGTTTGCTCCCTCGTGCTAACTTAATCGACGTTCGGGCGTGTTGGGTTGGTTCAGGTTGTGTGATGGTGCCCAAGGAAATGCATTCGGTTCGGGTCAGGTCCGGTCGTGTCGTACTATGAGGGCACCTAAGGAAATTCTTTCAGGCGGGTGCGTTTGCTCCATCATACCATACTGGCCATTTACAAGTGGAGTATGTTGACATAAATTGAATATTCCTTGATGTGAGTTCATGAAATGGAAATTTAGCACAACAAAAATTGGAATATGACAAACTCAAGGGTTTCCTTGGGCGCCCTCACATGGCATGACCCGACCTAACCCGACCTGCCCGAACTCGTTTCCCTGGGTGCCCTCACAAGAACCGACCCACACGAACGTGTTTCCTAGGGCGCCCTAACACATTCACAAAGACCGTTCACAAAATGTCGAAATAATGACATGGATAGAAAACATCAGAAGCGCTGCATAGGCTATTAAGATCATTGAGATAGTGATGATATGAAAATACCGTTTACAAAACGTCAGAATGGCGACGACATGAGGCTTGTTACGGTTATTTCATATATTAGTGTAGTAATTTTGTTTTCATATATTAAATATAATAACTTAATAAACTATCGTTTTCATATATTAATTTCATATATTATTTCATATAATAGTGTGGTAATTTTGTTTTCATATATTAAATATAATACTCTTTCAATATAATGTATTGTACATATTATTATTTAATAATTAAATTAAATTAAATTTTTTCATATATAATTTAATTATGGTACATAATTTAATTAATTTTTTTTTTTTTTAATTTTGGCCTAGGAATTTTTTTTTTAAATTAATTAAACGAGGGTTTTTAAAAAAAATAAATATATAAATAAAAAATATATATATATAATAATATAATAATATATATAGATAAAAATAAGAAGAAAAATAAAACAAATTAATTAATTAAATAAGAATATATATATAATTACAATTAATCAAAACTAGTCGTTATTATTCTATTTTAATTTTCAAAGTCAAACTAGTCGTTATCCTAACGGCTAGTTTAGCCATTTCTAAAAATATATATATATATATATATAAAATAAAAAATAATATATATATATATATATATATAATTTATTTTTCTTCTTATTTTTATTTATATATATATATAATCAAAATTAATTAATTAATTAAAACTAGCCAATATTATTCGATTTTAATTTTCAAAGTCAAACTAGTCATTATCGTAACGGCTTGTTTAGCCATAAAATATTCCAAGCTATTAGATCTAGATCTTGGTTAATAATATTTTATTATGCACCATTAAATAAGATTAGGGTTTTCCATTCATTATTTACCTTTGATCATTTTATCATGGTCGAACTTTGATCAGTTTTATTTTCTTTTTGCTTATTGAGCTCCCATTGAGTTCGACATGTCTTGGGTTTTCTACACCATTGAGAGAGATAAACTTTGGATCTGAAGCATTGAGGACAGCCAAGAACCCATCCCATTGAGGGGGACTAGTAACATCGCCCTTGGTTCCCTTCCCAGGGGTTAACATAATACAAAATTATTTATATATCTTGTCTTGTCCATTGGATATTTGGAGAAACTTTTATTTCATTTCACTGTTTAGCTTCTTTTGCTAAACATAATTATTTTTTTTCTTTATAGGATAATTTGAATCAATGGAAGAAAACATTAGAGGTGGAAAACAAATTGAAGAAGGTGAAAGGGGTGATGGTAAAGTTTATTTCCCTTGCAAAAAATGTTGTATGAGAAACAATGTTAGAGTTTTAATAGCAACAACAACAATACATTGTAGGAAATATGGGAACATTGATGGTGGATCGAATGACCATCGTCTTGTGGTAATTAATTATCTATCTTCATTTTGATTATATAGTAAAATTTTATGTTATTCTAATATTTGTTATATATGCACTAATGTTTAATGATTGTTTGTAATTTTTATAAAGGCATAGTTTCCCCCCAACCTTTTACAGAACCAGCTTCCACAACTAAATAGTAGTAAGTGAGATGATGTTGAACCAGTACAAGAGAATATTGCAGCAAATATTAGTATTGGAAATGATGTTGTACAAGGTGAAGAACATGAAGCGAATGATGAAGATGATTTTAATGATCCCATGGAGGTAGATGATGACAATAATGAGACAATTCACATCAATGATGGGAAAAATCAAATGCTCCAAGACTTGTATGGTGAGTCAGATGATGATGGTGGAGATAGTGATAGTGTTTATGATGTACCTCTGATTGAAACGTCAAATGAACGACTTTTTGAACACTCAAATGCAACTCTTCTCTCTGCTACATTGTTGCTAGTGAACTTAAAGGTTATGAATAATTTTTCGAACATATGTATGACACAGATCCTAAGGTATGTAATATGTATATATGATCAAATATATGTAAATGTTGATTATTTTCCCTTTTTTAGTTGTAATAAATGTGTAAAATAATAATTCAATACTTATATATGATTAATAATCTTTACATTAACTAGTTTTTGTTTATGTTTTATATTGTTGGGTGAATTTTTGTTACCATCGCCAAATATTTTACCTCGAACATATCGAGATTTACGTGCTATTATGAAAGTATTTGGAATGGAATATAACACTATAGATTCATGTCCTAAAGATGATATTATATATTACGGATAACATGCATCGAAAACATACTGACCAAAATGTGGTACAAGTAGATATCGAACTGATCAACTAACAAAAAAGGTGCCTCAAAAGGTTCTTCATCATATTCCCAAAATTCCACGTTTGCAGCAAATGTTCAGGTGTAAGAGCATAGCACGGTTTATGGATTACCATTCAAAGAATAGAAGTGGAGATGGTGTTCTTTGAATGCCTGCAGATGGCTCTGCATTTAGGGAAATCGAGGAAAAATATGTAGATGGTGTTAATCCATTCAGAGAGCTTAGGTCTACTTACTCAGTGTGGCCTATTTTCATTTTCAACAATAACATTCCTCCTTGGATGTCAATAAAGAGGGAGCACATAATGTTGACTATGATTATTCTAGGTATTTGATACATTATTTTTTTGAATGTAACATTTTCATTTCTCTCGTTGTTTGCATAATATCTTTTATTTATTTACTTACTTATATATAGATATATCATGGTAGTAATTATGTACCATAATTTTGAACAATTAGGTAAGTACCAGGTCAAAGATATGAATGTATATATTGAGCCTCTTATCAATAAGCTAATAAAGTTATGGCATGGCATCACTATGTATGACATCACTAAACCAATCAAGCAAAAAATATTTCAATGTCGTGGAATGCTTGTATGGACAATTCATGATGCCCCGGGACTAACACAATTTTGTGGTATGTAATATTTCGTTGCACTTTAATATAATATATAATTATCTAAATTAGATATACTATATTGCATGCTTTAAAAATGATCTCATTGTATAATTGTTATTGATCCATCTATTGCAGGTCTTCAAACAAAGGGTAGATTTGCATGTCTAGTTTGTGGCCCTAAGCTGAAGTATCGTCATTCGCCAGACTTAGGAAAGATGGTGTTTGATGAGTTTAGGCACTTCCTCTCTAGGAACCATAAGTATCGTACTACTGAAAAACATATTTTCAATGATAAAGAAGAAACTGGATTAAAACCACGAAGAATGGCACCTCGGTTGTGGAAGTTGGAATATAATAGAATTAATAATCGTCAAGCTGGTACATAAATTGGCTATATATATATATATATATTGTTTATGTAATGTTTGGAATTTTTTTTAATTAATGAATTTATTTTATTGTATTTGATAATTATTGTTCTGATTTATTTTATTCTTTGATATCAAGGTCGTCATCGTGAAGGTACTAACATTGTACTTCCACCTGGAATGAAATGTTATCCCTCTCAATTCGCGAGGTTTCCCTACTATGAGGACCTAAAAATAGCTCATTTATTTGATACAATGCATATTGGGAAGAATGTGACAGAAACATTATGGTGAATCATAGATGGTGCACATGATAGAGATAAAATATACAAAAAATTTGTTGACATTGAGAAATCGAATCATGCAATGAAAACTATGATTGACTGATCAAATAACAATGGAGGTCGAAATTATAATAATAATCCATGGTTATTAACAGAACAACAAAGCAATGATGTAAAAGAGGTCGTTTGAAGAATTAAATTTCCTACAGGTTTTTCTTCAAACATAAATAATATCTTAACGAAGAAAGGTAACTTCAGTGGGGTGAAAACACATGATTGGCATACCTTTGTTAAGGTAATTTTTTTGGTATACATTTTTGTATATTATTTCTTGAATACATCTTTTAAATTTTCCTTTTTTCTGTTTAATTTAGAAAGCAATAACAATTCATTTTTTATTGTTATAGTATGTTCTACCTGTATCCCTCCCAAACGACTTCGACAACAATGTCAAACAAGTTATATATGGTCTTAGTAAATACATGAGGTAAGTAGTTTTGATTTATACGCAAAATCTCACTACAATTTGTTTTTGTACCTAATGACATGTTGTGTTAATTTACTTGAAATGTAATATATATTATGTTTCATTGAAATAACCTTGCGTAATTATTTGTAGATGGTTGTCATTGAAAGAAATCCATCAATATGAAATAAAGTATTGGAAGAGATAAATTCCTCGACTAATGTGTGAAATGAAAAAGTATCTACCTCCAAAAATTTTCAATGCACAAGAACACTACTTGATACACCAAGTTGAGGAGATTCAAATGTGTGGACCAGTACACACAAGATCAATGTGGATGGTGGAGAGGCACGTGAAATCCTTGAAGGCTTCGGTTAGACAAAGAGCATGACCTGAGGGTTCTATGGTGGAGGGATATGTGGTATATGAATCCATGGTGTATACTAGTCATTATCTTCCTATATTAGTTGCACCAGCTATGGATGTTGTGGATTGCCTTTGGGATATGAACTCCATCAAAAAATTTGAAGGAAGCATCTTTTGGGAAAAGGTAGAATGAATAAAGTGAGAGGTAACACTAGTACATTTGGTCAAAATTACGACACTTTAGTTCCAACACTTTTGACGTATTGTCGGAAATTTCCCCAAATTTTATCACTTTTTCAAATTTTGCCCAAAACTGTCGCTATACCGAAGTTTGGAGACAAGTGTCGGTTTTGCGACGTTTGGAGACAAGTGTCGGTATTGCGACGTCAGGAGATAAGTGTCGGTATTGCGACGGTTTGGAGAAAAGTGTCGGTATTGCGACATTGCAGAGAGAAGTGTCGGAATTGTGACGTTTGGTGATAAGTGTCGGTATTGCGACAGTTTTGAGACAAGTGTCGGTATTGTGATGTTACAAAGATAAGTGTCGGTATTGCGACGTTTGGAGGTGAGTGTTAGTATTGCGACAGGTTAGACAAGTGTCAGTACTACGATGGTTTGGATACAAGTGTCGTTATTGCGACGTTTAGGAGGAAAGTGTTAGTGTTTAGGAACAATCTTAGGGTTTAGGGTTTAGGAAAAATGTTTGGGATTTATATTTAAGGGTTTAGGAACAATGTGTCAGGTCATGTGATCAGGTTTATGGTTTAGGAAAAATGTTTCGAGTCATGTGATCGGGTCGTATGAGGGCGCCCAAGGAAACACATTCGGGCGGGTCGAGTTGGGTCTCGTCGGATCATGTTGTGTGAGGCCACCCAAGGAAACACGTTCATACGGGTCGAGTCGAGTCATGTGATGGCGCTCAAGGAAATATGTTCGAGCAGATCAGGTTGGGTCTGTTCGGGTCATGTCGTGTGAGGCCGGCCAAGGAAACACATTCGTACAGGTCGGGTCAAGTCATGTCATGATGGCACCCAAGGAAACGTGTTTGGGTTAGGTCAGTTCGGTTCATGTTGTATTGTAAGGGTGCCCAAGGAAACATGTTCGAGCAGGTTGGGTCGGGTCAGGTCGGGTCGGGTCAGGTCGTGTCGTTTGAGGCCGCCCAAGGAAACGTGTTCGAGACGGTCGGGTCAGGTCGGGTCGGATCATATGAGGGTGGTCATATCAAAAATGTTGATATGTGACCACCCATGTTTCTTGTGCACGTTTGTACGATCCCTTTTCCATTTTCTCCCTCGTGCGCCCTTTGTTTAGGCGGGTCAGGTCGTGCCGTGTGAGGGCGCCATAGAAAACTCATTCGGGTCAAATCGTGTGAGGGAGATGATTGTATCAAAAATGCTAAGTTGTGACCACCCATGTACCTTGTGAACATTCATGCGACCCATTTTTCGTTTTCTCCCTCGTGCCTTCGACATCGTTTAGGCGGGTCGAGTTGGGTTAGGTCGTGTGATGGCGCCCAAGGAAATGCATTCGGGTTGGGTCGAGTCAGGTCGTGTTGTACCGTGAGGGTTCCCAAGGAAACATGTTCGAGCGGGTCGAGTCAGGTTGGGTCATGTGAGGGTGCCCAAGGAACATGTCTGACCGGGTCGGGTCGTGTCGGGCCGTGTCATGACTAGGGCGCCCAGGGAAACGCATTCAGGTGGGTCGAGTCGAGTCGTGTGATGTCGCCCAAGGACGCACGTTCGGGTTGGGTCAAGTCAGGTCGTGCCATATTGTGAGGGCGCCCAAGGAAACACGTTTGGGCGGGTCCGGTCCGGTCCAGTCTGGTCAAGTCATGTCGTGTGAGCACGCCCAAGGAAACGCGTTCGAGTGGGTCGGGTCGGGTTGGGTTGGGTCGTGTGAGGGTGGTCGTATAAAAAATGCTAAGTTGTGACCGCCTATGTTTCTTGTGCACGTTTGTGCGATCCTTTTTATGTTTTCTCCCTCGTGTGCCCTTAGTTCAGGCAGGTTGGGTCATGCCGTGTGAGGGTGCCACAAGAAATGTGTTCGAGTTGGATCGTCTAAGGGAGGTTGTATTAAAAATGCTAAGTTGTGACTACATGTGTGCCTTGTGCACGTTCATGCGACCCGTTTGTCTTTTTCTCCCTCGTGCCTTCGACGTTCGGGCAGGTCGGGTCGTGTGATGGAGCCCAAGGAAATGCGTTCGGGTCATGCCATACTATGATGGCGCCCAAGGAAACGCGTTTGGGCGGGTCGAGTCAAATCGGGTCATGGCAGGCTACCCAAGGAATGTGTCCAGTCGGGTCGAGTCATGTCGGGTCTTGTGAGGGCACCCAAGAAAACGTGTTCGTGTTGGTCGGGTCAGGTTGAGTCGGGTCGTGTGAGGGCACTCAGGGAAACACGTTCCAGCGGGTCAGGTCAGGTTGGGTCGTGTGATGGTGGTTGTATAAAAAATGCTAAGTTGTGACCGCTTGTGTCACTTTTGTACATTTTTTCGATATGTTTTCCGTTTTCTCCCTAGTGCGCCCTTCGTTCAGGCGGGTCGGGTCATGTTGTGTGAGGGTGCCACAATAAACGCGTTTGGTTCGGATCATGTGAGGGAGGTCATATAAAAAATGCTAAGTTGTGACCACTCATGTGCTTTGTGCACGTTCGTGAGACCCGTTTGTTGTTTCCTCCCTCGTTCCTTCGATGTTCGAGCGGGTCGGGACGGGTTGTGTGATGGCACCCAAGGAAACGCATTCGGGTCGGGTCGTGTCGGGTCATCATGTCAAGGCACCCATGGAAACGCGTTCAGGCGGGTCTAGTCCGGTTCGGTCGAGTCTTGTGAGGGCACCCAGGGAAACGTGTTTGGGCGGGTCGGGCGAGTCGGGTCGTGTGAGGACGCCCAAAGAAACACGTTCGGGTGTGTTGGGTCGGGTCGGGTCAGGTCATGTGAGGTTGTCCATATCAAAAATGCTAAGTTGTACTAGCCGCCTGTGTGCCTTGTACTGCATGTTCGTGCGACCCATTTTTTGTTTGCTCCCTCGTGCCTTCAACGTTCAGGCCAGTCGGGTTGGGTCGGGTCAGGTGGGGTGGGGTGGGGTCGGGTCGGGTCATGTGAGGGTGGTCATATCAAAAATGCTAAGTTGTGATTGCCCATGTTGTGTCGAGTCGGGTCCGGCCATGTCGTGTGAGGCTGTCCAAGGAAACGCGTTAGCGCAGGTCGGGTTGGGTCGTGTCATGTGAGGGCACCCAGGAAAACACGTTTGGATGGGTCGGGTCGGGTCGGGTCGGGTCGTGTGAGGGAACCTAAGGAAATGCATTCGGGCGGGTCAGGTCGGGTCATGCCGTGTGAGGGCGCCCAAGGAAACGCGTTCGAGCGGGTCGAGGTGGGTCGGGTCGGTTCGTGTGAGGGCGCCTAAGGAAACGCGTTTGGGTGGGTCAGGTGATTGGGTCAGTTCTGGTCATGTGAGGGTGCCCAGGGAAACGTGTTCGGGCGAGTCAGAGCGGGTTGGGTTGGGTCGTGTGAGGGTTGGAATCATGTGTTTTTGTTGGAATTGGAATAGGTATACTATTGTGAACATTGCCTCAGCTCAAAACCTATTTGAAATAGACTTCCTCTACAACTTACACCTAGCCATCTTTGTGATAGTACAGTTTTGCCTCTCAACCAATAAATTTTGTTGTGGAGTGTAAGGTGTATTATATTGTCTTTGGATCCCATGTTTAGCAAAAAATTTATTGAAATATTTTAAGTAGAATTCCCCACCAGTATCATATCTAAGAGAGGCAATGTGACAACCTAACTATTTGTCTATTAATGCTTTGAACTTTTTAAATTCATTAAACACATCATATTTTAATTATAGAAAATATACCCACATTTTTCTACTGAAATAATCAACAAACAGAAGGAAGTACCTAGCACCAGTGGTTGATTTCATGTTCATTGGTTCACATATGTATGAAAGTACCAACTGAAGGACCCTCTATGCTGATCTCCAAGCTTTCCCTTCATAAAATGGTATTCAATGTAGCTTCCTTGCCTGACAAGCTCTGCAAACTATGTGGATCTTCTACAGAATGTTTGGAAGTCATCATGCTCAAAATATTCCACCCTCTTCAAGTGCAGCTACCTGAAGCTTGACACCAGAATCCTCAACCCCTTCCAGCTTCTAAGTAATTCAAAACTTAGGAGAAGTTTGGAAAGGTCCAACCTCCTCATCAAAAACAACTTCACTATTGAAACTTACCCTATCTGTGTCAATATCAATCAACCTGTAAACCTTATATTGTTGTTGTACCCTATAATCATTATCTTTGTTGTACCCTTAAACCCCTAACTCCTTAACCCCTAAACACCTATACCGTTAATTCTTAACCCATAACCCATTAACCCCTCGCCCCTAACCCCTAAAATCCTTAACTTCTAAATCCTCTAACCCCTAAGCCCCTAATCCATAATCCCTTAACCACTAAATCATTATTCACCTAACCCCTAACTACGCCTAAATCCCCTAACCCCTAAGCCCCCAATCCCTAATCCATTAACCACTAACTCATTATTCCTCTAACCCCTAAATGCGCTTAAATCCCCTAACCCCTAACCCTAAATCCCTAACTGTTTAACCACTAACTCATTATTCCCCCAACCCGAATCCCTAATCCCTTAACCACCAACTCATTATTCCCTTAAACCCTAAATGCGCCTAAATCCCCTAACCCCTACGCTCCCAATCCCTAACCCCTTAACCCCTAAGCCCCCAATCCCTAATTAGTTTATGTGAGGAGCCATGTTTAGGGTTACAATGACTATGCTCAACAGCTGTAAACCCATTATTTGCTTGATTCGACACCGATTCAAGGGACTTCATCTGATTTACCAACAAACATCAGTGGTGATATAAATGTTTGTACTCATGACATATTCAACATCTAAAGGGTATATGCTCATAGTTGAGTGTCTTCTTCCACAACTCATCTTGAAATTAGATATCTATTAATTTCAGAAGGGGTCAAATATGTTCATGTATACACATATTCAGACATGTTGTAATGTGCCACAACATAATGAACGGATTCATGTGCTTTACCTTTCCCTTTACTGGGTGTTTTACCATATTCAATGAACGATTGCGCAATGCCACTAACATAGGAAGCGCACCACAGAAATAAAATTATGATTCCAGACAACATATAGTGATGAAGCAATGCTTGGTGATGAGCCAATGATCCAACTCGACATAAAAACAGATTATAGGGGTATCATTCCAATAAACCAAGGGAAAAAGTAGAGAGAACACAGTGGGAATGGAGGGGATAGCAGGAAAGAATATAGGGAGGAACATTGAAAAGTGAGAAGAATTCGAGGGAAAAAATCAAGCGTGCTGATGGCAGAGCTTAGACCCGTACATGAGTGGGATAGAGCTACAAGACTTGGAGCCCTTCGCCTTAAATTCACTAGTGAAGTTCTCCACACTGAATCATGAAAATAACTGATGTATAAATCAACATATGAAATGAAACATTTATTATATGTGAGCCAAGGACCTGCCAAACACCAAGTGTAATGCTTCTCCCATGATTCTGCCATCCCAAGAGTGTGCATAATGGTGATGTCATAAATGAACCTCAATCGTCTGTCAAAGGAATTCAAAACCATATCTAATCCTGTGTATGGTCTTTGCCCCTGACCTACATTGATTAAACAATTGATATGTCATAAATCCTTTGTAATCACACATAACCCATCTCCCTCCATCATGAATTTAATGAATCTCAATAGTCTGTCATAGGAATTCAAAACCATATCCAATCCTGTGTATGATCTCGCCCCCTGACCTACATTGATTAAACAATTGATATGTCATAAATCCTTTGTAATCACACATAACCCCTCTCCCTCCATCATGAATTTAATGTGAAATATGGAGGCTCTACATAACCAGATGTGTAGCCACGCGTGATATGAATCCCTCCAAGTGGATTCCATGTCACGTTCACCAAGGCTTGCTTGATACTTGGCCACACAAACAGTTTTCATGTCAATCATGAGCGAGAGGATAACTTGTTCACCAAAAAATGGAAAACCAATGGCCTGAAGCTGAATTAGCATCCTCATAGGGGAATCATTCACTTTATACTTAAAATCACAAATTTTCAACACTTTCCTTTTCTAAATATAAAGGAAAAAGGGGTTGTAAACCTAAAAATAATTAATGATAAATGAGATTCCATTATTGCTAACCCAAAAAAATTATTGCGAGATGGAAGTCATAGCCCAAAAATGAAAATAACCTTCCACTACCCTACCACTAAAAGCATAGATGATCCCATATACAACATGCAATCCTTATATCTTATTCCTAACTAGTTCCTTTTTGATGTTGTAGGTTTTAGATATTTTTTATTCTAATTATTAATATTTTGGACTTTCAATCTAGGGACGTTGGCCTTTAATGCATGAACTCGGTGCCAAATATCTATGAGAAGAGTAGGATGATGATGATTAAGTAGGTGTCCCCTAGGAAATTGGTGGTGGATACGACAGAAGCCCAAGTAGGAAGAGGAGGTGACTAGTGAAGGCTTGTCCTCAACTTGTAACATTTCAAAGCCCAATGGGTTGGCCATTTCTCAATAATTAGTTTATGTCCAAACTCTATTGCTTCTTCAACTCTTTCAATTTCATAGCTTTTGCATGGTGGCTTCTAGTTCATATTTTATATATAACCTTGGATGTGTGCATAGGTAATGGTATCTTCAATTTATTATGGTTGTTAATGGACCCTGCATATAGTCCCTCCCTCTCTATTAACACATTTTTTCACCTTCTTAGAGTCTTCTATAGACCTACCTTGGCAGCTTTGTATTTATTGGTCATCCCTTTTAATTTGCATCTTGCTTTGTGGTATTATTGGTTTCTTGTTCTCTGGGGGCTGTCCTCTATTTGGCCTATTGTGACCTAGAAAACCATGCCTCGCTAGAGTATGTGCTGTCGATGGGGATCTGGTGGTAAAAGATGTCAAGGACTACCATGTGCTTAATCTCAAGCTCAAAATGTTGCCTTTATTTTCCACTTCTCTACTCCTCTGGAAATCGAAAAGGAAATCTTCCAACTTGACGCTTTGGCCACAAAAGACCTCCATGCTTACTCATATTCTGTAATCCAAGTCGAAGTAACCAATTGGTTTCCTAACCCTGGGCATACCGAGGGAAGATAAAACCAATATATTAACTCCATTACCCTTAAATGGAAAATGAAAACACTCCTAGGCAGGGTCCCGAAGGAAAAACATAGGACCACAACAAGACCATCTCCTTTCTAAATGGAATTCAATGAGTTCAATTACACCAACATTCTTGTCTCTTCAATCTGGATGCATGATTATATCACATTGAAGGACATCTCCAATGTGGCCTGAAACTCTCCAGCTCCAAGAGGCATCACTTCCCAAGATCTAGCCCCATTGACTTCGTCAGATACATTATGTCTCTTACAACCTCTTGGCTTATTTCATTTAATTTCAATAGTAAATTTTATTTTAGTAGTCTTGTAGTTAGCAATACTAATTATTTACATTTTGATATACCTAGACTATTTTCTTTCGCCATTAGTATTACTTTCCCTTGTGGTACGCTGCAAGGCTCAACATAAACAATGATATCTGGGTTTGTATGAAATCATTTTTAGATAACAAAATTTTAAATCAAACAAATAAAAATAAAAATCAAACTATAAATTATAACAATTTTGCTAATTTATTTTCTAATCTATTGAAATGTGATCATACCAAGTTTTAAGGATGAAGCAAGAAATCACTTATTCTATGTGATTTACTCATCATATAAATAAGAAAAAATTCACTTTTTCTATGTGATTTCCTCATTAAAAAGGTGAGACACATATTTATACCATGGGGACTTGGTGGACCATTCCTAAATTGGCAGGTCAACAACTTGTGCAGCGCACTAGTTGATTGTCCCTTACCTCATCATCAAGATCGTCCCAAGGTTTATCATTGTTAAGGTTTATCATTGTCCCACTCATCTCCACTAATGAATCACTACAACTACTTTCCACCTCCATAATGAACTCAAACCCTAGCATACCATTACTGAAAAATCAACAAAATTAGTTACACGCCTCCTGCTGCAAAGAACCGCCCACGAAACATGCAAGAAACTCCAGAAGTATGCCATTTTTAAAGAAATATGGATTCAATTTGACAAGTTTCTCATACATTTAACAAATCGAATTATTTCCCATGGTGCACTCTATTCTCCTTCCTCGACAGCCATACCTTACTCTTATTGCAGGCCCTTCCTCCATCAGCAGGAAAAATGGTAATGTGGTTCTTCATTCTTCAATAGTAGTTTTTTTTGTTGCATGCAAAATGTTTGAAGAAACTTTGCTTAAATCTCCTCGATTCCCCTAGGCTAAAATGGGAGTAGTTCTCATTAAAAGTAACTTTACACCAGTGTTCCCACAGAAAACCAATTGCAATCAGTCAAACTTGGTATCAAACTGTTTTAAATAAAAAATGGGAAAATGGCCTGAAAACACGCAATCCTACAAGAACAAAACCAGTTCAGATACATGGAGAAAATATTTCCAAATGCAGGATATATGCCACAAACTTGACCTGAAAGCCAAGCTGTAGGATCCAACACAACTACAGCTAGTCAATAATAAATTAAAATTATGTCTTGCTTCAGGCCAAAGATGCTGCAGAGGTCCCTGATGATTTTGCCACACCATCACTCATCACTGAAGCAGCACTATAGTCAATCATCTTTCCATGATCATTGTCAGGTAGTGCTCTGCTTAACCTTTTTAGCCAAATTTCATAATCTACAGGATATGGAGTACCACATAGGATGTCAACATAGTCGGAAAAAGCTTTCAAAAGAGCAGAGACTTCTCCAAGCTGCTGTTGTATGCACCTTTTTACCCAAGATCTCTCTCTCCAACGCAAGGAAGCTTCTATCATGCTAATTTCATGAATAATATTAGCAGTAAATGAAACATTTTATACAATAGTACATATGGCATCGTTACTTTAGAAGCTTAGATCTTTGCAACAACAGGTTCATTAAAAAAATTCAATCCAATATGTCTTCAATCATTTATATCCTTGGCCTGCTATAATAGTGATAGGACAGTACTAGATCTGCAAATGATTTGAAATTTTCAAGGGAACTTTGGTCTCTAAACGTAATGAGGAACTCGTCCTCTTTAGACAGTGATAAAAAATTTTTGCTTCAATTCCTTAACATGTTCATTCAATGTTCATTTTTCTCAAAAAGAGACCTCACAGATCTACTTCAAGGTCAACCTTCTACAATACTAATGTACCTTCAAAATTATTATAAAGACGACAAACACCATTGAGATATCCTTTAGAATTTTTCCTTAGGCTTGTAAGCTCAAGAGGATCTTTGAAAATGGCTTGGCTTTAAGTCAGCCTAACCATAATCGAATTTATGTTCAGATTTCCTTAGACATTGGGTCCTTGGGATGAGTCTCCTTACAGGTTAGCCTCAACCAATCTAAAATGGGCCTTAGGAATGCACTAGGTCTGAGCCTTAGGAGGCTTCTACAAAAGGACTGAAGACAATGACCTCAGAAAGAACTTGACGTAATTCAGACTTCCTCCATCAGTAGGCCCTTCAAGTTCTAATTATAGATCTCAACTTTGTTGTGAAGTTTCCTTCAGTCCAGTGAATAATGAAGATCAAACTTAAAATTTGATGCTCAGAAGAATCCCAGACTTGGCCCGAATTACTCCTTAGTGGGCTTTCAATTAGTGCGAAATTGTTTGAAATTTATGCTTTTGGAGAAATCCAAAATAATTATCAACTTGTATTAATTATTGAGATTTCTTTATGAAATATAATAATATTTTTGTGAACTTCATTACATGAACACATTCTAATATCATTCTATGTGGAAATTCGTTTCTTTCATGTTAATTGAATATGTCAATGTGGTTTATGATGTATAATAATGATTTTTTTCATCTTTTCTAGTATGTGGTGGCAGAATATTGCATTAAAGTGCACTAATCCTTTTAGGGTCACATCAATGACTCACATCACACAATCCCCTCATACAATTGTGCATATATTATGTTTCTTATTTTTCAACCCAACTATGTAATGTTAGGAATAAACAACCTTGATGTTAGCTACCTCACTCTCTCACATGAGAACCATTTGAAGCCATTTTAGCACCATCATTAGCTTCTTCAGTAGTGACTACCTTATTGCCAAAAACACACTTATATGAAATTCATACAACTCGATTAGAGACTTTACTTTTTCATGATTCCAAGAGTGCACCATGGGGACTTACGATTCCTTGCACCACATAAAATATCAAAGTGATGATCTAATAGTTTAACATATTAAACTTCTTCAATATTAGTAGTTGTTCAATCTACGCTCCAAATCGCACATATTGTATGATGCATATGTTTTTCTAAGAATCTGCCATGTTTTCAATTCCTAGATGGACTATAATTCTTCATATGCTTATGTGTGACACTGTATTCCTCTCTCCAAATGTGCAACATGTTTTCTCTAGTGCAACACTTAAAAATATGACAACAACAACATAGCCATCCTTTGATTGGTTCGAACCTACATATCCCAAAATGTATGCACTAAGATATTCTTGAGGCCTATGCATTTTTCCAATCTTGTACAACCATTCACATCTGAAAAGGCACACACACACACAAAAATATATATATATATATATATATATATATATATATATATATATATATATATATATATATATATATTTGTGTGTGTGCCCGTATGTGAATGGCCAGATGTTGGAAAAATGCATAGGCCTCAAGAATATCCCAAAATGTATGCACCAAGATATTATTGAGGCCGATGCATTTTTCCAATCTTGTACAACCATTCACATTTGAAAAGGCACACACACACACAATATATATATATATATATATATATATATATATATATATATATATATATAGACATCTTACAGCTGGTAGAACCGATTGAGTGAGCTTGGTTTTAAATTCTAGAGATTCAGAGTATTTTTTATTGCTAGCAGTTAAAACAGAGTGCACTGAAACCGTTGTTGGGGATTGTCCTTGGCACCTGAATCAAATAAATAATGCCTTTCAATCCAAATCTAAACAAAGCATTCATGTTGTTTAACTAATAATAATTGAAGGAGCTTGAACTCGATGGTGATTAATTGTAGAGAGTGAAAATCCATGTTGTTGAAGCAGATGGGCCATAGGCCCACTATATATGGATAAGAAGTGGAGATTGATGTTAAATTTCCTTTTTTGATGTGCTAATATCCAAAAATGAGGATGGTATGTTGGAGAACCAGAGGCATAGGAAAATGATACATAATGCCATATATCTATGCATTGACTCCAACCACCGTCCAATTAATGATTTGGTAATCAACACATTGGTAACAAGGGCATTGAAATTCAGTGAAAATATATTCATAGACTCAACTAAACTTTAATAGAGAAACCTACCCACAACTAATAAACAAATCAAAAGATAAATGGCTACTTATTAGTTACTCCTAGCTCATTTATATCCTTTCCAATAAATGCATTAGGATATCTCCTTGAAGTGGCCCAAATATAAGGGAAAATTCAAGGCATTCTTCTTCTTAGTGATGGTCAGTTAATTAATCTTGATTTAATAGAGGATTCTCTTCTCACCTTGGATCTCACACGGAACTCTTTTAAAGGCTAAATGACGTATGGACTTCTCTGTTAAAGTAGTTGGAGATGTGGTGAGTGAGGAAAAGGTATAAGCTCTTATCTTGGTTATGAAGATATCAACTTGGCTTTTCAAGAATTTAAAATCTGTTAATCCTAATCATATGATAAGATACTTTGCGTCTCTTTTGGTACCAATGTATTCCCTAAGATGTAGCAATGGGTTTTGAACAAGTTTGAAATCAAGCTTCTAAATTGTGAAGCCTACAACTTATCATTATCAGGTGGAATCACTACATGATTTCTTCCTATTCTTTGTTCCTTTCTTCTAGTTGTAGGAAGATGAAAATGGTTACAAAAAGTTCTTGTGTGGGAATAATGGAGGGAATGAGATCTTCTTCTAGTTTTATAGGCATCTATACTTTTACTAAGGGAGGGCAAATGCCCTGGTTTGATTGATGTGTGAGCTTAGGGAGTAGTGTTGACAATTCAATGGTCAGTGCAATGAGTGGTCACATATGGTGAATTCTTGTTCAAAATTTCATTTACAATGATACTCTTATAGGGGTTATTAAAGGTCCATTTGGAATCTATGATATAACTGTTGGTGGTGTTTCTCAAGGTCTCTCGAACAACTATCCTTTAAAAAATTTGGCAGGCATGGTATTTAGTGTTCAATCACCTACATTGGGACTTTGCAAGCCATAGAAATGAGTGGCATATGGCAGTTAGATCTATTTATACCCTCCCATTGGACATGGAGCTATATGGTTTGATATCATTTTCTTGTAGGTAAGAAACTAATCACAAAATATATTGTATGTGGGGGAATTTGTTTTCCTGTCTATGTTTGTAGAAATACATACCTGTACAACGTTCACATATATGTTAATTTTTTGGTGCTCTTTTTACATTGTATTAGTTCAGAACTGCACACTCTCTATACAAATGCTAGTGGGTTCCTAGTACCTACAGCCCCTTCTATGTTATGTTTATGATCAAACAACTCATCCATGATCATCATTTACACTGTGTTTTATCTTAGCAAGACTCTTTGTACATAGGGTAGTGGGTACCTACATCCCCTTCTATGTTCTGTTTGACTTTACTAACCAATACACTCACAAAAAACTCATCCATGAACACAGAATTACACCTATAGGCATCCTTTGAGTGGTTCGAACCTACATATCCCAAAATGTATGCACCAAGATATTCTTGAGGCCTATGAATTTTTCCAATCTTGTACAACCATTCACATTTGAAAAGGCACACACACACACTCAAAATATATATATATATATATATATATATATATATATATATATATATATATATATATATATATATATATATATATATATATATATATATATATATATATATATATATATATATTTGATGGGAAGAGACATCTTACAGCTGGTAGAACCGATTGAGGGAGATTGGTTTTAAATTCTAGAGATTCAGAGTATTTTTTATTGCTAGCAGTTAAAACAGAGTGCACTTGCAACCGTTGTTGGGGATTTTCCTTGGCACCTGAAGCAAATAAATAATGCCTTTCAATCCAAATCTGAACAGAGCATTCATGTTGTTTAACGAATAATAATTGAAGGAGCTTGAACTCGATGGTGATTAATTGTAGAGAGTGAAAATCCATGCTACTGAAGCAGATGGGCCATAGGCCCACTGTTTATCGATAAGAAGTGGAGATTGATGTTAAATTTCCTTTTTTGATGTGCTAGTATCCAATAAGGAGGATGGTATGTTGGAGAACTAGAGGCATAGGAAAATGATACATACTGCCAGATATCTATGCATTGACTCCAACCACCTTCCAATTAATGATTTGGTAATCAACACACTGGTAACAAGGGCATTGAAATTCAGTGAAAATATACTCATAGACTCAACTAAACTTTAATAGAGAAACCTACCCATAACTAATAAAAAAATCAAAAGATAAATGGCTACTTATTAGTTACTCTTAGCTCACTTATATCCTTGCCAATAAATGCATTAGGATATCTCCTTGAAGTGGCCCAAATATAAGGGAAAATTCAAGGCATTCTTCTTCTTAGTGATGGTCAGTTAATTAATCTTGATTTAATTGAGGATTCTCTTCTCACCTTGGATCTCACACAGAACTATTTTAAAGGACACTTGACGTATGGAATTTTCTGTTAAAGTAATTGGAGATATGGTGAGTGAGGAAAAGGTATACGCTCTTATCTTGGTTATGAAGATATCAACTTGGCTTTTCATAAATTTAAAATCTATTAATCCTAATCATATGATAAGATACTTTGCGTCTCTTTTGGTACCAATGTATTCCCTAAGATGTAGCAATGGGTTTTGAACAAGTTTGAAATCAAGCTTCTAAATTGTGAAGCCTACAACTTATCATTATCAGGTGGAATCACTACATGATTTCTATTCCTATTATTTGTTCGTTTATTATAGTTGTAGGAAGATGAAAATGATTACAAAAAATTATTGTGTGGGAAGAATGGAGGGAAGGAGATCTTCCTCTAGTTTTTTAGGCATTCGTACTTTTACTAAGGGAGGGAAAATTCCCTGGCTTGATTGCTGTGTGAGCTTAGGGACTAGTGTTGAAAATTCAATGGTCAGTGCAATGAGTGGTCACATATGGTGAATTCTTGTTCAAAATTTCATTTACAATGATACTCTTATAGGGGTTATTAAAGGTCCATTTGGAATCTATGATATAACCGTTGGTGTTGTTTCTCAAGGTCTCTGGATCAACTATCCTTTAAACAATTTGGCACGAATGGTATTTAGTGTCCAATCACCTACATTGGGACTTTGCAAGCCATAGAAATGAGTGGCATATGGCAGTGAGATCTATTTATACCCTCCCATTGGACATGGATCTATATGGTTTAATATCTTTTTCTTGTAGGTAAGAAACTAATCACAAAATATGTTGTATGTGAGGGAATCTGTTTTCCTGTCTATGTTTGTAGGAATTACATACCTGTACAATGTTCACATATATGTTAATTTGTTGGTGCTCTGTTTACATTGTATTAGCTCAGCACTCCACACTCTCTATACAAATGCTAGTGGGTTCCTAGTACCTACAACCACTTCTATGTTATGTTTATGATCAAACAACTCATCCATGATCATCATTTACACTGTGTTTTATCTCAGCACCCAAGACTCTTTGTACATAGGGTAGTGGGTACCTACATCCCCTTCTATGTTCTGTTTGACTTTAATAACCGATACACTCACAAAAAACTCATCCATGAGCACTTAATTACACCTATAGGCATCCTTTGAGTGGTTCGAACCTACATATCCCAAATTGTATGCACCAATATATTCTTGAGGCCTATGCATTTTTCCAATCTTGTACTACCATTCACATCTGAAAAGGCACACACACACACACACAAATATATATATATATATATATATATATATATATATATATATATATATATATATATATATATATATATATATATATATATATATATATATATATATATATATATATATATATATATATATATATATATATGGGAAGAGACATCTTACAGCTAGTAGAATCGATTAAGGGAGCTTGGTTTTAAATTATAGAGATTCAAAGTATTTTTTATTGCTAGCAGTTAAAACAGAGTGCACTTGCAACCGTTTTTGGGGATTTTCCTTGGCACCTGAAGCAAATAAATAATGCCTTTCAATCCAAATCTGAACAGAGCATTCATGTTTTTTAACGAACAATAATTGAAGGAGCTTGAACTCGATGGTGATTAATTGTAGAGAATGAAAATCCATGTCGCTGAAGCAGATGGGCCATAGGCCCACTTTTTATGGATAAGAATTGGAGATTGATGTTAAATTTCATTTTTTTGATGTGTTAGTATCCAATAAGGAGGATGGTATGTTGGAGAACTAGAGGCACAGGAAAATGATACATACTGCCAGATATCTATGCATTGACTCCAACCCCCTTCCAATTAATGATTTGGTAATCAACACACTGGTAACAAGGGCATTGAAATTCAGTGAAAAGATATTCATAAACTCAACTAAAATTTAATAGAGAAACCTACCCACAACTAATAAACAAATCAAAAGATAAATGGCTACTTATTAGTTACTCCTAGCTCATTTATATCCTTGCCAATAAATGCATTAGGATATCTCCTTGAAGTGGCCCAAATATAAGGGAAAATTCAAGGCATTCTTCTTGTTAGTGATGGTCGGTTAATTAATCTTGATTTAATTGAGGATTCTCTTCTCACCTTGGATCTCACACGGAACTCTTTTAAAGGACACATGATGTATGGACTTCTCTGTTAAAGTAGTCGGAGATGTGGTGAGTGAGGAAAAGTTATAAGCTCTTATCTTGGTTATGAAGATATCAACTTGGCTTTTCATAAATTTAAAATCTATTAATCCTAATCATATGATAATATACTTTGCATCTCTTTTGGTACCAATGTATTCCCTAAGATGTAGCAATGGGTTTTGAACAATTTTGAAATCAAGCTTCTAAATTGTGAAGCCTACAACTTATCATTATCAGGTGGAATCACTACATGATTTCTATTCCTATTATTTGTTCCTTTCTTCTAGTTGTAGGAAGATGAAAATAATTACAAAAAATTATTGTGTGGGAAGAATGGAGGGAAGGAGATCTTCCTCTAGTTTTATAAGCATTCGTACTTTTACCGAGGGAGGGAAAATGCCCTGGCTTGATTGCTGTGTGAGCTTAGGGAGTAGTGTTGACAATTCAATGGTCAGTGCAATGAGTGGTCACATATGGTGAATTATTGTTCAACATTTCATTTACAATGATACTCTTATAGGGGTTATTAAAGGTCCATTTGTAATCTATGATATAACCATTGGTGGTGTTTCTCAAGGTCTCTGGATCAACTATCCTTTAAAAAATTTGGTAGGCATGGTATTTAGTGTCCAATCACCTACATTGGGAATTTGCAAGCCATAGAAATGAGTGGCATATGGCACTGAGATCTATTTATACCCTCCCATTGGACATGGATCTATATGGTTTAATATATTTTTCTTGTAGGTAAGAAACTAATCACAAAAGATATTGTATGTGGGGGAATTTGTTTTCCTGACTATTTTTGTAGGAATTACATAACTATACAATGTTCACATATCTGTTAATTTTTTGGTGCTCTGTTTACACTGTATTAGCTCAGCACTGCACACTCTCTATACAAATGCTAGTGGGTTCGTAGTACCTACAACCCCTTCTATGTTATGTTTATGATCAAACAACTCATCCATGATCATCATTTACACTATTTTTTATCTTAGCACCCCAGACTCTTTGTACATAGGGTAGTGGGTATCTACATCCCCTTATATGTTTTGTTTGACTTTACTAATCGATACACTCACAAAAAACTCATCCATGAGCATTGAATTACACCTATAGGCATCTTTTGAGTGGTTCGAACCTACATATCCCAAAATGTATGCACCAAGATATTCTTTAGGCCTATGCATTTTTCCAATCTTGTACAACCATTCACATCTGAAAAGGCACACACACACACAAATATATATATATATATATATATATATATATATATATATATATATATATATATATATATATATATATATATATATACTCGATGGGAAGAGACATATTACAGCTGGTAGAACCGATTGAGGGAGATTGGTTTTAAATTCTAGAGATTTGGAGTATTTTTTATTGCTAGCAGTTTAAACAGAGTGCACTTGAAACCATTGTTGGGGATTTTCCTTGGCACCTGAAGCTAATAAATAATGTCTTTCAATCCAAATCTGAACAGAGCATTCATGTTTTTTAACGAACAATAATCGAAGGAGCTTGAACTCGATGGTGATTAATTGTAGAGAGTGAAAATCCATGTTGCTGAAGCAGATGGGCCATAGGCCCACTGTTTATGGACAAGAAGTGGAGATTAATGTTAAATTTCCTTTTTTGATGTGCTAGTATCCAATAAGGAGGATGGTATGTTGGAGAACTAGAGGCACAGGAAAATGATACATGCTGCCAGATATCTATGCATTGACTCCAACCACCTTCCAATTAATGATTGTTAATCAACACACTGGTAAAAAGGGCATTGAAATTCAGTGAAAAGATATTCATAGGCTCAACTAAACTTTAATATAGAAACCTACCCACAACTAATAAACAAATCAAAATATAAATGGCTACTTATTAGTTACTCCTAGCTCATTTATATCCTTGCCATTAAACGCATTAGGATATCTCCTTGAAGTGGCCCAAATATAAGGGAAAGTTCAAGGCATTCTTCTTCTTAGTGATGGTCAGTTAATTAATATTGATTTAATTGAGGATTCTCTTCTCACCTTGGATCTCACACGGAACTCTTTTAAAGGACAAATGACGTATGGACTTCTCTGTTAAAGTAGTTGGAGATGTGGTGAGTGAGGAAAAGGTATAAGCTCTTATCTTGGTTATGAATATATCAACTTGGCATTTCATAAATTTAAAATCTCTTAATCCTAATCATATGATAAGATACTTTGCATCTCTTTTGGTACCAATGTATTCCCTAAGATGTAGCAATGGGTTTTGAACAAGTTTGAAATCAAGCTTCTAAATTGTGAAGCCTACAACTTATCATTATCAGGTGGAATCACTACATGATTTCTATTCCTATTATTTGTTCCTTTCTTCTAGTTGTAGGAAGATTAAAATGATTAGAAAAAATTCTTGTGTGGGAATAATGGAGGGAAGGAGATCTTCCTCTAGTTTTATAGGCATTTGTACTTTTATAGAGGGAGGGAAAATGCCCTGCCTTGATTGATGTGTGAGCTTAGGGAGTAGTGTTGAAAATTCAATGGTCAGTGCAATGAGTGGTCACATATGGTGAATTATTGTTCAACATTTCAATTACAATGATACTCTTATAGGGGTTATTAAAGGTCCATTTAGAATATCTAATATAACCATTGGTGGTGTTTCTCAAGGTCTATCGATCAACTATCCTTTAAAAAATTTGGTAGGCATGGTATTTAGTGTCCAATCACCTACATTGGGACTTTGCAAGCCATAGAAAGGTGTGGCATATGGCAGTGAGATCTATTTATACCCTCCCATTGGACATGGAGCTATATGGTTTAACATATTTTTCTTGTAGGTAAGAAACTAATCACAAAAGATATTGTATGTGGGGGAATTTGTTTTTTTGTCTATGTTTGTAGGAATTACATACCTGTACAACATTCACGTATCTGTTAATTTGTTGGTGCTCTGTTTACACTGTATTATCTCAACACTGCACACTCTCTATACAAATACTAGTGGGTTCCTAGTACCTACAGCCCCTTCTATGTTATGTTTATGATCAAAAAACTCATCCATGATCATCATTTACACTGTGTTTTATCTCAGCACCCCAGAATCTTTGTACATAGGGTAGTGGGTACCTACATCCCCTTCTATGTTATGTTTGACTTTACTAACCGATACACACAAAAAAATCATCCATGAGCATTGAATTACACCTATAGGCATACTTTGAGTGGTTCGAACCTACATATCCCAAAATGTATGCGCCAAGATATTCTTGAGGCCTATGCATTTTTCCAATCTTGTCCAACCATTCACATTTGAAAAGGCACACACACACACACACAAATATATATATATATATATATATATATATATATATATATATATATATATATTCAATGGGAAGAGACATCTTACAGATGGTAGAACTGATTGAGGGAGCTTGGTTTTAAATTCTAGAGATTCGGAGTATTTTTTATTGCTAGCAGTTAAAACAGAGTGCACTTGAAACCATTGTTGGGGATTTTCCTTGCAACCTGAAGCAAATAAATAATGCCTTTCAATCCAAATCTGAACAGGGCATTCATGTTGTTAAACGAACAATAATTGAATGAGCTGGAACTCGATGATGATTCATTGTAGAGAGTGAAAATCCATGCTACTGAAGCAGATGGGCCATATGCCCACTATTTATGGATAAGAAGTGGAGATTGATGTTAAATTTCCTTTTTTGATGTGCTAGTATCCAATAAGGAGGATGGAATGTTGGAGAACCAGAGTCACAGGAAAATGATACATACTGCCAGATATCTATGCATTGACTCCAACCACCTTCCAATTAATGATTTGGTAATCAACACACTGGTAACAAGGGCATTGTAATTCAGCGAAAATATATTCATAGACTCAACTAAAATTTAATAGAGAAACCTACCCACAACTAATAAAAAAATCAAAAGATAAATGGCTACTTATTAGTTACTCCTAGCTCATTTATATCCTTGCCAATAAATGCATTAGGATATCTCCTTGAAGTGGCCCAAATATAAGGGAAAATTCAAGGCATTCTTCTTCTTAGTGATGTTCAGCTAATTAATCTTGATTTAATTGAGGATTCTCTTCTCACCTTGGATCTCACACAGAACTCTTTTAAAGGACACATGATGTATGGACTTCTCTGTTAAAGTAGTTGGAGATGTGGTGAGTGAGGAAAATGTATAAGATCTTATCTTTGTTATGAAGATATCAACTTGGCTTTTCATAAATTTAAAATCTATTAATCCTAATCATATGATAAGATAATTTGCATCTCTTTTGGTACCAATGTATTCCCTAAGATGTAGCAATGGGTTTTGAACAAGTTTCAAATCAAGCTTCTAAATTGTGAAGCCTACAACTTATCATTATCAGGTGGAATCACTACATGATTTCTAGTCCTATTCTTTGTTCCTTTCTTCTAGTTGTAGGAAGATGAAAATTATTACAAAAAATTCTTGTGTGGGAAGAATGGAGGGAAGGATATCTTCCTCTAGTTTTATAGGCATATGTACTTTTACTGAGGGAGGGCAAATGCCGTGGTTTGATTGATGTGTGAGCTTAGGGAGTAGTGTTGACAATTCAATGGTCAGTGCAATGAGTGGTCACATATGGTGAATTCTTGTTCAACATTTCATTTACAATGATACTCTTATAGGGGTTATTAAAGGTCCATTTGGAATCTACGATATAACCATTGTTGGTGTTTCTCAAGGTCTCTGGATCAACTATCCTTTAAAAAATTTGGCAGGCATGGTATTTAGTGTCCAATCACCTACATTGGGACTTTGCAAGCCATAGAAATGAGTGGCATATAGCAGCGAGATCTATTTATACCCTCCCATTGGACATGGAGCTATATGGTTTAATATCTTTTTCTTGTAGGTAAGAAAGTAATCACAAAATATATTGTATGTGGGGGAATTTGTTTGACAAGGCAACGATCACTTTGTTACCATGGAGAGTATTAATTAATCTCAATTTGTACAGCCTGCTAACAATGTTCCTTTTTAAAAACTCTGCAAGATTATTTGGAGTCTAGTTTGTTCAAGATGAATTTGAGCACTCAACAATTTATTTTTTACACTTGGCAATGGTCTTATGGGAAGCCCTTTACATATTAGAAAAATAAAGAACTTTTTCTATGCTCTGTAACACTACTCACTATTTGTGGCAAGTACTCAACATGTCAACTTTTCTTGCCAACATGGTGAGACGACTTGAAATTTTAGTCGAAACTCATTTAATTCTAGACAAAATTGGTTGGACTGTTTGTAGATGAACTGACTTGTTCAGGAACAAACTGGTTCAAAGGGCTCGATGTCTTCTTGAACATTTAGGGTTAATCCATTTCAAATGGTGAACTTATTTTCTTTCAGTTTTCATTTTGTGTTTTCAAGTTTTCACATTTCTAATTTTATTGCAATGTGGAAGACTGATCGTGGAAGTACAGGAACAACCCCGAGACAATATGATCGTGGAAAGGGGCCAGTGGAATAACATGTAAAGTGCCAGCATTGCTCTATCTTCAGGTATTTTAGTTATTTACATAATTGAAATAATGTTAATTTTGTTCAAATATGCAGACACCTGGCCATGGTACGCCTGATGATTCCCTCTACAAGGAAGAGATTTCTTCATCCCCATGTCCATTGTTGTTGCTGCGAAAAAAGTTGCAAAAATAAAAGTTGGAATTTGAGCGTTTGGTAGATGCTTCGCCTCAAACACCTGAAATAGCAATGAGGATAACACAACTTATGACCCAGCTAGAAACATATAAGGTAATAATAAAAAATCAAAAGGATATTTTTTTTGTTCTACATGAGATGAATTGTGATAGTTTGATTTTTAATTTTTACATTAACTAAACTAACAATTTTTTTTTGTATGTAGCGTTATTTGAAACCTGCTGCACCCGGTGTTGGTGGTAGTCGAACACAAGGGCAAGAGATTGCCGAGCGACCCTCTCATACACCTTCTATGCCTTTAGCTGGCAGCCAAGAAACGCACCCTGCCCAAGAAGACACCCAGCCAACCGCTGAACGTGTTGGCAGTGATGAGGCTGATATGGTCAACTATATTATTGCGTTTCCCGGAGCTACATGTGTAAGCTCCATGGGGACCATTGATGGCACGTTTTTGGTGAACGATGAAGTGTCCCTATAAAGCACATACAACTCCCAGGTAAGTTTTAATATTTTAAATATTTCATGTACTCTATCTAAAACATATTTTATCATGATTTTTATTTTTAAATTAATGATAATATCTTTTTTGTGTAGGAAACAATGAGTTCTACAGGTTTTTGGAGAGAAAGGCATTGATAATTTTTGGCCCAACCATATGCACAAGGTGGAATTCCTAGAATTCCAACCTGAAAAAAGAACTTCTAGATTATCTAGAAACCCTTTTTGGGGTGGGCACATTTGACAGAATAGCAGTGGCTCGGGTAGTTGACAAATATTTCAAATATAGCAGGGACACCTATAGGACGCAATTGAAATTTAACCCTAGATACAAGCGTCCTCTCACAGTTCTAGAGAGTGAGTGGAGAGCACTCATCCATGACGGAAAAGAGAAAAGGACCAAGAAAGAAGAAAAAATGCTAACTGGACCCGCAAGGTAAATTACAACTTTAATTCAATAGCTTTAATTTTCTCTATGTCTAAAATAAAAGTGTGCTACGTCATACTTGACTTCAGTATTTTGATGATAGGTTGCCTGACACCTCGAAGGAAACTAAAGCTAGGATTGAAAAAAAGGGCCATCACAAGCTAGGCCAGGGCGGCTACTTGAAATTAGCTGCAAGAATTGTAAGTAGCTAAACATCTTACAATTAATTGTATCACCTTCCAACGTTTTTGTAATCCCATCAAATAACATTAAAAATACACAATAATATGTAATGTAGAGTGATGATTTTGGAACGGAAACTACAGAGGAAGATAAAAATATCGCTTTCAATTCCGGCTATCAAGCCATAGTTGAATATCGTAGAAGCTTGGGACAGGTCCCAAGATCCAGAATGCCTGATAAGGTAAAACATTAACCTTTCAATATGTTTGTTTTCGTCCATAAATTTAATGTCTAACAATTTTTTTTAAATCAGGGGAGCAACACTTTGAACGAGCCAAATAACCCAGTTGTAGAGCAGTGCATTGAGAGTGAAATATTGCCAGAATAACATGTTCCTCGCGTGGAACCTGATCATTGTAGTGGGGACCAGGCCGACAATGCTACTATCAGTGAGGGCCATTACGGTAATTAATTTCCACTTATAATTTTTTCTAATGATACCTTGATGGTTGTCCTTATTACGTTATTTGTTTAAATGACAGAGAATGTTGTACTTGAGGATCTTACCACCAGAGAGGAAGACATGGCAACGGTCCCAACGGTGACAACTGGTGCACTAGGTAAATAATCTCATTGAATTTTTTTATTTTATTAATATTACTGAACTAGTTCAATGATATTTAAAAAATGACAATTAAAATTTAATATTATCTATTTTTGTAGGCGATGCCCCGTCACTGCATGAGACCAGACATCATGACTACGCAACTAGGTCAACTCTGTGGGAAAGGCACGAAACATGAGTAGAGCACGATGATGTTGATGATGTAGTTGGGAGCTTTACAATTAGGAAGAAGAAAAAGAAATTTTGATAATGTAAAATATTGTATTATTATAAGACAAATGTTACCATACTTGGAATTTGTTTTGCTTTATATTAAAAACTCATTTATCATACTAATTTTATGTCAAGCACTTTCAATGTTTTCTTGCATACTTTTTGTTGCATCGTTTTTTTATTAGTTATTGAATTTTTTTTTTTTCTCATGAAAGTAAAAAATGAAATATAGATTGGGTATTGGGGAATTGAGAATGATGTGAGGGGGGGGGGGGAGGGGCCATAAGAGCTTCCACTTTCACGTGGTTGGCCCTGTTTTGTAGAGAATAATTTATTGGAGCAATTTAATTTTGGAGCAAACCTCGCTCAATCCAACGTAGCAACAAAAAAGTTACTGTTGACTTAGTTGTTACTCTTTCAGATCGTGGGAGGCTTGTTCCAAGTTCAGGCGACTCCAATAAATTTTTCTTGAAACGAAGAGGAGCTTATTCAGGTATGTTTTGACATTTTCAACATATGTTCTAAAATTATCATAAAAATGCATCTTAGAGTAAAAAATACTACATCAATTACTTGTATTTATTATATATATAATTATGTATTTTGAATGACTTAGCAGCGCAGGTACAATTCCTCTTGCATCATGAGCAATACAACTTGTCAGCCAGGGTCATGTCCAGAATATTTTTTCTTGTGCACTTGACTAGGTTCGTAGTGTCACATTTTTTAAGTTCCTTTATAGTTCATAATTCAATATTAAGCTTGTTCATGATTATTATCTAGTTTTTTTTATGTGTTTTTTCATCGATTTGATTGTAAGCAACTTTGCATGTTTCCTGTTGTTCACTATGATTTCTCCATTTACCACTCCCTAGATGAATTTGACTTTATTGTCCAATTTCAGCAAATCAAGCTGAAGGTTGTCCAATTGGAATTTCTTTCTCTTTTCATAGAATTCAAGATGGATATGATAGAAGTGCTCCAAAACTTGCTCAAGGGTCTCATATTTATGATTGATTCCCTTTGAGCCAAAAAGATGCATGTTACTTGTACTGATTGTAGTAGTCAATTTGAATTTCCTTAAAAGGCCCTCTTGAAATGAATATTCATATTCTCTTCAAACAATGACACCTCTAAATGGACCCTGGTATCATTATTGTATTCCTTGTAGTCCCTTATGAATGGTTCTTTAATCTTATCATTCCCAGTCATCAATGCTTCCAGAAATTCCTTGTAATCTTGATACCACTTGAGAACAGGAAACTTAATAATTCTTAATGTTGTCTTAATTTCCTCTATGATGCCACTAATCGTGTAAGACACATAATTATCCTTTATAGTTGTTCATTCAATTTTACCCTTAAAACCCTTGTACCAAGGTGCCAAGCCAATGGTGTAATTTCCAGTGCTCCGGGATGTTGAAATGTCCCTTAATCCTAGGCCAATCAATATATCATAATAAAGTGATAAAAAATATACATATCGTAGTATAGGCTCAGATCATATCCGGATCCATAAGCTTTTCTAGTTTATATGAGGATAGTGTTTCCCTAATCTACATTATCTCATATTGGTATTTTATAAAAATTATGTTTCAGTGTTACTCTAGTGTATACTACAATGTCCATATTCATCATACAGGTTAAGGATAGAATAATAGCATACAATATTCTACCTAATAAATAATCTTGTATTTCAATAGCTAATGTGGACATAGGTGTAATGTAAGCTCAATACTGAGATATGCTTGTTCCTGTTCTAGCTCGATATCATTGAATACGCTCTTTCCAACTTTGATTAGTGAAAAGACTTGGATTAGCTTAAGCTGAGTAATGTATTCACCCTTATCTCTCTTCTATGATTCCCATGTATTAGTTACAATGATAACAGTTATATGGAACTAAAAGCAAATTGGTATATATAAGAGACCGTATCGTACCTATGATAGAAAAATAAAATAAGTTTCTTGCTAAGGACAGATGGAAGTATTGAGCATTAAATGATGACAAATTCAACCTTGGCACAGTTTTATCCTCTCACGATGGCTCTATGATGGTCTGTCTATTCCTCATAGACATGCTCTTGTACATCTTGTTGGAATCTATAGTTATCGTCCTGCTTCTCGTCATGAAAGTCTTGGCATAGGTGTTTGACACTATGACTTATATATGTGATTATGGGTACTATGGTCTTATTTTTTGATGCGGTATTCTTAGAAAAACGATTTATGATTCCCGATATTGTAAGTGCAGCAGTGGCATCTACTCTAGAACAATATGACTCAGATGTGATCTTATGTAATTTCATATGAGGTATTTCAGCCTTACTATAGCAGACCAAATACCATTGCCTTTTATCCTTCTTTCAGAGTTTCGGACTAGAGCTTCTAAAGGCACATACTCAAATAGGAACACTTGCGGTGTGACTGCATTCATTCCATTGTGGTGTTTGTATTTGAAACTTGTAGTAAGATAATAATGTGAAATGTCGCTAGAAGTATTAAAGATGAGTAAAGGAATTCTCTTTGTAGTTCTTGTCTATACGTATGTTGAGCCTACTTTGCACAGATTCTACATGGAGTTATGGGCATTTTTCATAGGCTGCTTTATAAGGTTCAATTAACAATTTTATACTAACTATTTACTGATTTGAGGAGTTTAGTAATTTTTTTACATATGATTTAACAGTAATTGAGTTTGTTCAAAGTAGTTGCAAGTATTTAATTGAGTTTAGTATTCTTTGGATCTGCAACTACTTTACCATCTCTTGACTGCTTTTTCTGGATCTGCAAATGGATAGAACTGTTTATGTGGTCATATAATTCTACTAAATTTCTAATTGCAATCTTAAGAAATATTATTATATATACAGAATGGAAGGCTAAGATTAAACTGAATGTAGACAATGGCCCTTATTTTATTTTACATAGAATTTTCCTAAGAAATTTGTTAATCCTAAACTTCAATAATTTGACCAATAGTTGGATTTTCCTCTAGTCCTTGCAATATCTGACAAACTATTTTAACACAATTAATAACTCACACTTCAATCAACTTTTCTTACAATGGCTTTACCCCGAATATCATACAGTGTGAGATGGCCCTTAATTTTGTATAATTGATTTCATTGAAAACATTATGTTGGACAATTCTTTACCCTTTTTTTTGACACTCTATATGTATCCTGTTTCCATGGTTCTCGTAAGTGTAGTCTTTTTAATATCAATAGCTTTCAAAGGAGAAAAAAAGAGGTTATGCAAAATCCCTTTGCATGATTATTTGATCTTATCTATAGTTTACACTTTACATGTTGTAATTGTTGTCTGTTGTTACTCTTAAGAAAGTAATTGTTGGGGAAGTGGAAAAGCATTGATGCATGAATACTTTGTCAAATTGTTTCTGGGATGAATTTGCTCATTGTTTCTTGTAGTTGTTGCAGTTGATTTTGTCATTCTTGAATTTTTTATTATGCTCACTTTTTTTCATTTGGGCATCCAGTTCCCAGGCAGAAGTATTGTGAATCCATATATAAGACAATGCAGGAAAACAAGTACAGTGATGGTTGGCAATGTCCCACTTGGAAGCAAACATCCTATTAGGGTTAAAACAATGACTACTGTAGAACAGGTTTGTGCTCTTCATTAAGCTTGTACTTCTTTATTTTTATTTTTGTGTTTCAGCTATTAAGAGTTAGGAAAATAAAACTCTGCATTCATTAGGTGTTTGCATTCTTGTATTAGTTTGGGAAAATTGTACCTGGCATGATGTAGCAATAGATCCTTTAAGCCAATGCCCTAGAAAATTATCCTAATTGTCTCCAAAAACATCTCCTGATGCTTGGGGAGATTAACCCATCTAAATGGTGGTGCCTAGCAAATTGAAAAATGATGTTAGTTCACCCCCATTTGTCTTGAACAAAGTTTATGCCCATTATTATGGGTATCATGCTTTTGTAACAATTTTTTTGAAGAAGATGTTTCTCATATTTCATCAAAATTTTTGACAAGCTTACATCAAGGGTTACATTAGGTGGCTAATGATTTTTTAATGAAGCATGTTGTCCCTAAATAGACATGTATGGTTATCATTTATGTAGGTTTTTAACCCTGTACAATTAATTTTTGCAAACATATTCTTAATTAAAACAAGAAAGATGCAAAGGAAAACACACACATTAACACATAGATTTTATCCTAGAAACCCGTAACCGAGAAAACCAAGAAGATTTTTCAATTTATTCTTCTGTACAGTATTAAAACACAATATATATCCCACGGCATCCATGAACAACCAATTGATTTACCTTGGATAAGAATACCACCATATTTCCTTAACTGAAATTACAAAACCACCATGTGCCACAAAACTGCCAAATATGGATGCAAAAAAATGCCCAAAATTTATTTTGGGGGAACTGCTAAACCCCCCTCCCCTTTTAGTCATGGTGTTGGCTTTAGAAACGGAAAGGAAGGTGGTATTGCTTCCTCGTAGTCTTGGACAGCTGCTTGGAGCCTTTCTAAGGCCACCTCCTTCTCCACTAACTCTTGTTGCAGTTGTACCATCATTTGAGTGAACCCACTTTCTTACCAACTATCCATCTAGATGACCACCTCACCAAGGCATACAAGCTTCACTCTCTGCTTATCCCAATCGACAATCGACTCTGTGCCCTTAGGTGTTTACTATTTACTATTTTGTGATGTCAACGGAAAGTTGGTTTTTAAGACTCCTTACTTGCGCAGGTGGCCACGAAATCAATACAAGCAGATACAAAGTTTTCATGCTCTAATAGCATGAAGTAAGTCATTCATTAATCTCTTTGTTATTAGCAGTGATATTTATCTAAGAGCACAGTTAATATTTCTCAGAGCTGAATATTTTCCTTCCAATGGTTTAAAAAATGTAGTTATTCTTTAAAGTTGAATTCTTCTGAGCATGAGGAAAACTTATTAATCATCTGTTGTAGATCCAATATCCAAAATGAGAAACCTCTCAAGTAAGATGAAATGAAGGAGGAGTATGAAGATTCTGGTTCAGTTACCTCATCGTATCTTTTGACTGGCATGTGATTAATTTACAGGAGCATGAAATAATAGACCAATTTAGTTTAAAAAGTATTTCATTATGGTGTTACATGTTTTCTTTATCAATACTGTAATTTTGTTCTGTACTCATAATTTTCAGAATAAATGCTCTTAAGTTCCTTAATTATTCCTAGGAATTCCACTGCCATAGGTTCTAAAGCAAGACCAGGCAGTGCTTCTTCTGCGTCTGGTTTCAATTTTAGATGCAATGAACGAGATGAGAAGCAGAAAGAAGTCATGCATTTTTCTAGGATTTTGCTTCAATTTTATGTGCCTTTCTAGTATTGTCACTTAAAAATTTTATCTATTTGTCTGTTAAGTTGTAGAGCACTATGTTGATGGTTGTTCCTTGCACTTGTTCAATTTTTCTCAACGCTAGAGGAAAAGATTCAATCAAGGGAGATGGAAAAAAGCCATTTGCAGGCCAAGTCAAAGGTTTTCTTAATGTGCCATTCATAGTTTGGTGTAGGGTTAGCAGAAAGCATGTGATTTTTCATGCTAAAATTATAGCTAGGGTAGTATTTAGTATTTACTTCGTTTTTGTCTGCTTTGAAAGTTTAAGGTTTCTTGCTATAGAACACTACAAGATGGTAAATATGGGGTTGCTAGGTCGTCAATTGATTATATATTATCTATATATTTATTCATGTATCTGAATAGGAGTATCAGGAGGTTGAGATTAAACAACTAAGGAAAATTTTAACATTAAAAGCAACACCCATGCCAAGTTTCTATCAGGAGGGAGCATCGTCAAAGGCTGAGCTGAATAAGGTATTTAGCATATTTTCAGCCTTTTTATTGAATATTTCTTCACTGTATACCTTGTTGCATCATATGAAAATGTTACTGCCTGGTGCACTTGGACTTGCTTTAAATTTTAATATTTATAACTAAACAACTGGTAATCTAAAATATTAGATTAATGTTTTTTATCCTAACAATTAGGCAAGTTAATTGAGGTTTTTCATCTCCTAACATGCTTCCTTAATATTTCTGGTTGATATTATAACTTGTATTAATCATATGATGTGATGCCACCCACATTTTTGTTTGGATAAATGGAAAAATATAGAAATGCTAATTATTTTTCTTTATGAAAGCTTTACATGATGATCTCTTAAGAGGAGTGAGAAGCAACTGCTTTTAATGAACTTTAGGGAAATAGTCTTAAGGTGATGGGCTTGCTTATAGAGTCCCCTTTACAATTATGTATGCCAGTTACAATTATGTACTTCATTTATTTGAAGTTTCCAATGTTAAATAAAGTTTAATTATTCCACATGAAAAATATATGGAGCAAAAGTAGAATTTTTCATTATAAAAAGGCTCCTGGGCCTTAGAGTATGGATGTCTGGGTGAATGCTTGTATGTGAGCTTGTGTGAGGCCTACTGTTGAAGAGAGGCCATGTTTTTGAAGAATTGCAGAGGCCCTTGGTGGTATTTATGGTGTGTTGAACCAGAAGAGAGGCCATGTTTTTGAAGAATTGCAGAAGCCAGGAACTCCACTATACTATATCAAGGCATATCTACCTGTTGTTGAATCATTTGGATTCTCAAGTACTCTCCATGCTGCAAATTTCGTCCAGGATTTCCCTCAATGTGTGTTTGACCACTGGGATATGATGGGATCTGATCCATTGGAATCTAGTTCCCAAGTTGGGTAGCTTGTGACCGATATCCATAAGAGGAAGGGTCTTAAGGAGAGTATGACTCCCATTTCAAAGTTCGAAGACAAGCTGTAGATCTTTGTTATGTTTGCATGTCGGGTGCTCTCAAGATTGAGGATAGTATTTTATTTATAGTAGGATCAGAAACCATCAAAGCTGTCATTTATTTTCGCTACCCATCAAAAAATTGTACATCTCAAAAGGGAGACCTGACTTCCCAGACTTCACCGAGTATTAAAAGGCAATTGTTTCAACCATTTTGTAGGCAGGACTTTAAAATTCAAGTTGAGTATGAAAAGGCAATTGTTTGAGCCATCTTGCTGCTGGGACATTAAAATTCAGTGAATAAATTGAATTTTCTCACAGATTGTTTAATAGATCCAATTCCAAAATGTTTAGTTCAAATATTCAAAGTCCTCATACGCTTTCTAATTGAGTAAATACCCCACACTCAAGACTCTTATCGGCACTTTGAACTAGTTGGGACCAAAGCCCAACCTCTTAGGGACAAACCAAACCAAATGAATGATCAATTGTTCACAACAGATATTATCTTCCTATGGTCTTGGTCTTAAACAGTTGTGATTCACCACAAGAATCGGTGGATGGTATCAATTGAGGGGAGGGGTATATCCCTTACGCTAGCAAGAAGGGGGGTCCATTATCAAAGTTCTAATTCAAAATTCAACTCGGTTGGTCAACAAGTTGCAGCAGAAAGCCTTTCAATGGCAAGCACTAAACTTATCAGCGCAACTGAGGAATGGAAAAGCTTAAGGGAACATGTTGCAAATGTTGATAAAACACATTTGAGAAATTTACTGAAGGATGAAGCTCGTTGTGAATCAATGAAAGTAGAATTTGACATAATTATATTCAACTATTCTCGGCAAAGGATAACTCAAGAGATTGTGAAGAAGATTTTTAAGCTAGCAGAGGTGGTGCATCTGAAGGAGAAGATTGAAAAAATGTACAATAGAGACCATATAAATGTCACAGAGAATCGTTATGTGCTTCATATTTCTCTAAGGGCTGCCAGGGATACAATCATTAATTGTGATGGGAATAATGTAGTTGATGATGTCTGGCAAGTTATCGATAAGATTGGTGAATTTTCTGAAAGGGTTCGGACTAGGGCTTGGGTAGGTGCAACAAGGAAGTCGCTTAAAGATGTTGTGGCAGTAGGTATTGGTGGCAGCTTTCTGGGTCCACTTTTTGTGCACAAAGATCTTCAAACAGATCCCAAGGCATCTCAATGTCCAAATGGGCGTCAACTGTGATTTCTAGCAAATGTTGATCCAGTTGATGTCGCTCAGAGTATTAATGGGCTAAACCCAGAAACTACATTAGTTGTTGTGGTATCAAAGACATTCGCAACAATAGAAACCATGCCAATTGCTCAAACATTAAGGACATGGATCACATCTGCCCTTGCTTCTGAGCTGTTGCAAAGCACATGGTAGCAGTTAGTACTAACCTTAAGCTTGTAAAAGAATTTGGAATAGACCCACAAAATTCTTTTGAATTTTGGGATTGGGTTGGTGTTCGCTACAGTGTGTGCAGTTCTGTGGGTGCCCTCCCCTTATCACTTCAGTATGGGTTTCTTATTGTTGGCAAGTTTCTGGAGGGAGCAAGGAGTATAGATAATCATTTCCACACAACTCCATTTGAGAAAAATATTCTTGTTTTTCTTGGTCTCCTCGGTGTGTGGAATGTTTCCTTTCTTGGGTATCCAGCTAGGGCTATCTTGCCATACACTCAGGCTCTGGAGAATTTTGCACCACAAATCTAGAAGCTTAGCATGGAGAATAATGGGAAGGGAGTTTCTATTGATGGTGTGCTCCTCAATTTTGAGGCTGGTGAAATAGATTTTGGAGAACCTGGTACAAATGGCCAGCACAACTTTTAGCAGTTAATTCATTAGGGTCGTGTAATTCCTTGTGATTTTATTGGCATCATCAAGAGCCAACAGCCCATTTATTTACAAGGGGAAGTTGTGAGTAACCACGATGAGCTCATGTCTAACTTTTTTGCATAGCCAGATGCTCTTGCTTGTGGGAATACTCTTGAGGAGTTGAGGAATGAGAAATTTTCTGATCATCTTATTACACACAAGACATTCTCTGGGAATCGACCATCACTAAGAATCTTACTACCATCATTGACAACATATAATGTAGGCTAGTTGTTAGCAATGTATGAACACAGGATTGCAAATGTTGAGGGTTTCGTTTGGGGCATTAATTCCTTTAACCAATGGGGCATGGATCTTGGCAAGTCATTGGCATCTCATGTATGAGCTCAGCTGAACTTGTCTCGCACTGAAGGGAAACCAATTGAGGGCTTTAACCCTAACACCACAATGTTGATAAAACAATACTTGAAGGTAATTAGATACTAAAATATATTGTTCCCTTTTTCAAGTATGGAGAAAATGTGCATTCTAAGGGGTTATATTAAATTTATAATTAAAACTGCACTTTTCATAACTTTCCATTGAAATACATTCATATCATACCAACAAACCACATGATCTAATCAATTTTCATTTACAGGAAAATGCTCCAATTACTGTGGACTTTCTCCGCTCAAAATCATAGTACATACTTTTCTATTTTTTGAGCACCAGTCAGTGTTTTGATTTTGAATGGAAGTCCTTATTTTGTATTTTAATGAGAGAGCTTCACTTATGTAGAAATATTTCTATTAAAGTGGAGGCACTTTTGATGATCAATGTGGGAGGTGGCCAACCATATCAAACAGTGATAACGAATTTTTTTTTTTTAATATTTACTTTCCATCGGAATTCTGATGCTTATGTCGGTCGTCGGAAGAGCAACACTATAAATGTCGGAAGAGCGACGCTTTAAACGTCGGAAGGGATAACGTCAAAATTGAGACGATGTTTTGAAAACCTGATAAACGTCGTAAGACCGACACTTTAAACGTCGAAATTGCGACGATGTTTTGAAAACCTAATAAATGTCGGAAGACCGACGCTTTAAACGTTGGAAGGGATAACATCGAAATTGCGACGATGTTTTGAAAACCTGGTAAACTTTGGAAGACCGACGCTTTAAACATCAGAAGGGATAACATCGGAATTGTGACGATGTTTTGAAAACCTGGTAAATGTCGGAAGGGATAACATTGAAATTGCGACGATGTTTTGAAAACCTGGTAAACGTTGGTAAACCGATAGTTTGGCTAACGTCGGAATACCAACGTTTTGTTTTCATCGGAAGAGTGAAATTTTGGATAACGTCGGAAGAGCGACGATGGTATGGAAACGTCGTAAAAAGTGTCGCAATTCTGACACTTTATTGAAGTTTCGGAATTGCGACTCTAAGGCTAACCATGTTTTGTCCCGCCTCATAGTGTCGCTCTTACGACGCCTATGTGTCAGAATAGCGACGAATTGGCCATCGGAAATTGGGCCAAATGTGCTAGTGGATCATGCTATTCATTTGATTCTAGGAAGTGTTCCTCCAAACATCAGGCCTTACATATATCCTTATGTCCAAAAGAGTGAAATTGAATGTATGATTGCAAAAATGTTAGAGGTTGGTATAATTCAACCTAGTCAAAGTTCTTTCTCTGCTCCAGTAGTATTGGTGCACAAGAAGGATAGATCATGGCAAATGTGTCCGGATTATAGGGAGCTCAATAAGCTCACTATTAAAGATAAATTTCCCATTCCTGTGATTGATGAATTATTGGATGAATTACATGGAACAATTTATTTTACTAAGTTGGATCTTCATTCAGGATATCATAAAATTAGAATGAAGACTAAAGATATGGAAGTGATGTAGGACCTCATGTCTTACCAAGATATATACCTGATAGATTATCAATCAGAAAGATATAAAATCAAACTACCCTTTATGGAGAAGCCAAATTTTGAAATAGATTGCAATAGAAACTTTGGCCTAACTTCCCTATTAAAATTGGCCAGATGGTATTAAAGGATAGGGGACATGGTGTGGTAGAAGCAAAAGAATTACAACAAAGTTGACTCCATTCACTTCCTCATTTCATATACAATCCAAAGAATTTTATTATTGAGTCCGTAAAAAATTGAATTTATCAACTACCTCCTTATAATTATGTTTTTAATAATTCTCATGATTTTGATCAAGTTGCAAAAAGAGTTTGTTTCATGAATATTGAAGAGAAGGTTAATTTTCAAAATTTAATAGAATATATTTAAATTTTAATCTCAAAAAAAGAAGCATCTCTTCTAAAGTTGAAAATATATTAAGGTATTACTTTTCGATTTATTGATATTGCTACAAAGCTTAATTCTTGACCTATACAGGAAGAGAGATCAGTCCAAAGGAGAGATTGGAAAAGTCTCAAGGCATAAACCAAGAAGAGATCAGTCTAAATGAGAGATTGGAAAAGTCTCAAGGCATAAAGCAAGAAGAAAAAACAAATTATTTCTCTATAAGAGAAATTGATGACATTGATGATAAATATTGAGTCACTCACTTGAAAATCAGTTGAACCTCAAAAAACTATTTAAACAATTGTTCAAGATTTTTTATTTTTTAGTTTTTCCTAGGAAATATCCAGGAAAATCCACCCAAAGGGAGCACATCCCATTGGCTTATTAGAAAATCCTAACCCCTAGGGCATCAAGGAGAATTGACCCTGTGACCTCCAATTAGTGAGGTGCTTTAGGGGAAGGAACTCAACCAATTAAGATAACCCTCAAGGTTAATCAAACATTTGTTCAAGATATTAACAAGGAGGTTCGAGAAAGTTTATTTCCAATAAATCTAGAAGTTCAAAGCATTGATGAGAAACATTTCAAAATGTTTTACAAAGTCTAGATTCATCCAAGCAGAAAATGATGGATTTATCTCCATGAATATCATTGAATCCTATTTTAACCAATATTCCTTTTACTTCGAACTCCGGAGAAAACCCTGGGGAGGACCGATGAAATGATACGGCTAGGGTTCGCTCTTTCTCTGCTCCACTGAAACCCTAACAGCCCTGCAAAACTGTTCAGATCTGTCAGTGCCTTTCTAGTTCAAGAAAAGGAGCTTTGTTCTTACGCATGGCAACAACATCGGGGGGCGGCCAGCCTCCCCCTGCAGACAAGGAAGGAATGAAAGCAAACTCTCACCAAGACCACAATGCTAAAGACAAAGAACAGGGAAACGAGACAGCACAGGGGCCGACCTCTGAGAAACGGGCGGACGCGTCTGTCGTTACCTCCTCCACATGTAAACCCATTGCACAAGAAAGACCAAAAATCGATCTGCCAAGCCATCGCATAAATGCTAGAATCCAATATATGAGGGACCATGCTCTTATTGGGAAATTCATCGACTTATGGCCAACTGAAAAGGCACTGCAAGGGTGGATCGCTTCCAAATGGAAGCCCAAGGGACATGTAACCCTCCAGCTCGACCCGAAAGGCTTATTCACGGCCATTTTCAACTGTATTGAGGATCGAAACACAGTTATGGATGGAGGGCCCTATTTTTTCAACTCAGCTGGGCTATATTTCAGGAACTCGGTTGAAAGATTCAACCCAGACAAGGAAAATTTCAACTGGGCTCCAGTCTGGATCCGCTTATACTCGTTGCCGCTCGAATATTGGGATGAAGACTCACTCCAGGAGATTGGCAGAGGATTGGGGGAGTTTATCAAGATAGCAGAAGAAACCAAGCTCCGAAGATATACTTCATATGCAATAATTTGTGTCTTCATGCAACTGGACAAAGCCCTACCAGACGTGGTAAGTTTATTCCATGATTATTTTGAATGGATCCAACCCTTGGATTATGAACATGTTCCTTTTAGATGCCATGCCCACGGACATATGTTTAGAGATTTCCTGCTCAATACCCAGTCTATGGGTAAATAAGCTGAAGATAAGGCGGAACCGGACGGATTCACCAAAGTGCCCTCACGGAGAAAGCATAATAAGAAACCCTCTGCCGCTGGAAAAAAACCAAGCCCCTCTGCTAATATCCCGGCTACCAGTAATAGCTTCGCCATTCTTTCCAAATCCGACCCATCCTCTGAAGCCCATCATGGTACCCCTGATCCCTCTCTCAAACCCTCTGACCCTTCAAGCATTCCTGAGCCCTCTAACACTAAGGCGACTCAAAATGAGTAGCAGAATCTCGAGCCATCTACTGCCATCTCCACCGAAGCTACAAAACTCTTAACCTGGAACCCCATTATTATGGAAATCGATGATCCCAATTCTAGCCCCAACCCCGCCCACAAAGAAAATCCAGAAGGCAGCCAGACAAGTCTCATGGAAAAGGACTCTGAAAGTCTTGACCTAGGGGAACTCGATCTTCTAGGACTTGAGGATGCTTGCAAAAGAAAGGAATTTGATAAAATCATTTCGCTGCAAATTGACACTCTCGAGGTGGTCCTAACCAAAGTACAGCAGCAAAGGAAGCTAGAAATTCAGCCAGGAAGTCACAGGGACAACTTAAAAGTCATAAAAGAGTCCAAGAAAAGAGGCCGAAAGCCAGATTGGCAGCGAACCATCACATTAGGGGAAATTCTGGTGGAGTCGGGATGTTACCCCAAGTTGACTCGGTTCTATAAACCACTTGCAAATAGTACACCATGAAGCTCATCTCATGGAATGTTAGAGGGCTCAACAGCCCCGGAAAGCACCGGATGATCAAAAACATGATTCAGAAAGAAATACCTCAAATCCTCTTTCTTCAAGAAACCAAATGCAACAGTGAAGCACTAGGAGTAATACTATCCAAATCTTGGCCTAGATGTCATTCAGTAGTAGTTGATGCCTCAGGCTTCTCTGGAGGACTTGCAATATCTTGGGACACACGAGCTATAATGCTAGCAGATTTTCATGCGGTGCACAATCATATCCAAGCCACTTTTCATCCAATTGGTACTAATATATATGGGCACTTATCAAATGTCTATTTCCCCTAGGATCCGGCTAGCAAGGTAGTGCTTCTGAACACCATGAAAGTTCTAAAATCCAATAGAACTCATCCCCTTTGGATTCTAGGAGGGGACTTCAACATGATTACCAAGCTGGAGGAAAAAACAAGAGGGAGATCAAGATTGGAACCGGAATGTTCTCATTTCAAGGATTTTATCAACAACAGCTGGCTCATTGACATTCCTTTCTCAAATGGAATTTATACATGGAACAACAAGCAGACAGGAGGAAGGCAAATCGCATCAAAACTAGACTGATTTCTCCTCTCGGACAATGCAATTCATTTAGGAGGGGATCTCTCAGCTTCAATACTTCCTTTAGCAGGCTCAGATCATTGGCCTATCTCGCTACAGTGGCAGAGCATCGGTACTCACCTAAAAAGACCGTTCAAATTCGAGGCCTTTTGGCTAACCCACCCATCCTTCAAATTAGCAATGGTTCACTCCACTTGGAAGAGATTTATTCTGCCAAAAGGTTCAAAAATGTACCAGTTCCAACAGAAGCTCAAATTCCTCAAGCACCACATTAAAACCTAGAATCACTCTATGTTTGGAAATATCTTTCAGGAGGAAAAGGCTCTTGAGCAACAAATGGTAGAGGTACAACAAAAAATCATCACGGAAGGTCGAACAGAACTCCTGGCCACCAAAGAGCAGGAACTTCAGAAGCAGTTGGATGAAAGACATAAACAAGAAGAGATTCTATGGAGACAAAAGTCAAGAATACGATGGCTAAAAGAAGGCGAAAGAAACACAAAGTTCCTCCACAGATCCATGGTCAAAAGAAGAATGCAGAATCACATTAACCACATCACCAATCAGCGGGGAGAGCACGTCGAGAAACAGGAAGATATTGAGATGGTGCTTCTGGAACACTTCAAAGGTATACAACAGGAACCTCCTATAGATAGACAACCAGCCATTGACGAAATCACACAGCTGATTCCAAAGCTGGTGACGGTTGAGCACAATCAAATGCTTATGTGCCCGGTCTCCCTTCAGGAGGTTGAACTAGCAGTGACTCAATCCAAGGATGACAAAGCACCAGGCCCAAATGGCTTCACCTCTAATTTCTTCCATCACTTTTGGGAACTTATCAAAATGGAAGTCTGGAAACTAGTAGAGGAATCAAGGGCAACTCATTGGCTTCTCCCTTCACTCAATGCTACTTTCATTGTGCTGGTCCCGAAAGAAGAGCAACCAAACACCCCAGAGAAATATCGACCCATTGCCCTTTGCAATGTAATCTACAAGATCATCTCTAAATTCATAGCCAATCGTCTTAAACCTCTCCTCCCGCTTCTTATCTCTCCCGAGCAGACTGGTTACGTGGAAGGGCGCCAAATCTTGGATGGCATTATTCTGACCCACGAGGTCATCCACTCCTTAAAAGCTAGCAAGAAAGCAGGTATGCTCCTAAAGATTGACCTCTCTAAAGCCTTTGATAAATTATGTTGGCGTTACATCCAGCAGATCCTGGGTGCTTTCGACTTTGATCAGTTATGGATTAGATGGATTTTGAATCTCATTACCTCCACCTTTTTCTCTATTCTCATCAATGGGGTCCCCTCCAGGCCTTTCTCCCCTTCCAGGGGTATTAGGCAAGGAGATCCCCTATCTCCCTTCATCTTTATCCTTATGGCGGAAGGACTTGGTCAGTTGATTTAGCATGCTGTCCTCAGCAATAATCTACGTGGCATCTCTCTTCATGGCTCCCCTGCTATCACGCACCAAAAATTTGTGGACGATAATATGCTCTTTGGACACCCTTCTGTCCAAGAAGCATGCTCCTTTAAAGCTATCTTAAACCTTTTTTCTAAAGCCTTTGGTATGTCCATAAATGAATCCAAATCCCAGGTTTTCTTCTTCAATACCCCTCCCCAAACCCAAGCTAGCATTTCCCGCATCCTGGGGTTTTCCATTGCTTCCCTCCCTGCCAAATACCTTGGTGCGCCTCTCATCGACTCTGCTATCAAACACTCCTCTTGGAACTTACTCTTGGAAAAACTGGAAGCCCGACTCTCTTCTTGGACCTTTCGAGCTCTCAATATGGCAAGTAGGATCACTCTCATCAAAGAAGTGCTGCAATCTATGCCCCTTTATCTCTTCTCTATTCTAGCTGCTCCGAAATGGGTTCTCAAACAGATCAAAACTCTGCAATGCAAATTCCTCTGGGGATCCTCTGGCCAAAATCGAAAATGGGCTCTAGTCAATTAGAATACAATATGCTCTCCGAAAGAATCTGGAGGACTTGGGCTCAGGAATCCTACACACAGCAATGAGGTCATGGGAGCCCGTATATGGTGGAAATGGCTCTCAAATCTGCATACACCATGGGCCAAATTATGGACCGCCAAGTATGCCAATAACAGACCTCCTGAGGATCTGATAAGTCTCTCCCTAGGAAACATATGATCGCTCATATGGAATGCTGCCAAACTTCATTTTGAACTCATCCAGAAACACAGCTTCTGGGAAATTTGCAATGGCAACACAGCGAGATTTTGGGTTGACTTGTGGCAGCAAAACCCAAAGCTATTCGATACTTTCACTCAAATCAGCAATGGAAACATCACGGGCCTGGAAGAAGACAAATTCAGCCAGCATTGGCTAAACACTGGCCACGATGGGTTCAGACAATGGAAACAACCTTCTCTCATAGTTCATCACGCTCAGGAAAACACTTGAAATGCCCTCAGCGAAGAGCTCCAATGCAGGAAAATCAGATGCTCCGAGGATCCAGACACACTCAGATGGGGTTACACTACGAGAGGCATGTTCTCTACAAAGGAGGCCTACTCCCTAATGCACCCTATTCCTCTTCCCCGAGACTCGCTTTGGCAACTAGTTTGGGCTCCCAGGACATGGCCAAAAGTTTCCACTTTTCTCTGGCTTCTCAGCCATAAAATAATTCTTACTTGGGACAATCTGATCAAAAAAGGCTTCATTGGTCCTTCTCAATGTCCCAATTGTAATCAAAGTAATGAAACAATTCAACATCTCCTGATTTCTTGCACTCTGGCCAACACTCTCTGAGAGAAAATTTGTTTCAGGTGTCAAAAAAGCAAACTTGTTGGGGACATAACAGACATCATTCGTAACTGGCCCAGGCATCCTTATAACAGTATCCTTCTCAACACTCTTTGGCAACTCATCCCTGGATTACTCTTATGGTCTCTCTCGAAGGAAAGAAACAAGAGAATCTTCAAGAATCAATCCACTTCTTTGGATATCATCTGGAGCAACCTCAACATAAATCTCTAGGAATCTCTGGCTCTTCAATCCTGGTAGGAAGAGGACTTTCCCAAGCAGCCTAAGGAGATAGCTATTTGGCAGAACTAGCAATTTAAAATTACGCTTGCTTCCAACTCAAACAGCTGACACACCCCTGATATTCCTTTGCATTGGTCCCCTCCACCATATGGAATTGTCAAACTGAATTTTGATGGGGCTTCAAGAGGAAATCGAGGTCAAGCTGGGTTCGAGGGTATTTTCAGGGATTCTAAGGGGGATGCCCTTGTTGTCTATTACGGATCCATAGGTTGGGACACTAACAACTCAGCTGAGCTGGAAGGGCTTCTACAAGGATTGCGTCTAACTCAGATCTATAACTACATTCCCACCATCATCGAAGGAGATTCTCAGATCCTCATCAACATGGTCAATCAGATCCTCCAAGGCACAAACACAACTAAGGTGGCTTCTAGCTGGCGTATGGCGGCCAGGATCGACCAAATTAGCAATTGGTTAAGAAACAACCAAGCAATCACTTTCTCCCATGTCAAAAGAAAAGGAAACAAAGTTGCAAATCTCCTAGCAAATCTAGGAGCTGACAATGTCAACACTCTCGTTCATGGCCCCCTCAACATCATCCATGAAAGAGACTCCTTGCAGAACTGCACTATGCTGGTGCACAATGATCGCACAGCTTTGGATGCGGATGTTCATTCGGCATGATGGGACATTAGTCCCCTGGCAAGTCCCGAGGGCGTTCGCACGTAATGGCCATATGGCCCCCTGCGGCGTCATGCAATTACTATGCCAGTCTGCACAGCATTCATTCCTCTCGCCTTGCCGGTTCACCACCTTGCTTCGTCGGTTCAAATTGCTATGGCTTTCGTTCTAGAGAATTCGAATGGTTCTTGTGTATTTTTCAGCCCTCCGTCTCCTGTGTGTGGATCTTGCCCAGCGGCCTGTGCGAAGCCAAGTGCTCGCACTCAGATAGGGCATCGTTGCACCATCCTCGGCTGTCTGGAAACTCTTCAGGTTATCATTATACTCAGAGCAATTTTTGTCATTTAAATTCATGTTTGCATTCGCAATCTGTCGATTTCCAGTGGTCTCCTTTGAATACTGCCTGCTCCCTCTGCCCCAAGCATACCTTGCAAAGCACTATGACGATGCCTGGGCTTCGGCATCGAATGAGATGTCATTGAGGGGTGAGCAGAGGTTGCTCTTCCCACCCTCACCCTTCCACCAGTTCAACCTCTGACTCTTCTGCGGAGGAAGTCGATTGGGGCCTTTACTCGGACTCTCGACGTCAGAGGGGCCGCACCTTCCATCCTGGGGGCTCCCAATCTGCTCAGCATGGGCGGCATCCTCCTCCCGTCCCTCCCTCGTCTGCCATCCCTGTTTTTCATGCTCCTGCTAGCCCGACCCTCTGCCAGACCTCTCAGAGAGCGGAATTTCGCTTCAACTGTTGCCTAGACAAGCCCGTCCTCACTACTTTTGTTGCCATTACCATTAGTGAAAAATCTGCTAGCTCTGCCCCTGCTACTGTCCCCTGCTCTGCCACCACCCTGACTAGCCCTCAACCCTCTCCGACAAAAAATGATGTTTCAGATCCTGTAGCGCCCATTGGCATTGGGTTGTCCAGCTTGGGAAAAGACAACGTGCAAGTGGACTTCTTCAGCAAAGACAGTGTGCCAAATAAGGACAATGAAAAGGAAGAATACGAGTATGGTTGTAGAATCGTGGAAGAACCGGCCTCCCCGGTTCCTGAACAATGAATTCGACTTCATCCAGCCTGCTATGGTACAGATTTCCATCTTCATTAGAAAATTTTGGTTTTTACTACTTTCATCAGCTGTATGCTTTACTAGTTTTCTGTCTCTTGTTAAATTAAAATGCATGCATTGTATACCGGTTTCCCTTTTAAGGGCGGTGAATTTTCTCTCACAAGAATTGGTTTCCCACTCAGGGCAGTTCAGCTGGTTTTGTCAAAACATGGACATCAGGCCCAGTTCTCAGGCTCACACAGCTGAAACTGGCGCAGTTTTGTAATATTATGTTTCATAAATAGAATTAGTTTTATTGAGAAAAAAAACCCCGATTTTTCAGAGTTGATTTATTTCATCTTCAGACAAAGGATACAATCGAAGTTTTAAAGCAATTTATATTTATTTGGTGATTTTCATTTTTAGGATCGGGAAATTGGCACTTCCCTTTCTTGGTCCTACTATGTCTCATCTAAGGAGGGAGCTACTCATTCTTTTTGGTGATGAAAAGGGTTTTCATGCAAAGGCTCAAGGATAGCTTCATCCAAGGAGTAAACTATTGCTTCTTGTCGAGAAGAAAAATAATGAAGGGATTCTATGATCTCATCATCTAGACATTCTTCATACCCATACTACTTTTCAATAAACTCAATGAAATTATCGTGAGATCTCACAAAAACTATCAATAATCGACAAGGAAGAATTAGAGCCATGATAATGTTGAAAGAAAACTAAAGAAAAGTCCTTTAGAGAATATAAACTAGAATATGGTAGACTCTCATACCATGATCCCGATTTGTCCTCGAAGGTAGCCATAAACATATTCATCAGACAATCTTCGGGAAACTAAATCTTTAGTCCGTGAATATGCAAATTAAATTTGACCAAATGAAAATTAACATCTTCACCATCCTCGACCCTTAAACTTTGATAGTCATGATTGCCAATCTATACGAGGAATACGGTTCGGAAAAAATAGGAATATGAACTCAATTCATAGGGGCATATGTTCAATCAATCAAATCCATTTTGAAAATAGTGAGTTCACTAAGACTATCTTCAAACTACCAGTTCTTGAAAAATGGAGTCTTCATGAAAATTCTAAAGCTTTGTATTTTTCTGACACTTGAGTAGCCAGTGTGAATGGTTCAGCCTTCATTTGCATCTAGCCACCGTCCCACCATAAACAATCAGCATCTAAAAAGTTTAGTTATTTCCTAAGGAAGATATTTTCCTTTCGTCCCCCAACAATGATGCCAAAATGTTATCACTCCGCAAGATTCCCAAGGCCGAAGAAGGGATCCCAATAGAGGTAACCACAAACCAAACTTTTGGCTTGGTAACTAGCCCTATCAATTCGAGAGGGGTCTCTCCAAAAGGTCATGCCCAAGAGGGTTGGAGAAATTAGGTTTCTTACGCTAGATATTGAGTGCAAAGGTTGTTTTGATTGATTTGGTTCCGGTTTCACCTGGATGAAGAAATTAGCTCAAGGGGAGCTAGGTCGTGAAAATGAGATAGGGTTGTAGGGATTTAATGGGGCAAGGTAGGCATAAGGGTTACCACTTTAAGATGATTGTGATGGGGTGGTTTTGAGATCGATGAGAAGTTAGGAAGAGCATGTGAGATGTATTCTTCCTAAAGATAGGAAAATGGACGAGACTATGATCAATTTCCCAAAAACAGAGCATGAGCAAGCATGTGTTATGCCTACCAAAATTGAAAGAGGTCATACCATAGAGATGTAAATCGAACATGAATAAAATAAATTATAACATATGAAACTTAAGAAAAAAATAATAATAATAAACATCATACCACATGTATCCCAAAAATAGGCGCAAGTCTTTTTTTTATTAACCGGTCAAAAGCGAGTACAATAGTTCCTTGATCTACCAGACTAACATCCAAACTAATTCCAACCCTTTCTTAGTGTGAATAAAGGGGATAAATATACATCAAACAAAATTCACTCATCCTCGGGGCTCGAATCCATGAGGTGAGGAAGAGATCCACTAATTTCTCGAACTAAAAGCTAAAATGTAGGATGGTCCAAGTGACTCACTCCTCATTATTTTTAAAGCCGATTCATTTTGACTAAACGATAACTTTACCTAATGAATCTACCCCTAGGTAACTTATCCTTGACATAATTTCATTTACTAGGATGAATTACAATAATATAAAGATGAATTTCTAAGATAAAATAAAAATTCTACAAATGAAAAACCAAAAAAGATCGACAAATTGTCATATGCACCAATTTCTTGTCATATGTCCAGCGCCTTAATGTTGTGTGCCATCCATGTTCAAGGAAACTTTTAACTAACCTAGAGGTGTCCAAATCGTGGCCCAATATGGCTTGTCGGAAATATTTTCAAGTCCTCTTCTCGAATATGCCTCCATATCTCAAAAAATATGTTGATTTGACCCTTCTAAATTACAATCCCTTAACACTGCTTTGTGTGCAGTATCTAGGCAAAAAAATGGGTAGAAACATGATTTTTTGGTGGTTTTTCTCCATTTTGACCTCCCAAATCTACAAGTGAAGGATGAAAAAGTGGCTTTCCCGACCGTGTTTGACATCATTAATCCATTTATGGTGACCTTTTTCCCAAAAATTTACCCCATCATTTGTGCAATACCCGGGAGCCGCTCATATGACAAATTTTCTCGATATTTCCTTGTTCGAAAAACATAGTCAAACTCATAATTTTCTAAAATGTTTCAAATTGCCTCAAAATTGGTGGAAAGGATTCATATGAGGTGGTTAGTCTTGGAGTGAAGCCTCAGCAAGTATGCCCAATCTCTCCTTCTCCTTTTGATGGGTTAGGGCTTCAATTTTCTCATTGGTTGCCTTAAGCTTGGCCATTACAATTTTCTCTTTTAGGGCATGGTATTTGAATTTCCTCCCTCAATAGGTCATTTTATTTATTAACCTTTTCATAGCAGCTTCTTCAAACAATGATTCGCTCTATCAAGCCACGGCTCCTCGTTTTCACCGATCACTATAGCAAGCTCTCTCATTTAGGGTTAGGGCTGATCGAGCAAGCTCAACTCCCCTTTTGTCTTTCTAGAGCTAGAGCTCTTTTTTCAGCCCTATAGTTCTAGGTTTCTTTCTTGTTACTTGTTCTTCTCTTTCATCAAGCAAGCCATACTTTTCAAGTGTTTCATATAACATGGCTTTGGATTTTTCTACATCCCTTTGAGAAATGAAATACTTGACCATATCAATGACTTGGTTAGCCTTCAATTGCTCATTCTCCTGCCCTTCAAGGAAGCTTATGACATATATGGCCTCGTCAATATTAGTCTGAGCTAACTAATCTTGGCATCCTTTCCTTTGATGGCTGCATTAGTGATTTTGTTATTTTCATCATTGTCTAGGTAAACAAGGTAAAATTCTTGCTCTATTTCATGAGTGTCCTCCTCATCATAATTGACTTGCCTCAAGTACATTTTATTTACTTTGTCCACCTATTGTGTTGTTGTAGAAGGTGTTGGGTCATAAGTGTGACTTATTTAAAGGTAACCTTAATGAATTTTCCATTAATTATCAACCCAGGGCAAGTCTTGTTATTTCAAGATTGTAAGCACAAGTATATGCAAGTGACATTGAGGAACACTACTCTAAAGTGTCATAAGGAAGACTATCTAATTCTTGAATTTCAATCAAATAAATATTGGAAGTGAATTATTAAATGCTCCCGATTCTTCAAGGGAGCTAACTCTATTCTAGGCCTATGCGAAATTAACTACTTAAGGCTAAAAATAATTTATCGTAATTGAACGAAAGACGCTCTCCGAGGAATTGAACAACAACTTTAGAAAATTGAACAACAAGTATAATGAATTGAACGAAGATTAAAATATTCTAAATTTTGCAATGGAATTCTTTTTTTATCAACTAATGACAACTTTCTCAATTAAACAACAACCAATGCTCATAGTGATAATAAAGAAAGATCCAATCTTAACTACATGAAAAATTGAACAACAATCGTGCTAAAACTAATCGAACAAGTATAAAAGCATTGAACAATTATGAAAGCATTAAAAAAATCATGAAAACATTGATTTTAGGAAAGAAGGCATGAGTGGTAAACAAGTCTCGAGTGAAGGAGGAAGTCTGTAGCATCTTATGTTCACAATTAACCAATTAAACGATATCTTATGAAACGCACTAGATAACGGAAAACACAAATTCTATAAATAAATGTATACGCATGTAAGTAGCACGAAGCTCTCAGTGGTCAGGGCGCAAAGCCACTAGAAGTTTACATCGCTAAGGAATACTCGGATATTTTCTATTCCAAAAATGCCGGATTCTTTATGAAGCTACGTAGTAACACATTAATAAAACTTGATGATTTTTTTCCCGATACATCTATTACAGAGAAATATATATATATATATATATATATATATCTTACATCTATTACGCAGAGATATATATATATATATATATATATATATATCTTGTTCATATTTGGCTTTATAAAGGTGAATTCAATAGTAGTAATGGACCCTTCCCATATGAGACCCTCGTTTCTTCATGGCTATCGCTTGAGTACTCCAAGCGTGGATGTGCCTTTCCATCTTTCTCACCAATCCATAGGAGCCATTATGATCCCGTTTGTCTCCCTTGTCGCCTATATTTTGGTCATTAATAGTTCAGTTGCTTTTGGTTCCCTATCAATAAATATATGACAATTCAGTTCTAACGTTATTAAACACTCCTTTTATCATTATTTCACTTTTTGTGGCTTTTTACGTTATTTTCCTTTACTTTATTTCTAGGATGACTCAAAAATACGTAAAAGTACATAAAAAATCATAGTAAATATGGGGTGAACCATACCTTATTCTTTTTCCCAACATACTCCCATGCTTACCCTTTTGCAGGGTCCCAAGTGAAAATAAATGGTTGAGGTGTAATCGGGTTAGAGAATATCCGAGGGTATACCTCCTCTTCATAGAGTCTAAAGCCATGTCTTTGTTTGATCTTTGAAAAGGCTGAGTTCGTGTGCCCCTATGGGAACTCATAATCGTGATGATAGTCCTTAGGGGGTACTACATGAGGGGAAACCTATATCTACACCCTATCCATGTAGGCCCCATGTTCAAAATTAGGTTGTTGTACAAAAAGGAACTTGGAACCAACAACTTTGAAGTCCTTGTATCCAAATGGATCTTTGTTCTTCACATTGTTTGTAGAGGCTAACCATCTTTGTTTGGCTACCGCTAATGCTTCTTCGTGAATGCCTTGGAAGTATGTATGCCCATGTTGCAAAAATATCTCTGTGATGGGCCCCAACTTGGATATCACTCCTTTTATTTGAATTAATTTCTTATGTTGGGTGAATAGGTAGAGGGGTTTAGTGGGTTCGACTCCATAGGTCTACGCCATGCTCTCTCTTCGAAAGGTGGTGCAGTGCCTTAGCCCACCGAGTCTAGTTCTTGGGAAAATATAGGCAAAGGCCTGCAACCCGAATGTCCTCTATGAAGGTCGGGATTACTATCCCTGTCCTCCTCTAGGAAAGGAATTGTGTAAATATAATTCACACAAAAATATGTTGGAGCTACTCATCCTACTCATTCCAAACACCGGGAAAAATCCTCAATGGTGTTAAAAGTGGTGGGCTTCCCGCTGTGATGCCTTGAATTTCAACAAGAAATACCATTCCACTAAGCATAGAGCGTAGTTAGTAGGCTGGTGCGCAAGTTAATACATCTGACTAAGGAGAAAAACCATACCGGTTTTCTTCTTAGATTGTTCCACTTGCTCCCAGTAGCTTCCTTTAATTTTGTCCTTTCTTCCCCGAGCTGAGCAAATGTTTTATCCCCGCGTTGTAGAAAGGTCTTTAAACTAGTTTAGTAGAGCTTGATGTTCCCGTAAGGGAGCTACTTCCCTTCTTCACAGGGACGATTCATGATGGGCTTGAATTAATTCGTTGTGGAACTTCCGATTGGAAAAATTTCTCTACTAGGTGAGTGTAGGAAAGGTGTCATTTCTACTTGAGTACCCTTATCTTCTGTAAGTTCTAAATCGGTCTACCACGGAGAGCTTCAGCTTTGTCCATTAGGTCGGGCCACACATAAATTTTAATAGTCTCTACCATTTGGGCAACATAATATGTTTGGGAAGCTAATTTCTTCTTAGGATCTCCAAGCTCTTGTCTGCTTCGTCGAAACTATTTCCTCGAGATATTTTATCATTTTTCTCAACCTCTTTTCACTTCTTTTCTCATTTTCATGAACTTAATCTCGCGCTCATTCTACTTTTGGCATAGTTTTGGTAGGATAAGGAGGAGAAGTGGCTCGATTTCGTAGGAATGGTTGTGCTAGTTTCTAGCAATGGTGTTTTCTTCGAGGGCGTCCAAGAGTTTCCATTTCAATATTAAATTTCTAGGTGGTGGAAATAAAATTTCCTTCGGGAATTAAGGGGACCATTTCAATGCTTGCGTGTCTCGTTCTCTAATAGAATAGTGTCTCTGGCCAGGCTTTCTAGATCTCGCTTATTCCTTATGCCCTGGCCTTTCCCTACTCATCCCTCTTTCATTTTCTTCGCAGGGAGGTAAAACCCTCGAAGCCCTCGAAATTCATCCTAGTGAGGTAATATTTAAGTGTGGCTAGAGTTTCTAGCAATGGAAGACTAGTTTAACGGGTTCCCTTTCCTCGGATTGTTTATATGGGCGTCCAATTTCATCGCTGCTTCTCATTTTCTCCAATAACTTGAGCCATTTACTCTTCATAGTCTTTTAGGGATATATTTTGATGGGATTGAAGGTGGTGTATGGGATGGTCGCACCTCATCCGAAAATTCGAGAGATGTCTTTCCATAATTGTAGCCTTTCGAGACCATCTGCTCGTTTCCCTAGTTCCGTGGTCGACACATGGGTCCTTTTCCCTCTTGCTTTTCTCGTGGGTATGGTTATTCTATGGAGTTCAATCTCTCGTTCCAACATGAGGTTTTAAATCGGGGCACGATTAAGGAAGATATCCCAAGTTATATGGTGTTTGCCTAGCTCACGAATGATGATCCATTTAATCGAGCCATGGTGGGCCGTACAACTGCTAGTTTTTGTCTTTTCTAATTCGAACAACACTATTATGCAATACAAAAATTTAGAAAGGAAGGAAAGTTAAGCTGAACTGCATTTTCTCTTGAGAAGAATTAATAGTTTAAATTGGCGGGACTTTACCACATTCCCGGTGTCCATCGCATGTGATGTAAATTTGTATGAACACTTCCCGGTGTTCCCGCGGTTCGTCGTAAAGATGCAGTGGTTGATCCTTATCCTTTGGCTCTAGCGGCCTTCTCTCGGGTCCTCGTGCACGAGATGTTGCTTCCGTGGGAGAACTTGTTTTTCAATCCATCTTTATCCCTCTATTGGTGAGTCCGAAGACCTTAACGATGATATCCTCGGTGACCGAGTATAATCCTCTCCCTCCGAGTCGCGGTATGTCCATCCCGCGAGGTTTTGCGCAGAATTCAGCTCGTTATTTTTTTGTCAAACCGTGCATTCTCGTGTAGATATGAAAATCAGCCAACTTGCTCGAGAATGGTGTGAGATGATTCTAAGATTTAGAAGTTTGTGTCTCATTTCAAAGAGAATTCCCTCCCATAGCCGATGTGTTATCTCGAAATAATTTTACTTTTGTCCGTGTTTATTTCGGCCTTTGGCGGTTAAAACAAAGGCGCATCTCGAGAGAAAAAAATGCAACCTCATGTTGTAAATGCATGTAACCTCATATACGTGAAATGCAATGATCTTTTAGTCCCATCGATATGTATCCAAAGCAATTTGTGTGAAACGTGGATTCACATGCTTATTCATTATGGATGTTGCACTCCTCGGGAGAAGTGCGTCCACATCCTTAAGTAAAAAATATAGGTCGCACAATGATGAAATGCATCCAAGGAAAAGGTCGAGAAATCAGTAATCCCTGGTATGCGACGAGAGAAGGGTGTCCGTGCCTTGAAGTTCAAGAAAAGTGTGGGAAAATTGCAACAATCATGAATGCATGCGAGGAAAAGGTCAAAAGTCGCAATCATCATAACGCGCACATCGAGGGTGGGAAATAAGCTAAAGAAGGGGAGAAAAGCCGGATAAAAATTATTATGATAGCATGTCCTATTTTGACTGATGAGGCATGAAGGAAGCGTGAAAGTGACAGATTATGATTGATGTTTCCATCTCTTAAGCTCAAACATGAAAAGATAATTCTTTCATTCATAGATAATTATCGCGGGTAGATAGTGATAAAACTTGTTCAAGTAGTGCACTTATCTCGCATGGATTAATATGAAATAAGGAATATATAAAAGTAATTGGCTATTCTTAGAAGAATACTTTCATACCACGACGCAGAGGTCACTCTACGCGCAGAAGGTGTTCGTAGCTCCTCGACTAAGGTTGCTATTTTAACCCGGAAATGAGCGCGTAATCCTCTATGCAAAAGTAGACATTTTTCTTTTTTACGGAGATATCATTATGTTGGTGTTGTGGCCGGATGGTCCAAAGTGCCACTCACTAGGGCGTACGTAGCATAGTGATCGGCGCTTCTGGGCGCATGATGCGACCTCCTCACGTCCTTCGAGTAGTTTGAGCCGCCAAGAAGGTCACTACGGTGTGTTGGGCCCACCGTGGGCATTTCACCCGTTAAACCCTTATGATCATTGTAGGCTAGCTCGTGATGAGATGCCCTATTGTCTCTTAAATATATAAGCATTATATATATATATATATGCATTTTTCTTGTTTAATGGAGAGAACCACTCTGTGTTGGTGTTGTGGAGAGATGGTGCGGTGCTACAGCTCAATGGGATTGTAATAGAGTGATCACGCTAGCTCGTGATGAGACCTCCAACTCCTTCAAGAAATTTGAGCCGGTGAGAAGGTCATTACCTTGGTGTGTTGGCCATTGTGGGAATTTCATTTGTTAAATCCAGTATGATCATGCTAGGCTAGCTCTGCCATGATGAGACCCTTTATTCTCTCTTAAAAATTTCGTATATACACATAATATTTTTTTGTTCTTTATACATGAAGGGAGGCTCGTTAACTCCTTAAGAGTTAGGGATGGTGTGAGAAGTAAAAATAATGCCAATACAATTAATATTCGAAATTTATTCCTCTATCTTCATGTCAAGGAGAGTTACTACTTGAGAGTGTAGAAACATATACCAACATAAGACCATGAAAAATGAATTGCATGATAGCATGTTTGAATAGGAGATGTTTGTCTCTTTGTGCATAGATAAACCATGCCGGCTTACGGTTAAAATATTTCCATCAAAGTTCCAAAGGATCACCATATTAGTAGTATAACTTATTTTTCTCCTCTTCAGTGCCGCTCGCTTTTCAAAAATGGATTTTATGGCAAGGGTGTGTAAAGAAGAGACGATCTTCAAAAAGAGGTCACCAAAAATGAAAAATAATGCTTTTCTTAGAGAGAAAGGAAAAAAATCATTTGTTCCATCTCGATCGAACAACAAGCTGATCAATTGGATTGAAAAGAAGAAAGTAATTCAAAGGTTTGAACAACAAAAATAAACATGCAAAAAACATGGCCGCTTTAATTGAATTGAATAGCATTTGTTCAATTACATTGAACAATGAGTCGCTTTAAATGTTTTAACAACAAAAATAAACATGAAATAACATGGTCATTCAATTGAATTGAATAGTAGTTGTTCAATTTGATTGAACACCAGATGCATCAGTGGATTATACAAGCTGCTTGCTCAATTGGACTGAACATTACTGCTCAGAGGTTTGAACAACAAAAATAAACACAAAAACACACTGCTCGCTCAATTGAATTGAACAATATTTGTTCAATTTGATTTAATAGAAGTTGTTCAATTGGATCGAACAACAACCATTCAAAGGTTTGAACAAAAAAATTACACACACAAACATGACCGCTCAATTGAATTGAACAACAAGCACAGTAAATTTGATTGGATAAGTAGTTGTTTAATTGCATTGAACAATAGTCATTCAAAGGTTTGAACATAAAATTGATCACAAATTCTTTCATAGGTCTCGATAAAAACCATTGTTTGTACCCACTTCATCACATGACTGCGGGCAACGAAACATGTAGGTCTTATGATTTGATGGCCATGTGTTAAATGGTCCAATCAAGTCCAGGTTGTCCATCGCTTTGAAAGGTTCCACTTCTAGCTACGGATGTAATGGCATTTCTTCGCTTGGCCAGAATTGGCCCATTCTTTGGAAACTATCACAAGCCTCCAGATGTATTTCCCCGCATCCTTAAAAATTGTAGGCCAATAGTAGTCCATTTGCAATACTTTGTGCTATCCTCGCGATCTACAAAATGGGCCACCACATGGGTCATCATGACAGTGCCCGTAGGATGTCATAAATATCATCTCCTTAGATGCATATGTGTATATGCATATCATCTATAGTATGAAAAATTTGTCCGCTGATCCAAGAGAATATAGCACTCGTGCTACCTGATCAAATTTCGCTTCTTTTTGATGTCAAGTGTCTTTTTCGCGTTTCCTACTACCAAATAATTTGCTACATGCTTTGCACACCATGGTGTGTGTACTGCCACGCTGAACAAATGCTCATCGCGGGGAGCGATCTTTCCACCACTAGTGAGTCATCTATCTTTGGAACTCGTCGACGGAAGTCCGCAAATGCGTTCTCCTCTCCCTTGAGCGGATCTTTGATAGTTATGTCAAATTCTTGTAAAAGCAACAACTAGTGAGTTACTCTTCCATTTTTAATAGGCTTATTGTCTAAATATCTAATGGAAGGTCGAGTCCGTCCTACTGAGGGAATACTTGATATCAAATTATATAATGTCTAAATTTACTAAAAGCATAAATGACAACTAAGAACTCCCCTTCACTGATCTTGCATAGTTTAATTTGGTAGGAGTAAGATTCTTGTTGTGTAATAAATAGCATAGGGCTTTTTGTCTTCTCTTTCTTGGCCGAGAACTTCCCTATCGTTGTGCTCGGATGCATCCGAGGAAATATGAAAAGAGCGCTTCCCAATTGGGGCCACGTAAGATCGGGTGCGATCGAGACTAGTTTCTTTGAATCAAACGAAAAAAGTAGTATCACATTAATCAAACCAATGGAATTCAACATTTCTGGTTAATGCACTGCGAGGGGTGCAGCAATTTTATGATAAATTATTTATAAACCTATGATAGTACCACTGCATACCCAAGGAAACCACATACCTCTCCGTCTAAGTGCAAGGTGTAGCTAATAAAAGGATTACCTCTATCTTTGCCTAATCTACGTCGTATTCCAGCCGCGGAGATGTAGTGGCCTAGGATTACTCCCTTCAGCCATCATCATGTGACATTTTTCATTGCTCAAACATAATGCTAGTAGACAGCAATACATCGTTCCAATACTTCTCTAGTGTTTCCTTTTCGCTTTGAGAAAAGTCATATCCATATGGGGTAAAGTCATCCATATAAATTTCAAGTGCTTCATTTATTAAATCAGAAAAAAATGTTGAGTATGGCTCTTTGAAATGTTTCCCTGCATTTCATAACCCAAATGGTAATACCGCGAGCACACTGAAAAATGTACCCCATGGGCACGTAAAGCTTTGTTTTTTCCTACTCTTTAGGGGCTATCTAGATTTGATTGTAACCATTGAACTGTTAGCCACCTATAATATTTTTTTATACCAAAATGTGGCTAAAATCTATTTTGAGCCTTCAAGGAACAATTTTATATGAAGAACTATTGGCTCTTGAAGACTTTTGAAGATTTCCTGCCTCTGTCCAAATCTGCACTGTTGTTTACATCCCAAAGACCCTGAAATCCTGCTGATTTCCAAGACCAGATACTGCTGCAAGGCCCATTTTCCTTTTCCCCCTTTTTTCCAAAACTAACCTCTTTTGCTCCCCTTTTTCCCCATAAAATCTCCTTTGTTTTTCATGATTCCTCTTCTCCCCTTCATGAAAATCACTCTCATAAAGTTAAAGACTCACTCTTTAACCTTACCGAAACCCTCCATTTCCTTTGAAAATCATTTAAAAACGCATTTTTCATAAGTATTGGACTTAAGCCCTTAGGCTAAGTCTTTAACCCCCCTTTTCTTCCATACGCCCACACCCTAAGACCCAGCGCTAACTCTAGAGGAGCTTATCGCATCGCAGATCGAAAATTATGGTTTTATTTAAAAATTCTCATCGAAAGAATTTGCGATGCGATCAATCGCAATATCGCATTATCGCATTTTCTATGGTGCGTTTCATTGACTCTTCGCAAAAACTTGCGATGCGATCGTTCCGCCCGATTGCATATCGCAAATCGCATGTTTCGTTGTTTACATCCGTTTGATCCATCGCAAATATTTGCAATGCGATTCGATCGCGTCGCAAATATTTGCGATGCGACCGCCCGATCGCAGTTTCTCTCCATCGCACTGTCCACGATTGCGATCGATCCCGCCGGGCCCACCGTACGATACCCCCGCCATTGATATAAAATACGCCTTTCCCCTTTGTAAAGCTGAAAAATGTCATATTTCGTTGTTTATAAAGGTTTTTCCCACTAAATCCCTCCGCCGCATCTCCGCCGTTAATCTGCGCCCCTGCTCCACGATCCAACGGTCCTCTAAGCATTCTCCCACCTGACCCCTTTATATGTCATTTCACTGTTTTTTCCGCTGTTTCCACATAACCACCCCCGGTTTCTTCCGCACCACCTTTGGGCGGGTGGTGGTTTTTCCCTGTCGCCCAACGATTCCATACACCACTCGACGCGTGTCCCTTGTACGATTTGAAAACCGCCGAGCAACCATCACCCCTCGTGCGTTATAATTCAGACCTGGACGCCCAGCGAAATTAACGACAACCGTCCGATCTAAGACCGCCCATCCAACGGTGATCGCTCGCCTAACATGCCTGACCTTTAACCAAATTGCCCGAGCGATAGCCAAGCCATTGTACAGCGGCAATCCCATCCCCGACCGTTGATCTCAGTGCGAATCGACGGCTCAGATTTAATCACCCTTCCACCATCTCTTTCGACCATTCTGAGATTAAATCCCGACCGTTGGATGATGCCATCCAACGGCCCTGCTTCCCCCGCACACCCTCCGATGCAGATTGACCTATAAACGCAGGATTTTGCAACATTTGTTTGTTTTTGCAGAGTTTAATGTTTTTTCCGCTTGAAAGGAAGAAAGTTCGTAGGACGAGGATGACGATCCTCCGCCTTTCGAATATATTAGAGAAATCGTCCACAGGGTATGGATTCACATTCTTCATCAAAGGTTTCATGAGCCTTTGGTGCCGTCTGCCCCTGCTAAAACCTAAAAACATCAAATGAAGTACGTAGCAGAGCATTGCCTGGTGTACACTGCAATGGCACACACAGATGAGATTGAAGACAGACAAAGTATTGCTGCCAAGACGCTATCGGTGCCTAATCTCAATCTAAAACACAACAGAAGGAAAACTTGAATTAAGTTTAATCTTCATCGTCAGAAATGGAGGAAAACCTATCTTTTCCACGATGTTAAAGCACTGAAATTTCAGTGTTAATCAATAAGTGGTTTAATTTATTGATCAAGACAAGATATTTTGCTCTCAAAAGGAATTGAGGAGTTATTTTTGCCAGGAAATTCAATGCAAAGAATATCTGCAGAGTTACTTCGACACCACACAATGCCTCAAAGGTCAACAAAACTCCTACCAAGCTTGAAATCATTATAAAATTCATTTAATACATAGGATATGTATGTGGATCTCCTCGTTGAACCCCTCAAAGGCCATGAGCCATTTAATTCTGTATTAATTGTAAATTGAGATATTTTTTCAGATCTCACCTCCTCATCCTTCTATATATACTACAACAGAAGATGAGTGGTTGTTGGTTGTTGTTTTATTACAAAGTTGTAACACTGAAACTCTCTGAAATAAATATACAAGTTTGTTGAAGTTGAAGAATAAATTGAAGTCTTGGATGTTTTTGGATGATGTCATGTCCTGGTTTCTATAGTTGCCTCATCATCGATCCATGAGGCTTGGCATGGTGAAGTATTCCTAATTGTTCTTTGTTTTCCCCTGTTATCATTATGTCCCATAATTTCTTACTACAGTAGGTTGAAAGTTTTAGGCTAAGAAATGACTCCTGGAAGCACCTTAGACCTGTTCATCCTTCACTGTTTTATGTTTTCTTCTGCTGAAGTATTTTAGAGTCTTTAATCTCTCTCTTTAGTCTTCATGCTTTTTTATTTCCTTAATAGCTCAAATAGTTGGTTTCAGCATGATTTATGGTTCTCCCTACTTGTCTGCTATCACTTGAAAGCTGTTATTGAAGTATCCCTTTGAAGTACCATTGTTTTAAGTTAATCAAAGAGGTCGGTTTTGATCTTGCCCTTTTCCATTGCTTGAACAGTTGTTTTGAAGGTCTTTATAGTTGTAAGCATAGATGTTATTTAGGTGTTCCCTCTTCTATGACTGCAATTATCAGTGAATCTTTTATGTTTTCTAAGTCCTTTAAAATAAAATCTTTGAGGAAATAGGGTGTTCCCCGAATCTTAGATTTCATTTTAAAAGTTGTCTCGAAGTCATTATCTGCTTAAAGAATGTTTGTAGAATTTATGGTTAGCCCTGTCTATCAAATATTTCTTTATTGTTAAGTTCTGTTCTTCAAGTTCCCTTCGTTGAGAATTAAACTTCTCTTTCCAAATCATTAATGTTCACTTCATTCCAAAAACAAAAGGATCCTGTGGCCAAGTTAGATTTTCCCTTTGATATCCCATATCTCTTGAAGAGTTTTTCATGACCTTATTTTGACTCCATTGCCCAATGAACCAGATTTTTCCTCTTTATGTCTATCTTTCTTAGACCTTTCATGTTCTATTGTATTAAACTCAATTCAACCAAACAAACATCTACACTTTATAACTATTCTAAAATCCATACTCAAAGCACACAAGACAAACCTTTGCAAACAAATATTTGAGAGATCCCTCTCTGAGAACAGGAGGACTAGATCCTGGAACTCTAAAGATTGGTTCTGATGTTGCCTTGTCTTTTGATTTTCCAAACTATCAAAACATGGGACACCAACATAATGGCGATCACGGTGGGACCACTGAGTTCATAATTGCTTGGAAAGCTCTTATAAACTCATTAGTCTTTCAAACAACCATAGAAACTCAGAAAACCCAAAAATATTTCAGTTTGGCTTCATAATAAACATGGTGGTGGAACCATAAAAAAATTTGCCTTCACAAAAGCTAAAAATTTTCCACCTGGTGACTCCGCTAGCCTCCAGTAGGCATATTACCCTTTCAGTCTGTGTAGACTCCCTTGGGAATGCATTGAGCAAACCCAATCATGCTATCGGTGGACAAAAAATTTCAAAATCTTCCACCTGGCGACTCCACAAACCCAAAAGACCTAATAACTCTACTGGCAGAAGACTCTGAACTGGTTAAAAGGATACAGTGACCTTAAATACAAGACTCAACCATTACAAGACCTAGACAATGAGCAAGATTATAGACAAATTAATAAAGAAAAATTACTGATCATGATGGAGAAAATGATGTACATACTTGAGAAAATATTTGAAGGGTATGAGGCCAATTTAAATATTGATGATCTAGAGCAGCCCATACTCCTTTCGAATCAAGTGCAAACCCAAAAACTACAAAATAGGTATGATGAACAAGATTACAATGAGAGCAATGAAGAAGGTTGTCAGGAAACTCCTGATTGCCTACCTATTTCTTGTATTATGCCATTAAGAGAACTCCATAACCAGATTGCAAAATCTCATAGTGAGTAGTGCCTTGAGGAAAACATAAGCCATTTTGAACCGACAAAATCTGAAATAGGAGAAGAGACAATACAACCAGGGTTTCTTCCTTATGTTTCGAATCATTTCAGATTATTAAAAGACAATGGCATCTTCATAATATGCTTGAAACAACTCATGAACCTTATAGTCGAACTGACTACCATGAAAATCATGAGGTGTTGGTTGAAATTGAGATAGATCAGGAAAAGGAAGAGAATCCTCAAAATTCCCCTACGAGCACAAGTAATCATTCCCTAGAAGAGGCTCAAGAAGACATCCAGCCTCAAAACCAGTTAACACAAGAGGGAGAGGACTGTTGTTCTTCTGTCCAAAGCAAAGAGAACATTCCTTCTCTTTTTACAGAGGAAGAAATTGATCAAATATTAAATAAACAGTCAGCCCTAAAATTCTTTATTAGAACAAAGCACTCCCGCTCATTTATCTACTAAATCTTGTTGTCTTGAAATAGAAAATAAACGTGTAGGTCAGCTAAAGGAACAAAATGATAACCCAATATGTTTGATTGGTGAAATTGTGTATACTAATGATTTTTCAACTTCTGATAAATCTAATGATGATGATGAGCTCCAAACAGAAACTAATCATGCAGGGTAACCAGCAGTGGATTGGTGTCATGAAATTCATTATCATCAGCTTGAAAGCAGCAATCAGCCGGTCCAATTCATCAGGAATAATTTTCACATAATTGGGAATTAGCTATCTATTAGTTGTAATGTTGGGGTTGAGAAGAAAAAGCAATTTCTTGAACAGGATGCATATGAGGAGCCTCCTCCTGAAAGAGTTGAGGTAATAAAAGATACCCCTACTCAAGAACATGATGATCTCTTCACAGAGCACAGTCCACTGATTCAGAGCATACCAAGACTACAAGAGGACAACACTGCAATATATGATGAATCCTCTAGTTCAGATAATAATGAAAATGAGGAAGTTTTTCTTCCTCATAAGAATCTTTGCCTTAATCCAGTGGAGAAAGAAGAGATGATCCTGGTTGAAACGTATATTCCAAACACTCACAACTAGGTATTATTTCAATATCCCTATGCTCATTTCTTGAAAACCTTTGAAGAAGGGATAAAGGTTATTAGGAGCAGTATATTACCAAAAGCAAGAGGATTATTTAGCACTGCTGCTAAAAAACAAAAAGAATGGGAGTGGCCCTGTTTGTCCAGCCTACCCAAGGAGATGAAGAAGGACCAATCGTGGAATCATTTGCTAGATTGGTTGTACTGGAAAAGAGAGTTCATCATCTAAAACATGTAAATGTTCCAAGTTAGATTAGGTTAGATAGGAAAGCAATAAAGCTCAATCCTTTGAGCATTTAGTTAGTTGTTGATTTTTGTCTTGTAAGAAAAAGAAAAATACAAAAAAAATAGAAAGAAAGAAAAGAGGGCAGAAATGAAAACAAGAAAGGCAAAGCCCCATGCCAAAAAAAGAGAAATAAATCTGAAAGTGTGCAAGCTCAAGTGCCACTCCTCAAAAACACACTTCTAGTTAGTCAAACTGTTTAATCTTGACTAATTAGCTTTAAAAAATTTTGCTGATAGGATAGAGAATTTGATTTGCTAAACTATTTAATCTTGGCTTATCAATAGATAGATTAGGATAGAAATTGAGGGTTAAAAAAAACTCAAAATCTGAACCAAAGTTTCCAAAGGAGATGACTCAAATCTATGTTAAATTCTGAGTCAAAGAAATATCAAGATCTGGTTCAAATCAGCTTAAAATCTGAATTAGAGAACAAGGAAGAGATAGCTCAAACAAAAGCAAAAACAGAGCTGTGAAGAAAAGAGAAGGCCATTATGAGAGACTTTCAGATCTTAAGCCTTCCATTTTGATTTTAATTTTCTGAAAGTAATAATCTATGTGCATCTTGTTTTTATGCCATAGATCACAGCAAGTCAAAACAACTTAACCTTGACTTGATTGTTTTTAAATTTATGTTATAGAATCTAGAGAATGAAAGTTTGTTGGACAGTTTAATCCCAACAGACAGTAGATTAGGTAGAGAAACATTTGAGCTCAACTATTCAATCTGAGTTCAGGTAGAAATAAGGAGTTGAGTTAGATTAGCTTTTATGCTTTCAAAAAGAATAAAATGTTGTAAGAGAGTTTGCCAATCCAAGTGCACTCTGATGAAGAAAAAATGTTAGATCTGTAGGATTAGGTAGGTAGAAAGCTTTTTGATGAAGGTCCATTGTTTTCGTAACTGCCAAATATGTCTTTAGAGAAGATCATCCCAGCAAAGGAAGGGCAGCCCAATGGATAAGGTAACTGATCAGCCTCCCAGAGAATGCAAGTCTGAAATTCTTGATGCCTTCAAGAAGGCACCATCCCCAAGTGGAGCCACTGTTAGCCACCTATAATATTTTGTTATACCAAAAGGTGGCTAAAATCTATTTTGAGCCTTCAAGGAACAATTTTCTATGAAGAATTGTTGGCTCTTGAAGACTTTTGAAGGCCTCCTGCCTCTGTCCAAATCTGCACTGTTGTTTACATCCCAAAGACCCTGAAATCCTGCTGATTTCCAAGACCAGATACTGCTGCAAGGCCCATTTTCCTTTTCCCCCTTTTTTCCAAAACTAACCTCTTTTGCTCCCCTTTTTCCCCATAAAATCCCCTTTGTTTTTCATGATTCCTCTTCTCCCCTTCATGAAAATCACTCTCATAAAGTTAAAGACTCACTCTTTAACCTTACCGAAACCCTCCATTTCCTTTGAAAATCATTTAAAAACGCATTTTTCATAAGTATTGGACTTAAGCCCTTAGGCTAAGTCTTTAACCCCCCTTTTCTTCCATACGCCCACACCCTAAGACCCAGCGCTAACTCTAGAGGCGCTTATCGCATCGCAGATCGCAAATTATGGTTTTATTAAAAATTCTCATCGCAAGAATCTGCGATGCAATCAATCGCAATATTGCATTATCGCATTTTCTATGGTGCGTTTCATTGACTCTTCGCAAAAACTTGCGATGCGATCGTTCCGCCCGATCGCATATCGCAAATCGCATGTTTCGTTGTTTACATCCGTTTGATCCATCGCAAATATTTGCGATGCGATTCGATCGCGTCGCAAATATTTGCGATGCGACCACCCGATCGCAGTTTCTCTCCATCACACTGTCCACGATTGCGATCGATCCCGCCGGGCCCACTGTACGATACCCCCGCCATTCATATAAAATACGCCTTTCTCCTTTGTAAAGCTGAAAATGTCATATTTCATTGTTTATAAAGGTTTTTCCCACTAAATCCCTCCGCCGCATCTCCATCGTTGATCTGCGCCCCTGCTCGACGATCCAACGGTCCTCTAAGCATTCTCCCGCCTGACCCCTTTATATGTCATTTCACTGTTTTTTCCGCTGTTTCCACATAACCACCCCCGGTTTCTTCCACACCACCTTTGGGCGGGTGGTGGTTTTTCCCCGTCACCCAGCGATTCCATACACCGCTCGATGTGTGTCCCTTGTACGATTTGAAAACCGCCGAGAAACCATCGCCCCCCGCGCGTTATAATTAAGACATGGACGCCCAGCGAAATTAACAACAGTCGTCCGATCTAAGACCACCCATCCAACGGTGATCGCTCGCCTAACATGCCTGACCTTTAACCAAAGTGCCTGAGCGATAGCCAAGCCATTGTACAGCGGCAATCCCATCCCCGACCATTGATCTCAGCGTGAATCGACGGCTCAGATTTAATCACCCTTCCACCATCTCTTTCGACCATTCTGAGATTAAATCCCGACCGTTGGATGATGCCATCCAACAACCCTGCTTCCCTCGCGCACCGTTCGATGCAGATTGACCTATAAACACAGGATTTTGTAACATTTGTTTATTTTTCCAGGGTTTAATGTTTTTTACGCTTGAAAGGAAGAAAGTTCGTAGGACGAGGATGACGATCCTCCGCTTTTCGAATACGTTAGAGAAATCATCCACAGGGTATGGATTCACGTTCTTCATCAAAGGTTTCATGAGCCTTTGGTGCCGTCTGCCCCTGCTAAAACCTAAAAACATCAAATGAAGCACAGAGAAAGAGTATCAGTTGCAGAAGACCAGAAATGTGCCAGCACAGAGGATTGAAGACAGATTAGCGGGGATTACGGCTAAGACAGTTATCAAAAGCCTAATCCCCAATCTAAAACACATTTTGAAGGAAAACCTAAAGTGTTTAATCTTCCACCATCACAAATGGAGGCAAATCGATTCCTTCCAGCAACTAAAGTGCCACCTGTGCCTCAAAATATTCAATTAGGAGCTGAATTTATTGATCAAGATCAGATATTTTGCCTCAAAGCAGCCGAGGAGTTATTTCTGCCAGGAACTTCAATGCAAAGAATATCTGCAGAGTTACTTCGACACCTCACAATGCCTCAAAAGTCAACAAAACTCCTACCAATATTGAAATCATTATGGAAACCATTTAATACAGAGGATATGTATGTAAATCTCCTCATTTAACCCCTCAAAGGCCATGAGCCATTTAATTCTGTATTAAGTGTAAATAAGATCTTTTATCAGATCTCACCTCCTCATCCTTCTATATATACCACAGCAGAAGATGAGTGAAGGGTTGGTTGTTGGTTGTTGTTTGATCACAAGTTGTAACTTTGAAACTCTCTGAAATAAATATACAAGTCTGTTGAAGTTGAAGAACAAATTGAAGTCTTGGATGTCTTGATGATGTCATTGCATGTCTGTTCCTGAGAAGGCTCTATCATCGGATCCATGAGCTTGGCTGTTGGTGAAGTATTCTGAATTGTTCTATGTTTTTCCCCTGTTATCATTATGTCCCATAATTTCTTACTATAGTAGGTTGAAAGTTTTAGGCTAAGAAATGACTCCTGGAAGCACCTTAGACCTGTTCATCCTTCACTGTTTTATGTTTTCTTCTGTTGAAGTATTTTAGAGTCTTTAATCTTTCTCTTTAGTCTTCATGCTTGTTTATTTCCTTAATAGCTCAAATAGTTGGTTTCAGCATGATTTATGGTTCTCCCTGCTTGTCTGCTATCACTTGAAAGTTGTTATTGAAGTCTCCCTTTGAAGTACTATTGTTTTAAGTTAATCAAAGAGGTCGGTTTTGATCTTGCCCTTTGCCATTGCTTGAACAATTGTTTTGAAGGTCTTTATAGTTGTAAGCATAGATGTTATTTAGGTGTTCCCTCTTCTATGACTGCAATTATCAATGAATCTTTTATGTTTTCTAAGTCCTTTAAAATAAAATCTTTGAGGAAATAGGGTGTTCCCCGAATCTTAGATTTCATTTTGAAAGTTGTCTCGAAGTCATTATTTTCTTAAAGAATGTTTGTAGAATTTATGGTTAGCCCTGTCTATCAAATATCTCTTTATTGTTAAGTTATGTTCTTCAAGTTCCCTTTGTTGAGAATTAAACTTCTCTTTCCAAATTATTAATGTTCACTTCATTCCAAAAACAAAAGGATCCTGCGGCCAAGTTATATTTTCCCTTTGATATCCCATATCCCTTGGGGAGTTTATCATGACCTTATCTTGACTCCATTTCCCAACGAACCAGATATTTCCTCTTTCTGTCTATCTTTCCTAGACCTTTCATGTTCTGTTGTATCAACTCAATCCAACCAAACAAACACTTGCACTTAATAACTAGTCTAAAATCCATAATCAAAGCACACAAGATAAACCTTTGCAAACAAATATTTGAGAGATCCCTCTCTGAGAACAAGAGGACTAGATCCTGGAACTCTAAAGATTGGTTCTGATGTTGCCTTGTCTTTTGATTTGCCAAACTATCAAAACACGGGACACCAACAGGCTGATCAGTAATAAACAGACTATTTCACAGGATTCATATGTGAAGAGCTTCCCTCGCTATATATGTGTTTATTTCTTTATTTCCATACTTATGTGTTCTTAAATATGAATTATTTTTACAGAAATTTGATGAACATAATTTGTTGAAAGATACACTCTAATTCTAGCTGTGGATAATTTAAATATTTTCCTTTGATATTAAGTTGAAGAATTATTAACTGCTCTCTTTTTTAATTGAATCTATTTCTTTTCTTCTATTACACTTCATTTAAATCTGAAGGATCGAGTTAATTCAACTACCTTTCCCTATGAAAACCATTTGAAAATCTGAGACATTTCCATGTGAAGTTGTAGAATCCATAGCCCAATGGACGTTTATGAATTTAATCAACCAAACCAATTAAAACAAATCTCAAACAATCAAACAAACAATTGAGCATTCATAGCTAGCATAATATCATAAACACAACAAAGTTAAATTTGACAGAGAGATCCCTCTCTGAGTTTAGGAAGGCTAGATCCTAAACTCCAAAGTGGTTTTGTGGTTACCTTTGTGGTTTCTTCCACAACCTCGGAAATTACAGAGTGATAACATAGTGGCGACCATACTGGGAACAAACACATTGTGACCTTTATGCAAATTCATTTCCCTGGTTAAAGAAATTTATTTAAGGAAAACTAATGTTTAAACTTTCATAAATAAATGTTCATAGGTTTTGCACCTTTGTAAATAATAGCGTGTGTGTGTTTAAATTTTTTAGTTTTGGCTCCTAAAATTTTTATACCAGATCTCATCCTAATCCAGAACCTGCTAAAATTGTAGATAACCCTGAAAATTTGATTAGAAAAAAGAGTTTAGCTGAAATTCAGGGAAGCAGTAGTCCCCCACCCAAAGCAAACTCTCTCCCTGAGAGTTTTGTCACTTTAGAAGATATTAAGTTTGACATATTGTTCGAACACAATCTATTTAAGACTAATTCTGAGATTTTTTTTTAGGAAACTATGTTTGATCAATTAGTTCTGCAACCCTTTACATCTAAAAATCAACCTATTGAATCAAAATCTGATCTGTAAATTCTCCAAAGCATTGACAAATTATTACAAGATTTAGTATCAGACCTTGGTCAAGTTGTGCATGAAGCTTACATTCAACAATCTGTTGAACTCTCTGCATTAACAATAGCAACATCTTCTGCTTCTTTTCAATCAGTTCATCCTACATCAACTAGCCCCACTTCCTCTATAATCTCCACTACTTCTCGAATAGAATCTCAGATAGTGCTTAAACCTACAATAGGAACTCCTACACCTACACCACTCATACCCTCATCTATTGTTCATCCCCAAATCCCAATCATGGAAGCGAGGTATGCTCCCTTGGTTTTGGTTGCACCTTTGCACAATATGCCCCAGGAATATCAAACTAGAATCCCTCATTTTGATGGTACTGGACCCATCACTGCTCAACAACATGTTGACAGAATGAATGATTTTTCTGATCTTCATGAAGCTGATGAGGAATATGTCAAAATGAGACTGTTTTCTCAAAGTATGACCAGGGAAGTTAGAAAATGGTTCAAGGCCTTAGCACCAACCAGTATAAATGATCTCGTTGCTTTTCACCAATCATTCCTCAATAGATGGGAGATAAAGCAAAACCCCCTTTAGATCCTATCAGAATATGAGAACATTAGAAGGGCCCTTAGAGACAGTGTGCAGGATTACTGCACCAGATTTAACAATGTTTACAATGCAATTCCAACAAACATTAATCCCCCTCAAGATTTAGCCCTAATTAAATTCCCGGATGGTTTTGATGCTGACATGTCTTACCAATTAAGAGAAAGAAATCTTGCAGCCTTGGAACAGATACAAAGAGATGCTACCAGTGTAGAGTAAAATTTATTAGCCAAGAGAACTAGGCTTAGGACTGAGAGGAGAGTGAAAATCAAAGAAGAACCATAAACATCTTCCTTTGATGCTAAGATATATTCCCTAGTTAGAACGATGGAAGAATGATGAAGAGAATCAACATTACTGATAGGACCCCTCCAAGAGAAAATCAATCTAGTCCTCAAATCAAAAATCCCAATTTTAGGAGGAACCCACCACAAATTAAACAAAGAGAACAAAAGGGACCAGACCAGCAAGTCATGCCTCCATTTCAAGAAAACTATGCTGATGAGGAGGGAGAAACAGTTGAATACCTAGACGATACTGAAATCAACTTAATGGGGATAAATGATTATGCCACTGTGTTTCTTACTCAAGAAGAACAATAACTCTTTATGCTTTCACAAACAGAAGTTGATTCAGAAGAATCAGATGACAATAAACAAGGTTTTGAGAATGTTGTCATTGTTTTCAAGATAAATCCCCTCTGCGGACAGAGGCGATATCTCTAGCCCTAGAGTGGGTCTATCAACACGAGATTATTTCTAATGCAAAGCTCTCTTAACTAACATTTACAATGAGACAAGAAAGCAAACATAAGTACCTTTTCCCAATGCTACGCTTGAATCCGTTGATGATGACCTTGATCCATGATCCTTTTAGGCTCGCTCCCTTCTACTGATGGCACACGAATACCTATGGATGATCAAGAGGAAACAACAAACGTAATACAATACATAATAAACGTAAACATTAGATATCTAGCAGATCAAGGAGTACCATAATATTTGTATAAACAATTAGAAAAATAAAGAAAGAAAACATCAGATGTTATTATTGATAAATATAAAAGGAGAGCTTACAACCTAGGCCTTGATGTTGGAGGCCTCCTTTGGTGAAAATTTGAGTCCTTCAATAAAGCTCTAAAGCATTCCTTCTCCTGAACACTTAGGCGTTATCACAATGCTAGGATGTAAGGGAATGAGAATTTAGACGAGTCTGACAATGGCCAACCAAGCTCTAAAATTGTAGGAATGAGGGATATGAATTTATAGGAAGGGAGAAGAGGTTGGGAGCCCATGAAAGGAGGAGGAAGGCCAAATTTCTAAGGGATGAACCCCCATGGATGAGATCACAACTCTAAAATCAGAGAGCTCAACCTTATCATCACCATTTAACAACCAACTCACTGCCCTGGAGCTTCTAGAGGTCGAAGCTTCTCCTCCATTTGAGAAACACTGCCAGAAAGGGATCAACGCAGTTTTCTAATAAATATGGGCGCTGGAAGCGCTAAGCTAGATCTATGAAAAGGATATCAAAGCATTCATGACACCAGGAAAAGAACTGACCCAAGAAACTAGGAATTTGACCAAGTTTCTTCAGTAATCTTCCAAGGCAGTTTTCTTTGGATCTTCAGGGGATGTCTTAACATATTTCTTGATGGTGGAAACATTGCATAGGATCTGTCACGGGGAATTTCAGGATCAGGGACAAGAAAATGATCATGGTGACAAATTACTGTGTAACAATCATGGAAAATGTGTAATAATCATGGAAGTTCACAGGTAGTATAACCTTATAAGTAAGAAAACCACAGATAACCTTGCCAAGAAAGTTGTTGAAACTGAAGGTAAAAATACAACTGATACTCATGCAAAGAAAAGTCTTGAGATTCTTCCTAAAAGGACTACAGAAATTTCCACTAAAAATACATTTGATACTGCCTCAAAAACAACTCATACAGATGTTCCAACCACTAGCCAGCAAAAATAAAACACCCAAAAATATTTTGCAGAAAAACCAGATTTCCTAAACATGAATAAAGTCCACACATCCTTTAATATTGAAAATGAGTTAGCAAAGCTTAAAATACCCATTCCACTAACAGAGCTTATGAGAAAGAACGTGTATAGGTCCCAAGTAATGAAAGCTTTGAACATAGGGGAAGGGGAAGATCCTATCAATTTGAATGATGACCTACCTGAAATTTTGTTTAGACCTGAAGTAGATAGGTTGAATCACATCAAGATCAAGTACCACTTCATTCATGACACGGTGTAGAAAGGAGCAACGAAGTTCCAATATGTCTCCACTGAAGAGAAAATTATTGATATTCTTCCAAAGCCTTTATCTAGAGTGATGTTAGCATACTTCAAGGACATGCTTGGACTTGTTGAGAATGGCTCTCTCATTGAGAGGAAATGCTGATGAGATAGAATCATGAACTATCATTCTCCTTATGTCATATATGACCAGAATTATGGAGAATGGTCCAGCAGAGGACAACCATTCTTCATGTGTCAAGTATATTGATCGGAATTAGGATGAATGGTCCTAGAGGCCCATAATTACTCAAATATAGTGTGGCTTTTCAGCATTAAGATCATTTTATCATCAGGCCTAGAATTACTCAAATAGAGTGTGGCCTTTGGAGATTCACCATGTGTCAAAAATTGACCAAAATGAAGGTAAACCAATACTATTTTGTATACCATGTGTCAGATAGACCAAAAGTATGGTGACTAGTTGATGCTAATGATGTACCATGCATCATGATTAATTACCCATATTATGGTGAGGAGACACCATAGGCCAGAGGTACCAACCAAAATTATGGTAGTGGGTTAAAGTTTTCAATATACCACATGTCAAAATCACTTGACTAGAATTATGATAGTGGGTTGATGTTGTTGATCTACCACGTGTCAAATTTATTGGGCTAGAATTATGGTAGTTTAATGATGCTTATAATATTGATGATTTGTTATGACCTTTTCTTAGAGAAATTTGTCAACATGAAGAACATATGTATAGTCATTATGAATACCTCCCTAGCTAAAAGGGAGTGTTGAATTTTATAGCTATGGTCGGTCTTCATTCCTTGTAATGTATAATGAATTTGTAAGACATGTTCTTCATGTCATTTTCAATTATTAGCCCTTGAAAGACTTATTATAAGTCATGTTCTTCATGTCAGATTTAAAAGAGACAAATTCAAAATTTGAATTTTGAATTTTTGGCTCCAAACTAGTCAAGTCGGCCCTCCCTCAAGTCAAGTGAATCCCAGTGTGTAGAAAATTTACAAACATATGTATATCAATGGATTCAATCCGATCAAGCAATGTATTAAAGCAAGATGTTGAATCCTTCTACAAATCAATTGCGGAGAGTAAACACGATCGCCAATCACAACAAGTAAAGAAAGAAGCAAATCAAACCACAACATAGATCTTTCCCTAGGGAAAGCTTGCTGCTCAAAACCCCTCTATCTTCTATTGTATATTCATCAAGGAATCATGAAACAATTACAATGCACTCTTCTCACAAGAGTCTCATGCACTCTGCCTATCGTCTCACACTGATCCAGACAAAATTGAGCCAACACTTAGCCAATTCTTAGCCTGTCTTCAGCTTGCCTTGCTTGCGCAATTCATGAGGAATGCAATCCCTATTCCTTAGTAATTTCAGCCTTTCTCAACTGCGCAAGTATCATGGGAAATCCTGTGGTGTTTTAACTACATTTGGGCATTTTTCTAAGAATACAACTGATAGTCAACTTCCCTTTAACTTTTGTCTCAACTGGCTCTCCATTGGAACTCACATGCATGCATCTATTAATAGTAAATCATTAGTTGCATGGCAGATCACTGCATGTGAATTAAATCTGATTTAATTCACTTGATCTCTCACTAGTGCAACAACCAGTTACAACTAGTTCAACTAACTTTAACTCACTTAACTGAGTTAACTGATTTCTCATGCATTAAACTCATGCACTTAACTGAAACTTGAACTCTAAAACACATAGAATCACCCAGCATGCCTCACCAACCACCCTCAACTCGAAATTCATGAGCTAACTGAGTTTATCACACTCAGTTAACTATTACAAGTGATTATGAGATAAGATTACATTTTATTGTCCAATTTAATTAAGGGATAATTAAATTTGACACATTTCCAATTTATTAAATAAATTGAATTGCACACTAATGTATCACTAGGACCCATCACTACATGACCTATGGTCCCACACTAGTGTAGGTGTTGTCATGTTGCTTCTAGATGCCAATTTCATTGTTTCTTGTTGCAAACTTCAACAATCCCTCTCAACAAGAAATGAACGTTCTTGCATGCACACATGCACCTCTTGCATGCGACATGCAAAACTTCTCTAGTGTTTCTCGCACTTGCAACTCTTGCATGCAACACTTCTCTGGTGTTTCTCGCACATGCAACACTTCTGAAACTGAATAGCCTCCAAACAACTGAATTAGTATAGTGCATCTTTCATCAAAGTCTTCTAACTGTTGGTACCTACTGCACATGTCTACTGGACTCTCTGCGTTGTTGACATTTGCATCCATGCACTCTGCATTGCTGCAAAATCTAATATGTGCTCCAGTATTTGACACTTGTCACTCTGATTTTTGTCTTCCTGACATCTGATTGCATCAATGTAACTGATCCTTCTTAGTACTGCTGTACTGTGGGCTCCTCGTATCCAGGTTTGATCCATGAGACACAGTATCTCAATGAACCCTACCCAATTTCTTCTTGGGATTAATTATGTACATCGCCCCACCTCACACTTGGAGGTATAGCTACATGTACTCCCTCTTCCCATCTGGCTCGAAATTTCTCTGCTTGAGTGGTTTCTGCCACTCCATGATCCTCCTCTTGTGGCTGCTCCACATCTTGAGGTTCATTGTTTGGAACCAAGAGTTCCTCATTTGCATGCGAATCCAGCTCCCTCTCAAGGGAGAATCGCATGGCTTTCTCACACTTACCCATGGTACATCCCTTGCATGTGTCTATATGCACAAGAGTACCTTTTGGAAGCACCGTAGAAATCTAATGCATGACCTTCAAAGCTCTGTGGTGTAGATGGCCCAATATCCCGTGCCATAACTCACCCTCATCCCGGCTCACCACTTTGTTTGCTTTACCCATCAATGTTTCGCAACCATCTACATCAAGTTTATAGAGATCCTTCACACGAATCCCAATCTTTTTAACTTGTCCTGTGGCTTTGTGTTGAAAGAAAGCTTTTCCTTCACTAAAAACCACATCATAGCCTCTATCCTCCAACATTGCAACTAAAAATAAATTATTTTTCAAGCGTGGTACATGCATTACATATTTTAATATTTACCTGACTATCTTTGGAAGGTAACTGTACCAATCCTAGTAGCACTGTACCGCCCATCATCACCCATTTCGATATGCATTTGGAGGTCCTTCTCCTCCAAGCTACTAAAAAGTTCTTTGTCTCTCGTCATGGGGAAAGATGCACCACTATCAAAGTACCACCCTGATCCCATCACACTTGACACCATGCATGCGATTAGTGAGAAGTCAAGCTCAAATCTCTAGGCCAAAGGCTCACTAGCTGTAGATCTTGAAGCCTTCTTGTTGTTATTCTTTTGTGGACAATTAGTGGCATAATTTCCATGCTCGTGACAGTGAAAACACTTCACTCTAGACATGTTGCACTCTTTGCCTTCTTCACCGGACTCATATTTGGAATAGGATTTGTTTCCTTTCCCCTTCTTTGCCTTACCAGTCAAGGCACAATTTTCTTCATCATCTTCCTTAGATGAAGATCCATCCCTGGTATTCCGCCTGAATTCTTCTTGCACCAAACCGACCAAAGTCGTTCTCAATATGGCAGCTTCTCCCTCCCATTGACAGAGTCCTGATAACTATGCCAAATCTTGTGAAAGCCTAGAAGAGCTAGGCTCACCAAGTCATCATCCGCGACATTAATTCCGATGCTCCCAAGCTCATCCCAACATTGGAAAAACTTTGTTAAATATATCAGAATAGTGTCGCCTTTCTCCATTTTGATTTCCTGAGCTTGTCCTTCAGTGCCAATTTTCTATGATCACTATTGCTTTGAAACATATCTGTCAAAGCCTTCCACATTACATATGGAGTTGCTTTGCGATGGAGACTTGATACAATGTGGTCTTGTACTCCCTTCGATAAGATCCTCCTTGCCCTTGCAACCTTCTTTTTCCAAGCATCAAGATTTGCAGCATCTGCTGCAACAGGTTTGGGAATGTCATTATTAACGAATTCTTTCAACCCATTTTCCTCCAGTACTACCTCCATCCTGTCTTTCCACGCAATATAATTGAAACTTCCCTCTACTGCATACTCCAATCTCAAGCCATTGAAAGCCATTTCGATCTTGATCCACCTATCACACGAAGAATACTTTTGCAAATTCGAATTATATTAGGTCACAAACTTAGCTTCTCGTCCACTATAGTGATTTCATGTGCTCTGATACCATGTAGAAATTATACAAACATATGTATATCAATGGATTCAATTCGATCAAGCAATGTACTAAATCAAGATACCGAATCCTTATACAAATCTATTGCGGAAAATAAACACGGTCGCCAATCACAACAAGTAAAGAAAGAAGCAAATCAAACCACAACACAAATATTTTCTCGGGGAAAGCTTGCTGCTCAAAACCCCTATATCTTCTATTGTTTATTCATCAAGGAATCATGAAACAATTACAATGCATTCTTTTCACACGAGTCTCTTGCACTTTTCCTATCGTCTCACATTGATCTAAACAAAATCGGGCCAACACTTGGCCAATTCTCAGTCTGTCTTCAGCCTGCCTTACTCACGTAATTCATGAGGAATGCAATCCCTATTCCTTAGGAATTTCAACCTTTTGTTGGGAAAAATACTGAGAGGGGGGGGGGTGAATCAGTATTTACTGCATAATCAAATATTTTTACTTTTTCATTCCTTAAAACCCATACGCTACTTTCCTTCAGTAAACTAGCGTATATACGCGGATCCCCTTTATGAAACTAGCGTATACACAGAGATCTAGATATGTCATTAAATCTTTACTCCTATTATTCCATCATTCATTCATCAGATGATTAATAAACAGTAAACATGTGCATTAAGAACAGAATAAGCCATCACTCAAAGCATCACACATGAACACCAGGATTTTTAGGTGGAAACCCAAATCGGGAGAAAACCACCGCTGCAGTTGCTCAGCCTTCAATATTTTATTATAGAGAAAACATCTTACAACATATGTGCTGGCACAGACTTGACCAACACGCAGGCACCCACCTGCGCTCGTTTACCAGCCTCTCCTGGAAGGGAGCTCCAACCCCCTGACTCGTTTACCAGCCTCTCCTGGAAGGGAGCTACGACCCCCCCCCGATCTCGTTTACCAGCCTCACCTGGAAGGGAGCTACAACCCCCTGACTGAAGGCTACAACCCTCAGCACCACCTTGGACCACGTTTCATCAATTTTCACACTGGATCCAAACACTTCAATAGAACAACATTTGCAGGCCACATTTCATCATATTTTCATACTGGACCCTTTCCATACTTTTAAGCACAACCATATATCACCAACAGATACATATCAATACAGATCAGATAGCAGAAACACAACAGAACAGATCAGATATTTCATACCCCTTGCTTCAGCAAACCCTAGTTTTCATACGTGCTTTTACTTCACTGATGTCGCGTATATACGCGCTTCCGTCCATACAAACCAGCAACAGATACCCTGCCAGAAAGATTTGATTAAGATACGCGTTTTATTTCCCCGTATAGCCGGTATACGCGTCCACCGCGAATTAGAGCGATAGATCTTCAATGATGAAGGTAGCCGCATACTTCATCGATCAGATGTTCAAATCAGACACCTTTCACTTCGCAGATGTTCGCCGATATGTTCGCCTCATCACAGATCTAAGCCTTCCATAATCAGATCTAGCAAATATAAGAGCAATTCAGATCTAGATCCCCTTCTTCATCATTGGTGCATCATACATTCAGATTTATCTTTCAAGTGTAACCCTTTCCATTCAGATATACTTCAGAGAGAAGTATTCATTCAAGCTCAGACATCTTGCACCCACACTCATGATTTGCACAATGAATTTCTTCTCCTTATATAGGTTTTTCCTTTTTCAATACCATGAGCCAAAACAATACCATGAGCCCAAAACTACTTGGACGGGGTCAATTAGGCGGATCATTACCCAATACAATGGGTCAATACCATGGTGGTTACCCCTGGTTTTGCACTTTTTGAGCGCTTTTGCCCATACGCGACTTGGAACGTTCCTTTCCGCGTGCATACGCGACTTCCCCTAGGCCAATTCGCGTATACCAAGAGACATACTGTTTTTCATCATACTTTGAGTACATTCTAAAATCCTTTCTTCATTGCCTTCTGTAAATACTGTAGATACATCAGATTTAGTTCATCAACCCATATTCTATCAAGCACAACTTCATCAAGTAAGTTGCCATCATCTTCATCAAGTGAGTTGCCTTTCAAGGACAACATTCATCATCATATTGCTAACAAACATCATTTACCAAGTCCATCAAGTCAAGAATAACTTCATCAGGTGGATTGCTATCAAGGACAACACATGTCAAACAGTCGCATGTCTTCATCTTCATTTAGTGGGTTGCCATTAAGGACAACACTCTGCATCATATTTCCAACAATCTCCCCCTTTGGACTTGATGGCAACCACGATGGTGTTTGGTTACCACAACAGATGAGTAGTACATTGACACCATGTCACTCTCCCTAATTCTTTGACACCATTATCTGCATTCAAACATCATGTCACTCTCCCCCTTTGACATCAAGGGCAAAGGGCGGATCAAAACCAACATACTCTCCCCCTGTTCTCCTCATGTGAAAGAAGCATTCTACAGATCTGATATATACTGAAGTGACCAAGCTCCCCCTGAGTTCATGCTGAATCTTCAAACACATTTTTCAATGAAGTACATGACTCTATGAACTTCCTATCACCAAAAGACTCAAAATTACATCAAATATCCAACCAAGTGGATTTACATATAAGACTCAAGTACCCAACCAAGTGGGTTTACATATTTCAACTCAGCTACCCAACCAAGTGGGTTTACAAATTTGACAGGTTCTTACATGACTGAAAAAATACAATGACCTTTTCATCAAAAATACAAATATGACTTTTCATAACCAACACCAGAAGCTCCTCTAGAAAGAGAACATATTTCAGAACCATCATAATGCCAACACTGCATTATACTCAGCAAAGCTAATGCTCCCCCTGAATCTGTGCAACCAAGCAATCTTTCCAAATGACTAAGGCTCCCCCTTAGTTTGTGCATCCTAAAAACTTCCACCAACAAATCATCAATGCATCTTCATCAAAACATTAGAAACAAAATTATGAGAACTGGAATACCACCAGAGATACCAAACAGTATCAGAGATACCAACAGCACTGCAGCTGTGCTAAAGTGAGCTGACTCCAAGCAAAAATTGTCAGCAATCATGCATACGCGGTTTTCTGTGCATTAACTCGCGTACATACGCGACTGTGTTTCAGGAAACCCGCGTATCCCAAGCCATCTTCTAAAATTTATGCAGATTTGTTCTTTTGACTGGCAGAGAACACTCCCAGCTTCTGTCTTAGATACTCGAACGCTTCCCTGGGCAGAGGTTTGGTAAAGATATCAGCAACTTGTTCTTTGGAGGGAACATACTCCAACTTCAATTTTTGCTCAAGCACTTGTTCACGTAGGAAATGATATTTGATGGGAATGTGTTTGGTCTTCGAATGCATAACAGGATTCTTTGAGATACTGATGGCACTTGTATTATCACACATAATGGAGATAGGAGTTGCACATTTGATTTGAAAATCTTGCAAGGTTTGCATCATCCATAGGAGTTGAGTGCAACACGATGCGGCAGCTACATACTCTGCTTCAGCTGTTGATAAGGCAATAGAATTTTGCTTCTTGCTGAACCAAGATACTAACCGGGGTCCCATAAAGAATGCACCACCACTAGTGCTTTTTCGGTCATCAACACTTCCAGCCCAATCTGCATCAGTGTAAGCATGAAGAGTAAGATCAGCATTCTTAGGATACCATAGACCAAAGTCTTGAGTTCCTTGTAGATATTTGAAAATTCTTTTCACAGCCTGAAGGTGAGACTCTTTTGGATTGTCTTGGAATCGTCCAACAATCCCAACTGCATGCATAATGTCTGGTCTGGTCCCAGTGAGATAAAGTAGACTTCCTATCATTGATCTGTAATCTGGTTGATTCACCGTGGGAGAATCATCATGAGAGCTGAGATTGCATCCGGTTATCATTGGAGTACTTACAGGTTTGCATTCTTCCATGCCATACTTCTTCAGAATTTGCTTAAGATATTTTTCTTGTGATAGGAATATACCATCTGTAGATTGATGCACTTGCAAGCCAAGAAAGAAAGTTAGTTCCCCAAGTAAAGACATTTCAAATTCTTGCTGCATGACAGAAGCAAATTTCTGACTCATAGATTCTTCGTTACTCCAAAAAATGATATCATCAACATATACAACCACAATCAATAGTTTATCATTTTCAACTTTTGTGTATAAGTTTCTATCAGCAGACCCCTTTGAAAATCCTTGTTGATGAAGATATTTGTCAAGACGATAATACCATGCCCTTGGAGCTTGTTTGAGACCATATAGAGCCCTTTTAAGTCTACAAACAAGATTTTCATCATTTCCCAAAATGAATCCTTCCGGTTGTTCTATATATACTTCTTCTTCTAGATCACCATTAAGAAAAGCAGATTTGACATCCATTTGATAAACTTTGATTTGTTGATAACTTGAAAAAGCAAGAAACATTCTTATGGCTTCAAGTCTAGCTACAGGAGCAAAAGTTTCTTCAAAGTCTATACCTTCTTGTTGAGTATACCCTTTACAAACCAGTCTAGCTTTGTTTCTTACAACATCCCCATTCTCATTTAACTTGTTCTTGAAAATACATTTAGTTCCAATGAAATTTTTATCATGAGGCCTTGGAACCAAATCCTAAGTGTCATTCTTCTCAATTTGAACAAGTTCTTCATCCATGGCTTGCCTCCAACATTCATATTTGCTAGCTTCATTGACATTGTGTGGTTCAATTGTGGATAGAAGTGCCAAATGATTAGAAGATCCCATAAGAGTTCTCCTTGTTCGTACACCAGATTCCTTGTCACCCAAAATTTGAGATTCAGGATGATTCTTTTGAACATATCTGGATGGAGCTTTTTCAGATAGATCGTCTTCAGGTTCTTCATTGGATCCACTGTCTATATTATTGCTATCTGATGTAGAAGGCCATATGTCGCTATCATCTTCATTTGCTGTTTGTTTTTCTTCTTTAGGAGCTGCAGGAGACTCATCAATAACAACATCAATACATTCAACAACCTTTCGAAGCCTTTTATTGTAACATGTGAAGGCTTTGCTTGACAAAGAGTAACCAAGAAATATCCCTTCATCTAATCTAGGTTCAAACTTGCCAAGCTTTTCATCATTATTTTTGATAAAGCATTTACTTCCAAAAACCTTAAAATGCTTCACAGTGGGAGAATTGCCATACCAGAGTTCATATGGAGTTTTGTCACTATTTACCCGGACATGAGCTTTATTGAGAATGTTAACTGCTGTATGTGCTGCTTCACTCCAGAACATGTCAAGAACATCAGAATCAACAAGCATAGCTCTAGCCATTTGAACAATTGTTCTATTCATTCTTTCTGCTACACCATTTTGTTGTGGAGTGCCTGCTACAGAGAACTGTCGTTTAATGCCATGTTGTTCACAAAATTCAAAGAATTCATTTGATGAATATTCTCCTCCTCGATCAGATCTAAGACACTTGATTTTTAGATCTGATTCATTTTCTGCCAAAGCTTTGAAGTTCTGAAATTTTTCAAGTGCTTGATCTTTGTGTTTAATGAACCCGATCCAACACATTTTAGAGTAGTCATCAATAAATAAGATATAGTATTCTTCCCCACGTAATGACTTTTTTCTCATAGGTCCACATATATCAGTATGAATGAGTTCAAGAGGCTTACTTGATGATCCTTCTTTGGCATTAAATCGTACTCTGGTTTGCTTACCAAATTGACAAGATTTGCATATGGTACTTTCTGGAAGATGGACCTTGGGAAGATCACGAACAGCTTGAAGTCTGCTAGCTTTGTTGATTTGAGAGAAACTCAGATGTCCCAGCCTTCTATGCCACAGCCAATTTTCTGAGGATTTGCTCAAGTAACATTGATCTATGCCATTTAGAATATACAGGTTGCTTGGATTTATTTTTCCTTTTATAATGATTTTACCTGTGTCAAGATCACGAACCACACATTCTTTGGAACTGAAGACCACTTCTGCTCCTTGATCACACATTTGACTAACACTTAACAGGTTATGCCTTAATCCATCCACATACATGACATCTTTAGCCTTCACTTTTTCTTTTAGAAATACCGACCCTTTTCCTTTAATTACAGCAGGAGTATCATTTCCAAATGTAACTTTCTTTTCCTTTTCTAGAGCATTATAAGTATGAAGTTTGCTTTTGTCACCTGTCATGTGTCTTGAGCACCCACTATCGATGTACCATTTATTTTCTTCACCTTCTGCAAATAATGCTATCCCACAATTTTCAACCGGCGGTTCTTTCTTCTTCCACACTTTGGAGCTTGAGGGAACATGTTCTTTAGGCCGGATCTTGTTCCTGCATTCAGATTCTTCATGGCCAAAGTTATTGCAATAAGTACATTCGACTTCACTTTGAAGAGGAGAAAAATTGTTATAGGTATTCTTCTTTGGTTCAGTATCCAACCTTTTCTTTCTTGCTTCTCTTGTCATGATGGTTTTATATGCCACACATTGAACAGCTTTATGACCAAAATTGTGACAAGTGAAACATTGCCCATTGAAGTAGAAATTTCTGCGATCATGGAATCTTCTATTTGAGTTTACCTGTTGGTTGTAGAGTCTTTGAAAGCTATCCCCGTTAGTGTTCCTTGAATTGAGATGGTCCTTCTTTCCCTGTAGAGATCCTCTATTCCCTTGCTGAGTGGCTGAATGTAGTAAACCACCTGTAAATGCTTTTAGATAGTTTGGTGCTGAAGTTTGAGAAGATTCTCCGGTATATCCCAGACCTGTCTTTATAAGAGGAGAACGTTGTACCTTGATAATCTCATCTAAGGTTTCATATCCTTTAGCAAATCTAAGATTCAAGGTCTTTGCTTTCTCTACTTCTTTTCTTTGAATTACCACTTCACATTCTAGCTTTTCAATATGTTTCTTTGCTTCTTCAAGCTGCTTTTCAACAGTCTCTCTGATCACCTTTGTTCTTCTAAGAGAATTTTGCAATCTTCTAAGCGAAGTTTGAGTTGATTATTTTCTTCAAGAAAATCATTTTCGTCTAGAGCATCCATAAACATATCCTTTTCTTCCTTTTGTTCAAAGGCCATGAGAAGTCTAAGATCTTCTTCACAATCTTCCTCACTATTAGATGACCCATCACTATCTTCATTAGTATAGTAACTTTTCTTAGAGCTAGATCTGTTCTTATTCCTTCTTACAACTTCTTTTCCTTTATAAGGACATTTTGCAGCATAATGACCAAATTTTCCACACTCAAAACATTTGAAGGGAAGCTTACCTTTGAATCTTCCAGTTCCTAGTTGGAGTTTTCTTACGAAATTTGCTTCTTCTTCATCGGAAATATAGCTGGATTCTTTGACTACTTCCTTTTCCTTTCCTTTTGTAGAAGCGTTAAACGCAGCTTCTCTTACTTGAGAAGGACCTCCTTGTCTCATTTCAAAAGCAGTCAGAGTCCCATGTAATTGAACAATAGTAAGAGTTTGCAGATCTTGCCTTTCTTCAATAGCGGAGACTTTAGAATCAAATTTTGGGGTCAAGGATCTTAAGACTTTTTCAACCAGAGTAGTATCAGTTTTGGTTTCACCCAAATTTCTCATTCGATTTACAACATCATCTAGACGAAGGAAGAAACTGGCAACACTTTCATCACTATGCATCTTCAAACTTTCATATTCAATTTTAAGAGTTTGGAGTTTTGCATTTTTTACCTTTGTATCTCCTTCATAGCTCAGAATGATTTTGTCCCATATATCTTTTGCTGAATGTAGCTGCATCACTTTAGCAAATTCTGATTCAGACATGCTTCCCAATAAGACATTCACTGCTTTGGCATTGATTTCATACTTCTTTCTTTCAGCTGCATCAGTAGGAATACTTGCCTGGTATTGATAACCTTCTTCCACGATTGCCCATACATCTGCACCAAGACTTTGCAGATATGCTTTTGTTCGTACCTTCCAGAATATCAGATTGCTTCCATTGAATATAGGTGGCTTTATAGACATTACTCCTTCTTGACTTCCCATTGCGACGGATCTCCTTTAAGCGATCAAGCTTCTGCACAAGGACCTGCTCTGATACCAATTGTTGGGAAAAATACTGAGAGGGGGGGGTGAATCAGTATTTACTGCATAATCAAATCTTTTACTTTTTCATTCCTTAAAACCCATACGCTACTTTCCTTTAGTAAACTAGCGTATATACGCGGATCCCCTTTATGAAACTAGCGTATACACAGAGATCTAGATATGTCATTAAATCTTCACTTCTATTATTCCATCATTCATTCATCAGATGTTTAATAAACAGTAACCATGTGCAGTAAGAACAGAATAAACCATCACACAAAGCATCACACATGAACACCAGGATTTTTAGGTGGAAACCCAAATCGGGAGAAAACCACCGCTGCAGTTGCTCAGCCTTCAATATTTTATTATAGAGAAAACATTTTACAACATATGTGCTGGCGCAGACTTGACCAGCACGCAGGCACCCACCTGCGCTCGTTTACCAGCCTCTCCTGGAAGGGAGCTCCAACCCCCTGACTCGTTTACCAGCCTCTCCTGGAAGGGAGCTACGACCCCCTCGATCTCGTTTACCAGCCTCACCTGGAAGGGAGCTACAACCCCCTGACTGAAGGCTACAACCTTCAGCACCACCTTGGACCACGTTTCATCAATTTTCACACTGGATCCAAACACTTCAATAGAACACAACTTGCAGACCGCAATTCATCATATTTCCAGACGGAACCCTTTCCATATTTTTAAGCACGAACATACATCATCAACAGATACATATCAACACAGATCAGATAGCAGAAACACAGCAGAATAGATCAGATATTTCATACCCCTTGCTTCAGCAAGCCCTAGTTTGCATACGCGCTTTCCCTTCACTGATGTCGCGTATATACGCGCTTCCGTCCACACAAACCAGCGTATACCTCAGTGTATATTTTATTGCGCATACGCGCTTTTACTTCAGAGAAGCCGCGTGTATACGCGCTTCCACCACGGCGAAGTAGCGTATAGATCTTCAATGATTACAGAGCTGCATACTTCATCAGATCAGATGTTCAAATCAGATTTACCCTTTTCACTTCAGTCAGATGTTCGCCTAGATGTTCGCCTCATCACAGATCTAATCCTTCCATAATCAGATCTAGCAAATACAAGTGCAATTCAGATCTAGATCCCCTTCTTCATCATTGGTGCATCATACATTCAGATTTATCATTCAAGTGTAACCCTTTCCATTCAGATATACTTCAGAGAGAAGTATTCATTCAAGCTCAGACATCTTGCACCCACACTCATGATTTGCACAATGAATTTCTTCTCCTTATATAGGTTTTTCCTTTTCAATACCATGAGCCCCTTTTTCAATACCATGGGCCAAAACAATACCATGAGCCCAAAACTACCTGGACGGGGTCAATTAGGCGGATCATTACCCAATACAATGGGTCAATACCATGGTGGTTACCCCTGGTTTTGCACTTTTTGAGCGCTTTTGCCCATACGCGACTTGGAACGTTCCTTTCTGCGTGCATACGCGACTTCCCCTAGGCCAATCCGCTGTGATAACACTGGCAGAGACATACCTGCTTTTTCATCATACTTTGAGTACATTCTAAATCCTCTTCATTGCCTTCAGAACATCAGATACATCGATTTAGTTCATCAACCCATATTCTATCAAGCACAACTTCATCAAGTAAGTTGCCATCATCTTCATCAAGTGAGTTGCCTTTCAAGGACAACATCTTCATCATCATATTGCTAACAAACATCATTTACCAAGTCCATCAAGTCAAGAATAACTTCATCAGGTGGATTGCTATCAAGGACAACACATGTCAAACAGTCGCATGTCTTCATCTTCATTTAGTGGGTTGCCATCAAGGACAACACTCTGCATCATATTTCCAACACCTTTCTCAACTGCGCAAGTATCATGGGCAATCCTGTGGTGTTTTAACTGCATATGGGCAGTTTGCTAATAATACAACTAATATTCAACTGCCCTTTAACCTTTGTCTCAACTGGGTCTCCACTGGAATTGACATGCATGCAAATATTAATAGTAAATCATTAGTTGCATGGCAGATCATTGCATGTGAATTAAATATGATTTAATTCACTTGATCTCTCACTAGTGCAACAACCAGTTACAACTAGTTCAACTGACTTTAACTCACTTAACTGGGTTAACTGATTTCTCATGCATTAAACTCATGCACTTAACTGCAACTTGAACTCTAAAACACATAGAATCACTTTGCATGCCTCACCAACCACTTTCAACTCGAAATTCATGAGCTAACTGAGTTTATCACACTCAGTTAACTATTACAAGTGATTATGAGATAAGATTACATTTTATTCTCCAATTAATTAAGGGATAATTAAATTTGACACATTTCCAATTTATTAAATAAATTGAATTGCACACTAATGTATCGCTAGGACCCGTCACTACATGATCTATCATTCCACACTAGTGTAGGTGTTGTCATGTTGCTTATGGATGCCAATTTCACTATTCCTTGTTGCAAACTTCAACACAGTGAAGAGACACACCCATTCGTGAAGGCAGGACACCATATAAAGAGAATTAGACCTCCTCCACAAGGCATCATTCGTTCTCACACAAGAAAGACAATTTTTTGGCATCCAAGTGAAGGAGAAGAAGGGCCACAAAGAAGGAGGAAAAATTCATCTATAACATCTATATATATAGCTCTCTCTCTCTCTCTCTCTCTCTTGAACTCGCACGTGTGAATTTTTGAGTAGTTTCTAGGCAAGCCGAAATTATGGGCAGGTCGAGTTTTTGGGCATATTTTGGGAGGTCAAAATTTGGCTAGGAAGATCAGAGAGGGCTGAATTTTGACTTGATTTGACTTGACTAGAGGACTTCTTGACCAGGTTTGACCATAGTTTGTTGATTAGTTTGATCTCATAGTTGACTAGCATCATCAAATGTGTCTCTTGTTGAACTGAATAATTTCTATAAGGAAAAGGCTGTTGGGTTTTCCCAGGGTAAATATTGTGTTTCTTTGTGCATTGTAATCTCTATTGTCCTTATGCTTTATGGTTGAATTTCTAAAGTTTAATTGCTTAATGATAAACTATAATTCTTAAAAGAAAATCTACATCATTAGAAATAATTATTGGTATTTCAGAATTTGGGCTTGTATCTATTGCACTTGAAAAATCAACAAATTCAAGTTGTACTTCACAATAGCTCCAAGTTTATCTAGGGTCTACCTAAGAACACATTGTATTTAGTCAACTTTTATTTAAGAATTTGTATGTGCACCCTATGCTTATCTAAGTTTTACCTAAAACTAAAGAATTATTTTTTAGCCCAATGCATGCTATGTTAATTCAAGTTCTATCTAAGAATTCATGTGCACACCTTAAGTTTATCCAGGTTCTACTTAGAATCCAAAGAATCATTTGATAGCCCTAAACATGTTGTCATTTGAAGTTCCACTTGAGAATCTCTTACTGGACATACACAAGATATTGGAAGTATTGAATATACTTCAAAATTTCACTAAAGTGACAAGCATCCATGACCAATCCAAAGGTGAGATATAATTTAAATTGCATGGATACTTTGACCACTTAGAGATGATGACATTGATAATAATGTAGTTGTGAATAATGTCCCCCCTTATGGGGGCTTACTGACTCCTTTGGATAAGCAACCACATGATATAAGAATATTCAAACTTTTGCGACATTAGATTTCAATGACTTGATTCACCTCTCATTATTTTTTTAAGGAACTTTACAATCCAATATGACATAAATATTGCCAGTCACATCGATACATTATTTAATTTGCATGCTTGGATCAATGTCTCCATCTTAATCGTGATGATGAATCACATTGGGTGATTTGAAATGTATTGAGCCAAAATCCTTGATATGATTATACCAAAAAAAATCTATTTATAAATAAATAGTAATAATAATATAATTATTATTATAATAACCCTCACTCTTACACCCAAGTAAAAGAGAATATAATTTCCTTAAATTGAATAGATGCAATTTCCTTAAATTGAATAAATTATGTTTCAATTACACTTTGAAAATTTTACATTATTAACACACCCACATTTACATTATGCTTCCATAAAAATGCATATCCAACCAATCCATGAACACAGTCCTGACTTACATTTAAAAAATAAATAAAGTACACTTTGAAAATTTTACATGATTAACACACACACATTTACATTTATGCATCCACAGAAATGAATATCCATCCAATCCATGGACACTTTCCAGAAGTCCAATGCCTCTTAACTTGAGCCTATTAAAACATATGGTTTTATAGGTTGCATACCCCTTAGAATGTAGAAGTCTGTCCATTTATGATTGAGATGGCAATATGTATGAGTTGGGGTTTCGCATATTTCAATGGCAAGTGCCAAATTTTTGCTGGGTTTATGGTTTATCGCGAGTTGGTGAATCCCATACACACTTGCAACTGCTTAAATGGCGCCACACTTCTAAACTGTCAAATCAGATTCTGCAGTTTGCGAGGAGTTGGAGTGGGCATAGATGTGATTCTAATACGTATGGAACCCTACTGCAAGACTGTGTAAAGTTGAAAGCATTGGCAGAAGGTAAGAGGCTTCATACACGAATCCTTGTAACAGGACTGTTTCAAGATATTTTTGTAAGAAACCACCTCATCAATATGTATGCTAAATGTGGCAGCCTAGAGGATGCACGCCAAGTGTTTAACAGAATGGCAGAACGAAATTTGGTCTCGTGGACTGCTATGATTGCTGGATATGTACATAACGGTCAGGGGGAAAATGCCCTGCATCTGTTTCAGCAAATGCAAAGGACAAAGGCAGGCAATAAAGTGAACCAATTTACATATTCAAGCGTTCTCGGCGTATGTGCTGGCCTAGCATTGCTAGAGAAGGGTCGGCAGGTTCACTCCCATACCATCAAGACTGGTTTTAGTTTAGATTTATTTGTTGGGAGTAGCATCGTTGACATGTATTCTAAATGTGGGAGATTAGCAGATGCATGCAAATTGTTTGATAAAATGCTTGAAAAAGACCAGGTCTCATGGAGTGCTATGATTTCAGGGTATGTCCAAAATGAGCAGTTTATGGAAGCCCTGACATTCTTTCGACGAATGTGTTGTGAAGATGTGAAGTTGGATCATTTTACTTTCTGCATTGCTCTTAATGCATGCGCGGGCCTCAGAGACACTGAACGGGGTATGCAAATTCATGGCTGCGTTATTAAATCTAGGTTGGATTCAGAAGAATTTGTGGGGAATGCTCTTGTTGATATGTATGCCAAATGTGGATGCATGGGGTATGCACGGCAAATTTTTGACAAAATTCCTAAGCGAAATGTGGTTTCATGGAGTGCAATAATTGCAGGATATGTACTCGTGGATGACAGTGAAGAAGGTTTAAGGCTTTTCGTGGAGGTGCTAAGAGAAGGCATGGAGCCCAATGAGTTTACTTTCTCAAGTGTTCTGAAAGCATGTGCCAGCCAAGCAGCATTGGAGCAAGGTAAGCAAGTTCATTCCCATATCAGCAAAACTGGCTTCGCGTCCGATGTGTTTGTGGGGAGTGTCCTTGTTGATATGTATGGGAAATGCGGAATGATTGAGGATGCATCCCATGTATTTCACAGAATGCACAGACGAAGTACCATTTCTTGGAATGCAATGATTGGGGTATGTGCACAGCATGGTCATGGCAAGGAGGCCATAGAACTCTTTGAGCAAATGTTGCAGACAGATGTGAAGCCCACTGACATCACTTTCATAAGTATTCTTTCGGCTTGTAGCCATGCAGGGCTAGTGGGTGAAGGCTGCTCTCTTTTTGACTCCATGGCTCAAAAGCATGGCTTAATACCAAAAGCAGAGCACTATGCCTGCATGGTTGACCTGTTTGGCCGAGCTGGGCGTTTAGACAAGGCAGAAAAGCTTATCAACGAAATGCCATTCAAACCTTCTGCTTTTGTGTGGGGTGCCTTGCTTGGTGCCTGTAGGATCCGCGGCAATACAGAACTAGGAAAATGGGCAGCTAAACATCTAATTGAGTTGGAACCAGAAAATGCTGGAGCACGTGTGCTTCTCTCTAACCTCTATGCCGCAGCTGGCATGTGGGAAGATGTTGCAAAAGTGAGGAAACTGCTAAAAAATAGCAGAATGAAAAAGGAATCAGGATGCAGCTGGATTGATGTCAAGAACGCAACCCATCGATTTGTTGCAGAAGATGGGTATCACCCACAAATGGGTGAGATATATGCAATGTTAGACAGCTTGTTTCGGCAGATGAAAGATGCAGGGTACGTGCCTGACACAAACTCCGTATTGCATGACTTGGAGGAGGCACACAAAGAACAAATTCTATATCACCACAGTGAGAAGCTCGCCATAGCCTTTGCCTTGATAAGTATACCTCCGGGTGCACCTATCATAATTAAGAAGAACATTAGAGTTTGTGGTGACTGTCATTCTGCTATGAAGTTCATATCCAAGATTGTTGAGAGAGAAATCATTGTTAGGGATACCAGCCGCTTCCATCATTTCAAGGATGGACTGTGTTCCTGTTTGGACTATTGGTGATGCTATTGTTGGTAAGAACAGTTTTTCAAACATATCAGTGACAGGCTGTGGATTCCGGTATATTGAATTTACTGTCATCAGGAAAGACACCACTTTGTGAGTAACTGTGTGGGGATGGACAGATGAGCCAAACCTTGTTATAACAAACTGAGCAAGTGGCAATTTGTCTGGTTGAAAAAGTACACCAAGAAACCTACAGTTTTAGATCAACATGGAAGATCATACATCACTAAAACTGTACAACTTTGTCAAGAAAATATACCTGGAACGGACATCATTGCAATTGTGGAAGTTTTCGATTAAGCCAGAATCCGGAGCATCAGAAGAACAAGATGTTAGGTAACAACGGATTTCTTGTGTTTGATTACATCAAACATCTGGATGCGTTTTATAAGTTGAACACTGAATACATGGCCTTCTGTTTATGTGCGGGACTCTATGTTAAGGCCAACGAGAAACATAAAATCCCTAATTGTGCTTTTGTCCATGCGTAAGTTCCTCCGGTTCTAGAAGGCTTATTTTTGGGGGTGGATTAGCAGTGGTGGTTGGTGCTGTTTTTCGTTCGATATTTTGGAAGATTCTTAAGCTTGGTGGTAGTCAGAACGACCTCGCTCTTGATTCCCTCCTCAATGATAAATATTTGGTGACTATTCACTTCGAAGCCTTGATGCTATTTCTAGAAAGAATAAGAGCATAAGCAAATGTTGGGCATAATGCTATTTCAGAAATGTTGATGGTAATGTTGGGTATGAAGCTATTTCAGAATTGTTGATGGTGCTCATCAATAAAAGTCTAGTACATTTAAAATGTGGAAAAAGATTGCTAGGACAAGAATTTCTGCACACTAAAGTGTGAATGTATTAAAACTACTTCAAAATATTTCGAAAAGTAATCATATTTTTTAATTCATTTTAGGGAAAAGCGAAGAGTCTTATACTTAGCTTTTGATTATAATGAAATGTATTTTATGCAGTAATATAGTTGTTGAGTATAATGAAATGAATTTTATGCATTAATGATTTATATTAGGATTGATTTCAACTGTACATTTCATTAAGAGATTAGCATTTCAACTAAAAGTATAAAGACAGGTTAAGATAGAAAGGTCAGATAGTGTTTCCTCGAGGACAACAACCAGTTGATGAGAGTTAAAGAGTAGAAGAGAAGCCAAAACTGTTTAAATTGGCAACTAGGGCCAAATTCCAGTTTGGACAACTCATTTGATGGAGATGATTATTGCATTGAATTCCTCTTTTCAAGAGGACCAAAATCAACATAAAGATCATCAAATTTGAACAAGGGGAAATATGTTTTCGAGGTCAAGCCTACACATGTGCAAATTGTCAAAGTCGGCCACATCATCATGTAGGCTCATGAAGCCCAATGGACATGTCTCTTGACCCCCAACGACTCGTATAAATAAGAGAGACCTCCAACTTCATTTGGCACCTCATAAGCTCAACTTTTTCTCTCTCCTCATCTGATTGGTTCTTACAACTCATTCGAAAGCTCTTCTTCTCACACGTGTGGCTGTAAAAGAAGACGAATTTCAGAGGCCGAATTTCAGGATTGAAGCAGGGTTTGATTTGTGTTGACCACATGCCTATTTGATCGTAGGGTTGACTTTAAGTTGACTAAGTTTGACTATTGTTTTAATGATTGTTTTGGGCTGACTTTGACCACCTAAGAAGGTCGAGTTTGACTGGGTATGATTGAGCTGCATTGTGGATGGTTTGCTGTTGCTTTAACCAACGTTGACTTTCTGGTTAGAGTTGTTGACTGCTACAGGAAATTTTCAGATTTGACAAGGCTGCTTTGATCATCATTTGGCAAGTCAATTTTGACTTTATTGTACTCTCTCTCTTTCTCTCTGTGCTGAACATTTGATATTTATAATAAGAAGAATTGATCAAAGGGTTTTCTCCATCTTGGGGTTTTTCCCTAACATTCGCCAAATCTGGTGTTCTCTTGTCTTGGCTTGTCTTCTGCATGTTGTTTATGTTTTATCTACAGTTATGTTTGGTTAATGTGATTGCTATTGGAAATTGTCATTGGGCTGCCAAAACGACATTGAAGTAATTGTGCAAAGCATAGAACATACCATTGTTAACTAAAATTAACACGGTATCAAAGCCTAGGTGAAGACAAAGCCCAAGCAAGAGAGAGAAAAGCAATCACTAAGAGAGATCTATTGGACAAATTTCAATGGTTTCTATATCTTACTTCAAGACTGAGGATAAGTTCAATGACAAATATGATTGTCATGCATGGTGTTATCCAAGATAACCATTAGGTTTGTTTTAAGTAATGAGTCTACGTGGTTAGGTTAGTTAGGGTTTAATAGGATTAAGTCTTTGATTTTCAAATAATCACATGCATAAAGGTCTTTTTAGTTATTTTGCAAGGTCGTTATGGGTCTTAGTATGAGTCATCATAAAGAGAAAATCCAAAGTTTTATGTCCCTTGAGTTGATCTGGTCATCATTGTGAGTTTGACACTTTCAAACTTTTGCAACAAATCTAGTTCAAATAGGTCAGAATTTGCTACGGAAGTTCCTGACACTTTCGTACCAAATCTGTCTTCCCCAACACAATTTTCACTACGAAAGTCTGTTTTTCTGCTAATGGTAGGGTAACGGTACAAAGTTTCAAAAAAGTGTATGGTCAGAAGTGGTCAGAGCTTATTGGGTCATGATTGCACCTTATTGTCTTTATCCATTATTTGATAAACACATGCACCATATAGTTGGTCCTTCATTTCGTTACTTTTGACCTTTTTTACAGATTTGTTGTCAATTCGTTCTCATTTCCTCCTTATCAGTTGCTATTGTTGTCTAAACATCAGTATAGTTGTCTTGTGGTCTATCTAGCTCTCGTAGGGTAAGCTTTGTCAGTGTCAAAAGTTAGTTTGTTGCTCCTAAACTCTTTTGCATGTGTCAAGAAGTTGTTCACTGCGTGTTGGAGCTATGGCAACTCAAAGGAAACAATATAAAGGAAGTTCAGTTGTAAGATATGAACCAATGGATATGAAGCTATTGGAAGAGGACACTGCCTTTGCATAGAATGATGAAACACTTGTGCAGGAGAAACAGATGTTTGCAAGCAGACAGGAGAAGGTTACACAGTCAAGTCAAAGGCCTAGAAGCACAACTGGAGATGATACAAGTTGAACTTTTGAAGAGGGGCCTAAAATTCATTACTGTTACTGATGATGCTCCATAAGTATGGTAAGACCACATTTTTTGCTATACTATGGCTTATACAGGTTTATGTAGGCTTTTATAAATGTTTTGGAGGCGAAAGGATGATGAAAGTATAAATTCTTAGAAATTAATCACTTCCGTATTAACTCCCGGGCTTGAAGGCGGAAATTTGCTACGGAAGTGTTGTAGCTTTCCATGGAGGTAAACACCAGGTAAAATTTCATAAACAATAGGGCTCAAGGCATGTGTTTAACTCATTAACCTCAAAGAAGACCTTGGAACAGTCAGAAAAGTCAAATACTATGTAGTGTTGATTTTGACATTTGCTACTAAAATTCGATACCAAACTAGTTGTACTCTGTTTTTTTCCAGCGTTGTGGAGTTTTTGATGATTTTGGGGCAATCCAATTGTAAAAAAATGAATAAACCACAGGTAAAGGGCATACATATCATATGTTGTTTTTTCAAGAGTACAACTTAGTAGGTCAACAGGTCAGCATCCACATGACATGATGACACATTAGCAATCCAACACCTCAACAGTTTGTTATATTTGATAAGGATCATTAGCAAAGTTTGTTGAAGTTATAAAATGGTGATAGACTCCTTTTTGTGTACAAACTCTGTCAAACAGAAAATATCCCTAGAAAGTCTCCATGTGATGTCCAACCCTAGAAAACCAAATCCAACTAGAGTCTTTGGGGTGTGCTTTGCCAAGGTGATAAGAAAATATAGGAGTGGAGAGCGCTCAAGCCTCTGCTAAAGAAGTTCTTGAAGTCTGCGAAGGAATAAATACCTTGGATCTTAAACTAGACGACGACTTTACTTAGCTCCCTACGAACACTAAGCAATAGATAACTAGGTCAGATCTAGAAGCAAGATACTGTTTACACTCATTCCTAGTAAACTCATAACACTAGATAAAGAATCTCTTACTATTGCAGGAACAACTACTCATGCAGAAGTTCACAACACAATTCTATTAGAAATAGGTCTCTTAGGTAGGCATCAAGTCTGGCTTAGGTGGCAGAATATTGTATGGAGGCCTCACTCTATATATGGTGGATTTTTTCACTTTGTTGAGTTAATGAATGTTATGAGAAGGCTACTATGTAATTTTTCTTTATCAAGCTAATATACATTTTGCAGCAGATTGTTTTACAACATGAGATTCTCCTTGACTTATGTGTTTTATCTCTTCAGTTTGTGTATTGTTATCAATTTCATGGTAGTATGATTACTTGGAATTCATGATTAAATGGTCCAATTTCTTTCATATGCTGTGTATGCTGTAAAAGTTTATGTTTTAAGCCAATTTGCCTCAACTTTCATGAATACAGTTGTTTGTAGGTTGAATTTCCTTAGCTGACTCCATGCCCAATGGTAGCTATCATACACTCTTCCACTTGCAAAAAACAGAGTTAGTCATCTGCAATTTGAATTTCATGTTGAATATTCCATTGTTTTCCTTGAGAGAGCCCTCTCAGATTGGAAGGGCTAACTTCCAGTCAAAAGTAGTTTGAAGTACTTATGCTAGGTTGATGGTTGAACAACCCAACTGGAGTCTGAAAGTCATATCATCCTAGGTGATTCTTATCAAAGGAATTGAGCTCTTGAAGGTAGCAGGAGATCAGACAATTCAAAGGTTGTACTTCTACCTTGGCGACTCCATTCTTGAAGAATTCAAAAATTCATAGCTTCATGGTAACACTACTGGGGAAATGAGAGACTTGGATGCAACTACAATTTCTTCAAGGTATACATGTGTGGACTTTTCAAAAATTTATGGATTTCCAAATATTTTGCTCGGGGATGCACATCTTTTAAGCATTGGCCCTAAATTTGATGGAGAAGATTTCAGCTTGACTTTAGAGCATGTATCAAAGTTTCATGACTTTACTAAGCTCCTTGGAGTCAAACAACAAGATGTATTCATTAGGCTTTTATATGATTCATTTCAAGGAAAGTGTAAAAGTTGGGTGGAAAGGCTACCTGCTAGATCTATTAAATCATTTTCAAATTTCTGGCTTATTTTCATGGAAACATGGATGTATAAGACAGACTTTGTGGCAAGCTCTCTTTCCATTCAGGAGTTCACAGGATGGAATGATATGTGCTCTGATGTAGAAGTTGGTGATAACTTTTCTTCATCACTGTCTTTTTATTTAAAGTCATATAAAGGAAATCCTGAAAATAAGATCAGATTTTTAGATGAATTGGCTCATGCGCTTGAAAAAGATATTGAAGCTCAAATTCGTTCTTATCATTTTCAAGATCATATGCAGTCTTTTGAAAGTTTTTTTCAGCCAAAACAAGTAGAGGAGGTATTGTCTTTTGACATCAAGATGGAGAAATTTTTTGTTTTAAAAAATAGATCTGATGGCACAGCTGAAAACATATGATGACATGGAAAATCAATGTGAAGTGTTCAACTATGAGGATCGCTTTGCTCAATATTTTGAAAATATTCATCAAAAAGATCATTTATTTATTGATCCCGTAACAGACTATATGGAGAGTTTTTTCAATCCGAGTTTTCAGCCATGTTTTCATTGTGAGAAACAGATCTATTGTCAGTGGCCATTATATTTTCCAGCTTCGATTTTGTTGGTGCATATTCAAGCAGTCGTTTTATTTCAACAGCTACTTGACTGGCTTCACTGGCATTTTTGTGTCATTTGATTCAGCAGCTTCTCAACAGTATAGGGTAGGTAGGTGTGTGTATGAATAAGCTTAGTATTCTGAGCATCTTTTTAGCATGTATAGATTTGGTTTTCATCTTGGATTGCAGTTTGGTTTGGGTGCAAACAGTTCAAAGTTGTAGGAGTAGATGATCTCTTCATCAAGATTGAGCCTGAGGAGAAGGCCATAAAGACTTGGAGAAGACATCATCAAAGTTGTAATTTTAATTTTCAGTTTTCAATAAGGCACTGGAGTTGTTGGTTCTTTGTTGCACCATAGGGGGTGAAACATCCCCATTGGAGCCACTGTTATCCAAGATAACCATTATGTTTGTTTTGAGTCACGAGTCTAGGTGGTTAGCTTAGTTAGGGTTTAATAGGATTTTTAAGTCTTTGATTTTCAAATAATCACATGCATAAAGGTCTTTTAGTTATTTTGCAAGGTCATTATGGGTCTTAGTGTGACTCATCATAAAGGGAAATTCCAAAGTTTTATGTCCCTCGAGTTGATCTGGTCATCATTGTGAGTTTGACACTTTTTCAAACTTTCGTAGCAAATCTAGTTCAAACAGGTCAAAATTTGCTACGGAAGTTCCTGACACTTCCGTAGCAAATCTGTCTTCCCCAACACAATTTTCGCTACAAAAATCAGTTTTTCTGCTAACGGTAGGGTAACGGTACAAAGTATCAAAAAAGTGTATGGTCAGAAGTGGCCAAAGCTTATTGGGCCATGATTGCACCCTATTGTCTTTATCCATTATTTGCTAAACACGTGCACCATATAGCTGGTCCTTCATTTAGTTACTTTTCACCTTTTTTTACAGATTTGTTGTCAATCGATTCTCATTTCCTCCTTGTGAGCTGCTATTGTTGTCTAAAAATCAGTATCGTTGTCTTGTGATCTATCTAGTTGTCGTAGGGTAAGCTCTCTCAGTGTCAAAAGTCAGTTTGTTGTTCCTAAACTCTTTTGTAGGTGTCAGGAAGTTGTTCACTACGTGTTTGAGCTATGGCAACTCGAAGGAAACAATATAAAGGAAGTTCATATGTAAGATATGAACCAATGGATATGAATCTACTAGAAGAGGACACTGCCTTTGCATAGAATGATGAAACACTTGTGCAGGAGAAACAGATGGTTGCAAGCAGACAAGAGAAGTTTGCAGGGTCAAGTCAAAGACCTAGAAGCACAAATGGAGATGATACAAGCTGAACTTTTGAAGAGGGGCCTAAAATTCATTACCGTTACTGATGATGCTCCATAAGAATGGTAAGCCTACACATTTTTGGCTATACTATGCCTTATACAGGCTTATGTAGGCTTTTATAAATGTTTTGGAGGCGAAAGAATGATGAAAGTATACAATCTTAGAAACTAGTGACTTTTGTAGGAACTCCCAGGCTTGAAGGCAAAAATTTGCTATGGAAGTGTTGTAGCTTTCCATGGAGGTAAACACTAGCTAAAATTTAAGAAACAGGAGGGCGCAAGGCATGTGTTTAACTCATTAACCTCAAAGAAGACCCTAGAACAGTCAGAAAAGTCAAATACTGCGCAGAGGGTTGATTTTGACATTTGCTACCAAATCGCATGTACTCTGTTTTTTTCCAGCATTATGGAGTTTTTGATGATTTTGGGGCACTCCAATTGTAAAAAAATGAATAAAACACAGGTAAAGGGCATACACATCATATGTTTTTTTTTCAAGAGTACAACTCAGCAGGTCAACAAGTCAGCGTCCACGTGGCATTATGACACATTAGCAATCCAACACCTCAGCAGTTTGTTATATTTGATAAGGATCATTAGCAAAGTTTGTTGAAGTTATTAAATGGTGATGGACTCCTTTTTGTGTGCAAACTCTATCAAACAGAAAATATCCCTAGAAAGTCTCCATGTGATTTAATTCTATTAGAAATAGGTCTCTTAGGTAGGCATCGAGTCTGACCCAGGTGGCATAATATTGTTGGAGGTCTCCCTCTATATATGGTGGAATTTTTCACTTTGTTGAGTTGATGAATGTTATGAGAAGGCTACTATGTAATTTTTCTTTATCAAGCTAATATAATTTTTGCAGTGGATTGTTTTACAACCTGAGATTCTCCTTGACTTATGTGTTTTATCTCTTTAGTTTGTGTATTGTTACCAATTTCATGGTAGTATGATTACTTGGAATTCATGATTAAATGGTCCAATTTCCTTCATATGTTGTGTATGCTGTAAAAGTTTATGTTTTAAGCCAATTTTCCTCAGCTTTCATGAATACAGTTGTTTGAAGATTGAATTTCCTTAGCTAACTTCATGCCCAATGGTAACTATCATACACTCTTCCACCTGCAAAAAACAGAGTTAGTCATCTGCAATTTGAATTTCATCTTGAATATTCCATTGTTTTCCTTGAGAGAGCCCTATCAGATTTGAAAGGCTAACTTCCAGTCAAAATTGGTTTGAAATAGTTATGCTAGGTTAATGGTTGAACAACCCAACTGCTCCAGCTTAGTGATAACATTTTGGTGCGTCTGTTGGGAGTCTAAAAGTCATATTGTCCTAGGTGATTCTTGTCAAAGGAACTGAGCTTTTGAAGGTAGCAGGAGATCAGACAATCCGAAGGCTGTACTTCTACCTTGGCGACTTCATTCTTGAAGAATTCAGAAATTCATAGCTTCATGGTAACACTTCTGTGGAAATGAGACTTAGATGAAACTACGATTTCTTCAAGATATGCATGTGTGGACTTTTCAAAAATTTATGGATTTCCAAATCTTTTGCCCAGGGATGCATATCTTTTTAGCATTGGCCCTAAATTTGATGGAGAAGATTTCAGCTTGACTTTAGAGAATGTATCAAAGTTTCATGACTTTATTGAGCTCCTTAGAGACAAACAAGAAGATGTATTCATTAGGCTTTTATATGATTCATTTCAAGGAAAGTGTAAAAGCTAGGCGGAAAGGTTACCTACTAGATCTATTAAATCATTTTCAGCTTTCTGGCTTATTTTCTTGGAAACATGGATGGATAAGACGGAGTTTGTAGCAAGCTCTCTTTCCATTCAGGAGTTCACAGGATGGAACGATATATGCTTTGATGTAGAAGTTGGTGAGAAATTTTCTTCATCATTGTCTTTTTATTTAAAGTCATATAAAGGAAATCCTGAAAATAAGATCAGATTTTCAGATGAATTGGCTCATGCGCTTGAAAAAGATATTGAAGATGTTGAAACTCAAATTCGTTCTTATCATTTTCAAGATCATATGCAGTCTTTTGAAAGTTTTTTCCAGCCAAAACAAGCAGAGGAGGTTTTGTCTTTTGACATCAAGATGGAGAAATGTTTTGTTTTAAAAAATAGATCTGATGACACACAACTAAAAACATATGATGACATGGAAAATCAATGTGAAGTGTTCAACTATGAGGATTGCTTTGCTCAATATTTTGAAATTATTCATAAAAAATATCATATCTTTATTGATCCCATAACAGACTATATGGAGAGTTTTTTCAGTCTGAGTTTTCAACCATGTTTTCACTGTGAGAAACAGATCCATTGTCAGTTGCCATTATATTTTCTAGCTTCAATTTTGTTGGTGCATATTCAAGAAGACGTTTTATTTCAGCAGCTACTTGACTGGCTTCACTGGCATTTTTGTGGCATTTGATTCAACAACTTCTCAATATTATAGTGTAGGTAGGTGTGTGTGTGAATAAGTTTAGTATTCTGAGCATCTTTTCAACATGTATAGATTTAGTTTTCATCTTGGATTGCAGTTTGGTTTGGTTGCAAACAGTTCAAAGTTGCAAGAGTATATGATCTCTTCAACAAGCTTGAGCCTGAGGAGAAGGCCATAAAGACTTGGAGAAGACATCATCAAAGTTGTAATTTTCAGTTTTCAATAAGGCACTGGAGCGGTTGGTTCTTTGCTACACCACAAGGGTGCAATGTCCCATTGGAGCCACTGTTATCCAAGATAACCATTATGTTTGTTTTGAGTCATGAGTCTAGGTGGCTAGCTTAGTTAGGGTTTAATAGGATTTTTAAGTCTTTGATTTTCAAATAATCACATGCATAAAGGTTTTTTAGTTATTTTGCAAGGTCATTATGGGTCTTAGTATTAGTCATCATAAAGAGAAAATCCAAAGTTTTATGTCCCTCGAGTTGATCTAGTCATCATTGTGAGTTTGACACTTTTTCAAACTTTCGTAGCAAATCTAGTTCAAATAGGTCAGAATTTGCTACAGAAGCTCCTAACACTTCCGTAGCAAATATGTCTTCCCCAACACAATTTCCGCTACGAAAGTCGGTTTTTCTGCTAACGGTAGGGTAACGGTACAAAGTTTCAAAAAAGTGTATGGTCAGAAGTGGTCAGAGCTTATTGGGTTATGATTGCACCCTGTTGTCTTTATCCATTATTTGCTAAACACGTGCACCATATAGTTGGTCCTTCATTTTCGTTACTTTTCACCTTTTTTTAAAGATTTGTTGTCAATCGGTTCCCATTTCCTCCTTGTGTGCTGCTATTGTTGTCTAAACATCAATATCGTTGTCTTGTTGTCTATCTAGTTGTTGTAGGGTAAGCTATCTCAGTGTCAAAAGTCAGTTTGTTGTTCCTAAACTCTTTTACAGGTGTTAGGAAGTTGTTTACTGCGTTTTGGAGCTATGGCAACTCGAAGGAAACAATATAAAGGAAGTTCAGTTGTATGACATGAACCAATGGATATGAAGCTACTGGAAGAGGACACTGCTTTTGCATAGAATGATGAAACACTTGTGCACAATAAATAGATGGTTGCAAGCAGACAGGAGAAGGTTGTAGGCTCAAGTCAAAGGCCTAGAAGCACAAATGGAAATGATTCAAGTTGAAATTTTGAAGAGGGACCTAAAATTCATTACTGTTACTGATGATGCTCCATAAGAATGATAAGACTACACATTTTTGGCTATACTATGTCTTATACATGCTTATGTAGGCTTTTATAAATTTTTTGGAGGCGAAAGAATGATGAAAATATAAAATCTTAGAAACTAGTGACTTTTGTAGGAACTCCCGGGCTTGAAGGCAAAAATTTGCTACGAAAGTGTTGTAGCTTTCCATGGAAGTAAACACTAACTAAAATTTCAAAAATAAGAGGGCTCAAGGCACGTGTTTAAATCATTAACCTTAAAGAAGACCTTGGAACAGTCAGAAAAGTCAAATACTATGCAGAGGGTTGATTTTGACATTTTCTACTGAAGTTCGCTACCAAACTGCCTGTACTCTATTTTTTTCCAACTTTATGGAGTTTTTGATGATTTTGGGGTAGTCTAATAGTAAAAAAATGAATAAACCACACGTAAAGGGCATACACATCATATGTTGTTTTTTCAAGGGTACAACTCAATAGGTCAACAGGTAAGCATCCACGTGGCATGATGACACATCAGCAATCCAACACCTCAGCAATTTGTTATATTCGATAAGGATCATTAGTAAAGTTTGTTGGAGTTATTGTGATAGACTCATTTTTGTGTACAAACTCTGCCAAACAGAAAATATCCCTAGAAAGTCTCCATGTGATGTAATTCTATTAGAAATAGGTCTCTTAGGTAGGCATCGAGTCTGGCACAGGTGGAAAAATATTGTTTGGAGGCCTCACTCTATATATGGTGGACTTTTTCACTTTGTTGAGTTGATGAATCTTATGAGAAGGCTACTATATCGTAATTTTTCTTTATCAAGCTAATATGCATTTTGCAGCACACTGTTTTACAACCTGAGATTCTCCTTGAATTATGTGTTTTATCTCTTCACTTTGTATATTTTTATCAGTTTCATGGTAGTATGATTACATGGAATTCATGATTAAATGATCCAATTTCCTTCATATGCTGTAAAATTTTATGTTTTAAGCCAATTTGACTTTAGCTTCCATGAATACAATTGTTTGTAGATTGAATTTCCTTAGCTGACTCCATGCCCAATGGTAGCTATCATACACTCTTCCACCTGCAAAAAACCACATAAAGCATAAACAGAGTTTGTCATCTGCAATTTGAATTCCATCTTGAATATTCCATTGTTTTCCTTGAGAAAGCCCTCTTAGATTGGAAGGGATAACTTCCAGTCAAAAGTGGTTTGAAATAGTTATGCTAGGTTGATGGTTGAAAAACCCAACTGCTCTAGCTTAGTGATAACACATGGACGATGACTTTGGACCTGACTTTGGAGGAACATGAAGTACTAGACTACGTGCAGGGAAAAGTTGTGGAGCCTCCTTCAAATGCATCGACTGCTGCTAAGATGAAGTACAGAAAAGGTGAGGTCAACAAAGAAAATTTTGATCGACTCTATTCAAAAGCATTTGGTTGCCTATATTTCTTGATTTGGGAACTTTTAAGGAGATATATGATAAGCTGGTTGGGATGTTCAAAGTGAACAATGCAAATCAAATCATATTTCTCAAAAACAAGTTGAAGGATATCAATATGGATAAAGGGGATTCTATCCACTCCTACTTCATGAGAATAACATAAATCAATAATGACCTACTATTTATTGGAGAAGTTGTTGTTGACAGAAATCTCACTCTCATTGCACTTGAAGGTCTTTCAAGACCATGGGATGTATTTATCACCACCATTCTCAACAATGACATGATACCTGGTTTCGATGAGTTATTGGCTAGATGCACTCAAGAGGATACTAGGATGATAGAGAGAGATAAACCCTCTAATGGAAATGAACCTACTACTTTCTACGTACATGCAAAGAGGAAGAATGATACTGGTCTGAGAAGACAAGGTCAAGGATCCAAGAAATGATTCAAAGGAGGAAGAAAAGGAAGGTGTTACAATTGCAACAGGTTCGACCACTATGTTAGAGAGTGCCCTCACAAAATGAATACTCTAATGGATGATGACAAAACCAACCACAACATTTTAAAAGGCAATGGCAATCAAAGGAACAACATGTTCAACAACAAAGGAAAGAGGAATGATCCCGCTACTCGAAATGGAAATGGCCGACCTCCCAAAAGGACAAGAAATGCCACGTATGATGAAAGTAATGTTGTAGAAAAACAATATGAGTTTTATCTTATTTCCGCTCTATCTACTGCCTCTCCTTCGGATACTTTGGATCATTGGTTAGCCTCATGGAACTTCACTAGATACAAGGAGGCCCTCTCAAATTTGGTTTAAAGACTAATCTAAAGATCATATTTGGAGATAATTCCACCTACCCCATGAAAGGTATAGGTATTGTCACTTTTTAATTAAATCAAGGTCGAACCATTCATGTACAAGAAGAGTTGTATGTCCTTGATTTGAAGAACTTGGTGTATATTTTGTGATGGAAGATAAAGGCTTCAAGTTAGCATTCATTGATGGAAATGTACGTATTTGGCAAAGAAACCCTAAAGATGCATTTACTCTTGGATTTAGGGTTGATGGTCTCTATCAAGTTGGAGGAATTCCTTTGGGAGATTTGGCAAGCGATACTTCTCTTCAATGTGAATTATGACACCGAATATTTTCCCACCTACATGTTGTAGCCGCTACAACACCACCCAAAATTTTGGGTATATTTAAAATTTCGGGTTCCCCCTCTGCTCGCCTAGGCGTTAAAGTCTTTCACCTAACCCGCAGCCAACGACATCCCACCGACCTATCTCTAATCCCTCATGAGTTGTCTCATCACCATGACTTGATGTTGTCGCTGCAATCACGCCATAGGTGGAGGAGATCATCCGGCATACGACCGAACACTCTTATCGCAGTCGCGTCATGTGTAATGAGATTGCCACGCATACTTTTAAATGGGAAACTTTTGAAGGCCATGCCATTGTAGGTCATTAAGCATGTGGTTTGAATACCTCTGTTACATTTGCTAGTCTCATATGTTTATCTGTGGGCACCATTATCAAAGAATAATTATGATGTTGTAATATTCCACACAGGGGTCTAAAGTCATCATTTTTGTTTGTGCAATTAATTAATGTTGCCCCATTATTATTATTATTCAAATCATGAAGACATGTAACCTGGGTTATTTTATTGCAGGAAGAACCTCTCTGTTTTCACATAAGAGCCAAGGTTTTCCCCAGCAAACAAGGAGACCATTTTCAAAACAAGTAGATTCTGGCGAAACACCAAGGAACTCATTGATCTACCCAAGGTCGCAGGTCGCAAATCTGCTGAGGTCGCAGGTCGCAAATCTGTTGAGGTCGCAGGTCGCAAATCTGCTGAGGTCGCAGGTCGCAAATCGGCTGAGGTCGCAGGTCGAAAATCTGCCGAGGGTCGCAGTCGCAACCGCTCGAGGCTCGCAGTCGCAAATCCGCCGAGGTCGCAGTCGCAACCGCCGAGGCCGCAGGTCGCAAGTTTACCAAGGTCGCAGGTCGCAAATTCAACGAGGTCGCAAGGTCACAAGTTCAACGAGGTCGCAAGGTCACAAATACAAGGAGATCGCAAGGTCGCACATCTGTCAAGGTCGCGAGGTCGTAAATTTGCCTAAGTCGCAGGTCGCAAGTTCACCAAGGTCGCGAGGTCGCACGACTGCCCAAGGTCGTAGGTCGCAACATCTGCCGAGGTCGCAGGTCGCAACATCTGTCGAGGTCGCAGGTCGCAAATCCCAGGAGGTCGCAAGGTCGCACATTTCCCTGGGTCGCAAGTCGCGGAGGTCGCCAAGTCGCGAAGTCGCACCCCTTGGTAAATGCCCGACGGCGTGACCCAGCGACCCAGCGACTAGGTCGCAGGTCGCAACAACGGCTCAGGTCGCAGGTCACAAAAATATTGGGTCGCAAGGAAGTCCCACCGTCGGGAAGCGGAAAAGTCAGGAACCCCAGAGGGAAGAACCTCTCTGTTTGCACATAAGAGCCAAGGTTTTCCCCAGCAAACAAGGAGACCATTTTCAAAACAAGTAGATGCTAGCGAAACTCCAAGGAACTCACTGATCTACCCAAGGTTGCAGGTCGCAATCAACAGGCCTGTGCTCCAAATCGCCGAGGCCGCAGTCGCAACGCTGAGGTCAGGTCACAACCGCTTAGGTCACAGGTCGCCGAACTGGCCGAGGTCGCAGTCGCAGTCGCAAAACGTCACAAGGTCGCAGCGTCTGGGTGCCGCCGAAGGTCGAGCCGCAAATTCAACGAGCTTCCAAGGTCGCAAGTTCAACGAGGTCGCGAGGTCGCAAATACAAGGAGACTGCAAGGTCGCATATCCGTCGGGCGTCGTGAGGTCGAATTTGCCTAAGTCGCAGTCGCAAGTTCACTAAGGTCGCGAGGTCGCACGACTGCCCAAGGTCGCAGGTCGCAACATCTGCCGAGGTCGTAGGTCGCAACATCCGTCGAGGTCGCAGGTCGCAAATCCCAGGAGGTCGCAAGGTCGCACATTGCCCCGGGTCGCAAGTCGCGGAGGTTGCCAGGTCGCGAAGTCGCACCCCTTGGTAAATGCCCGACGAGCCACCGCCGACTCCAACACCAGGCGCAGGTCGCAAACAACGACCAGTCCTCTGTGTCACAAAATATCACGTAAGGAAGTCCCACCGTTTAAAGCGGAAAAGTCGAACTTGTGAGAACTCTGCTGGTACATAAGAGCCAAGGTTTTCCCACAGCTCAAGGAATAATGTTGAAAGATGTCACAATCATGAATCACCTGACCGCCCAAGGCTCGCAGTCGCAAATCGCCGAGGCTTGTGCCCAAAATTCTGGCTGAGGCTGCGGTCTAAATTCGCCCAGGGCTCGCGAGGGTCGCAAATCCAAGGAGGCCAAGGTCAGAAAGCCCGCAGGTCGATAACTCCCCAAGGTCGCGAGGTCGCACAACTGCCCAAGGTCGCAGGTCGCAACATCTGCCTAGGTCGCAGGTCGCAAATCCAATGAGGTCGCAGATCACAAATCTGTCTAGGTCGCGAGGTCGCAAATCCAAGGAGGTCGCAAGGTCGCAAGTCGCGAAGTCGCACAACTGCCCAAGGTCGCAGGTCGCAACATCTGCCCAGGTCGCAGGTCGCAAATCCAATGAGGTCGCAGGTCGCATATTCACTGAGGTCGCAGGTTGCACATTGCCCTGGGTCGCAAGAAAGCCCAACCGTCGGGAAGCTGAAAAGTCAGGAACCCCAGAGGGCAAGCTTTGCCCTATAAATACTTCCCTCCCAATCCTGTAAATTGGCTAACCCCAGAGCTACATGGCATTGTATTGAAAGATTGTACACTTGAGCATATGAATATAGATTCTTGTTAAAACACCCTATGGTTATGATGTGTTTTGCTGTGTGAACACCGTGTGTATTCCTTGTATAGTTTCAGAACATCCTATGATTAATGAAGCTGCACTCTTCATGTCATCATTTATGCGTCATGGCTATCTGTGTTGTATCAATGATGTTCATTTTATCATCTGTTCTATTAATGAATGTTAATGAACTATTTTGTTAGCATTTCGTTTTATCTTTCAGGAAGTAAAGGGGTATCTTATCATCAAGAACTATTTCTTTTGTGATCAGATTACCTTATAAGCATTACCCCCCAAAAGATGTGTTGCTAATGACATCTCTTGAGGTGTACGTGCTTTATATATAATCTTGCTACGCATAGTGTTTGATTCGTGTTTAATACATCAATCCTGTATTCTGTATCATGTGAATAAGTGTATGTTCGTAGGTTCAAACAGGTTCTTTTGAGACCGAAGGGAAGTCGTCTTAAGTGGTAGCCGGACCCACACCCCGGACGGGATCCCTACTCCAAACGGTTTAAGGTCTAATTGGGACTTTCTACCGGGGAGATCCCCTACTGTTGGCCGGACAAATTTTCCCGTCAACAGAATTGGCGCTAGAAGGAGGGCTTGAACCTTCGACCTTGTGGTTAATGAAAAGGGGGGGGCCAGATGACAAGCTGAGCCCTTAGAGCCTGCAGTTAATCTCATATTTGTAATGGCTCGTTCCCAAATCATTCTCCCGAGATGTTTGTCGGAGTTTTATGAGCCTGTATACTACGTCTCCGATGAACTTATGTATCACTTGTCCCAGTTAACATTTGATGGTGAAAATGGGGTGTCCATAACCCAACACTTTTCAGATTGTTTTGGTGAGTGCTATGAAATTGACGATGAGGGTTTGATGTGTTTGCTTTTATTCCTCACCCTCGAAGGTCGCGCTAAGCAATGGTGCCGCACATTGCCGAAATCTTCCATCCATTCATTTGACCAACTCACCCATGAATTACAACAAACTTTTCACAGGTATAATCCTCACAACATTGTAATAAAGTTACATGAGATCAGAATGGAACCTCAGGAATCTTTAGGTGAGTTCTCTATCAGATTTATTCATTATTGTTTTGAGTTTCCTGAAAGGGATGTTGATCAGAAATGTTTAAGTAGACAGTTCGAGTATGCGATTCTCGCTTCCCGTGAGCAATCTCGGTCAGATCCCAGAGTTCCCTATGATAACCTGCAAGTTACCGATTGTTCAGACTTTGTCCCTAATTCTTCCTTGTCCATCTCCCCGAGTCCAGACCTCATTCAGGCCTTCAAGGAGAGTGTTTCTATTTGTGATATTCTCGCTCCTCTTCCTGAGTTGTCTGAGAGTGGAGTGGTGACCTTGAAAGTCCTGAGCAAGGATCGACACTAGCAGGAGGATAGAGCCTATTCCATTACCTTGGAATCTTTCACGCACCATGTCGAATCAAAGTTTGAAAACCACAGTGGCTCATTACCTCTCCCGGTTCATGAAACCTACCCCCAGCCCACTCGATGTCTCCCTGGATTTTGTCCTAAATCTGGTTCACATTCGAATTATGAATCAGATCCACATTCGGATTATGAATCTAGTTCACAGTCGGATTCTGAATCTATTTCATATTCGGATTATGAATCTGGTTCACATTCAGATTATGAATCTGGTTCATATTTGGATTATGAATCTGGTTCAGATTCGGACTATGAATCTGGTTCACATACGTATTATGAATCGAATCCTACCCCGCATAAAGTTTATTCCCTTACAAGGCCTGTCAAATCTTTGTGTCCTCTGAACGACACGGATGTGCGTGTTGAAAAGCCTCGTATGGTTAACACCCCTGCGATTCAATATTTTCGTTCATTGTTTCCTAGTTTATTCCTCGATCCCGCCACACCAGTAATTTCTTCGAGACATTCAAAATTGCCTTATACTGGTATTGGCGATAATCATAAGCACGCAGATGGTGTTTCACAATCACAGTCCAAAATCGATGAATCCTTTAAATCTGATTTTTCTCACTTGGGATCTTTAGACAGCCATAGGAGCGATTCCCCGTCTGAACAACTCCAAGATGTTCCCTCTATTGATCCATCCCAGTTGGTAACGCTCGGGGAGCCTGACATCTCAGGTACCCAATTCGATCAAATACATGGTTGCAGCGATCACTCCTTATTTGAAAACATATTCAATCATACCGCTGACGACCGTCACTCAAATCCCTTTGCCGACTATACGAAGACACCTGAATTCGATGATCCGATTTGGGAAGATTCGAATACCCACCAGAAAATCGAAACGCGTCAACTGCCGCCGAACATTTCTGAAATGACAATTCCCCAGTACCATGCTCCTTCTAGCATAAACGTATCGAATCCACCCCATCCTGGCAAATCTGGAGAATCCGACATTTTGGATTATCAATCTGTCAGTGCGCAAACATTCGACCAAATTGATACAAAGCCCACTGACATCTTTCAAATCACTACAATTGATGATCACGCCCATTTTCCTGTTAATCTCGCCGAGCAGTCAAAGTTGGAAAGCCCCTTGCTCGAAGGTCCAGAGTTTTTTCAAAGCAGTGAGGAATTTCAGGCTCCTTTAAACGTGGATTCAGATCCCCATACCCTTAACCAAACCCAGAAGCAACCCCGGACTAGATTTTTCGAAACTAGAATTTCTACACTTGGATGTGCATGCATCTATAATTCGCCTAGCACTTGCGTATTGTTTCCATTCCATAAAACTGATGGTCCCCAACACCAGGATGAGATTGTCGATCAACTCAACCGACCCCATTCAGTGAATGTGCTTGCAAGTAGAAATTGGCTTACCCATCACCCCTCAAATCCAGGATCATGCATGAATGATTTTTTGTCATTTATCCATAATGTTGAGTTTCAACAACATATTGTTGGTTACCAAGATAAGAATGGGATTCAGCTTGCACAATCTGTTCTAGCATGTTCTTTGGTAAGTATCTCTGATCATCTTACCGTGGCACCTGCTCCTCAAGTAAGTTTTGTTGCTGCTGCAATTTTTTGGATGCTAGCCCTGATCCTGATCATTGTTGTTCTTGCAGGACAGGAACTAATGCGGTGGCTACACTGGAAAGCTGATTTTACATAACCCGACCGCATCATTGGTTAAACTAGGATTTAGGTGTAGGCTAGCTAGGACCTGCAATAAAATTTTTTAGTTTCAGAGTTAATTAGGTTTACTTGCAAAATTTTTACTTCATAGTTTAAAAGTGTGTTTGTTGTTTTTGTTTACGATTAATATTTTAGGCATCATCATGTTAAAAGTATTTTCCTTTCAATGCCTTTTCAGTTGCTTGTTGTTGCATAAATAATCATTGCTTGTAGTTGCACTTACAACTGGTTGATCGTTCTCGCACACGGCGTTGCATTGCACCTTGAGCCTCGCTTATTACATTGCGTCGTACTCTCTCTCCCTCACATCTTTTTTTCTGTCATGTCGCCTGCCGCTGCACAAGCCCTCATTGCAACCCTATCACCTTGCAGTCTTGTTTTGCCCTGATTGCTGAAGCAGTAACCCCATTGTTTTGTGTGAGGTTGCGGTGGCTATCTCAAGAGGCAGCTTTCTCTTAGGACCAGTCATCGAAGTCGCATTATTAACAAGATGCCTATGAGTCTAAACCTATTATCTGGGGAGATACGAGCTGGTTTTCTGTGGGATACCTGATAAGTTGAAATGGCCCATACCCGTAAGCCTAAGCCTTATGCCCAGCATAGTCTTGGACGTTTTAATGTGTTGTTCTACGCGCTGCGCCTATTGTGGTGAATGGGATGTGAAGGTTTGGCATGAGGGAAAACCCAAATCAGGATATCTTTCAGTTTCTGTAACACAAGAAACAACCTCTCTTGCTCATAAAATAAGTCAGGATCCCTCATCCGCCCATGAAAAATAAGTGCCATGAGCACATGAAAATAAGTGCCACGAGCACATGAAAATAAGTGCTGTAAGCACATGAAACAAATAAGGGTAAAGGATCGAGAAAGGCTTCCTGCACAGAGAGGTAATGCGACGACTCCGCCGGGGTACTGACCGGGCTCGCTGGCAGCGGAGCAATGTTTGTGATTTCTTGAAGTGACTCCGCCGGGGTACTGTCCAGGCCTGCTGGCAGCGGAGCAACACCAGAAACTTACTTTAAAAATCCTGAAAATAATAAGCCCACTGCCTTGCTCGTCACATCATCAACAAGCTACCGACGTCTGTGAGCTTTCTCTTTGATGTGTTTCTGATTAGCGGGACTTAGTGAGGCACAAGGATTAGACATACTCGTAAAGGGCCAAAGTAATACAAAGGGTACCCACGAAGCTGGTTCAATATTCCCTTGCATCATTATCCGGACTCATACTATTGTGGTGATATTGACAGAGATGCTGGATTCTACCAATGGTTCGCCATTTGTTGTAGCCGCTACAACACCACCCAAAATTTTGGGTATATTTAAAATTTCGGGTTCCCCCTCTGCTCGCCTAGGCGTTAAAGTCTTTCACCTAACCCGCAGCCAACGACATCCCACCGACCTATCTCTAATCCCTCATGAGTTGTCTCACCACCATGACTCGATGTTGTCGCTGCAATCACGCCATATGTGGAGGAGATCATCCGGCATACGACCGAACACTCTTATCGCAGTCGCGTCATGTGTAATGAGATTGCCACGCATACTTTTAAATGGGAAACTTTTGAAGGCCATGTCGTTGTAGGTCATTAAACATGTGGTTTGAATACCTCTGTTACATTTGCTAGTCTCATATTTATCTGTGGGCACCATTATCAAAGAATAATTATGATGTTGTAATATTCCACACAGGGGTCTAATGTCATCATTTTGTTTGTGCAATTAATTAATGTTTCCCCATTATTATTATTATTCAAATCATGAAGACATGTAACCTGGGTTATTTTATTGCAGGAAGAACCTCTTTGTTTGCACATAAGAGCCAAGGTTTTCCCCAACAAACAAGGAGACCATTTTCAAAACAAGTAGATGTTGGCGAAACTCCAAGGAACTCACGGATCTACCCAAGGTCGCAGTCGCAAATCGCTGAGAATGCAGTCGCAAATTTGCCGAGGCCCGCAGTCGCAAATCTGCTGAGGTCGCAGGTCGCAAATCTGCTGAGGTCGCAGGTCGCAAATCGGCTGAGGTCGCAGGTCGCAAATCTGCTGAGGTCGCAGGTCGCAAATCTGCTGAGGTCGCAGGTCGCAAATCTGCTGAGGTCGCAGGTCGCAAGTTTACCAAGGTCGCAGGTCGCAAATTCAACGAGGTCGCAAGGTCACAAGTTCAACGAGGTCGCGAGGTCGCAAATACAAGGAGATCGCAAGGTCGCACATCTGTCAAGGTCGCGAGGTCGTAAATTTGCCTAAGTCGCAGGTCGCAAGTTCACCAAGGTCGCGAGGTCACACGACTGCCCAAGGTCGTAGGTCGCAACATCTGCCGAGGTCGCAGGTCGCAACATCTGTCGAGGTCGCAGGTCGCAAATCCCAGGAGGTCGCAAGGTCGCACATTGCCCTGGGTCGCAAGTCGCGGAGGTCGCCAAGTCGCGAAGTCGCACCCCTTGGTAAATGCCCGACGGTGCGACCCAGCGACCCAGCGACTAGGTCGCAGGTCGCAACAACGACTCAGGTCGCAGGTCACAAAAATACTGGGTCGCAAGGAAGTCCCACCGTCGGGAAGCGGAAAAGTCAGGAACCCCAGAGGGAAGAACCTCTCTATTTGCACATAAGAGCCAAGGTTTTCCCCAACAAACAAGGAGACCATTTTCAAAACAAGTAGATGCTGGCGAAACTCCAAGGAACTCACTGATCTACCCAAGGTTGCAGGTCGCAAATTTGCTGAGGTCGCAGGTCGCAAATCTGCTGAGGTCGCAGGTCGCAAATCTGCTGAGGTCGCAGGTTGCAAATCGGCTGAGGTCGCAGGTCGCAAATCTGCTGAGGTCGCAGGTCGCAAATCTGCTTAGGTCACAGGTCGCCAATCTGCTGAGGTCGCAGGTCGCAGGTCGCAAAATTGCCAAGGTCGCAGGTCGCAAGTTTACCAAGGTCGCAGGTCGCAAATTCAACGAGGTCGCAAGGTCGCAAGTTCAACGAGGTCGCGAGGTCGCAAATACAAGGAGATCGCAAGGTTGCACATCTGTCAAGGTCGTGAGGTCGCAAATTTGCCTAAGTCGCAGGTCGCAAGTTTACCAAGGTCGCGAGGTCGCACGACTGCCCAAGGTCGCAGGTCGCAACATCTGCCGAGGTCGCAGGTCGCAATATCTGTCGAGGTCGCAGGTCGCAAATCCCAGGAGGTCGCAAGGTCGCACATTGCCCTGGGTCGCAAGTCGCGGAGGTCGCGAAGTCGCGAAGTCGCACCCCTTGGTAAATGCCCGACGGCGCGACCCAGCGACCCAGCGACTAGGTCGCAGGTCGCAACAACGGCTCAGGTCACCGGTCACAAAAATACTAGGTCGCAAGGAAGTCCCACCGTCGAGAAGCGGAAAAGTCAGGAACCCCAGAGGGAAGAACCTCTCTGTTTGCACATAAGAGCCAAGGTTTTCCCCAGCAAACAAGGAGACCATTTTCAAAACAAGTAGATGCTGGCGAAACTCCAAGGAACTCAGCCCGGTCTCTGCCCAAGGTGGGGTCTCGTCTGGCCGGAGTCGCGGGTCGCAAATGCGCCTGGGTCGCGAGGTCGAAATCCAAGGAGGTCGCAAGGTCGCGAGGTCGCGGTCGCCTGACTCCCAGGTCGCGAGGTCGCTGGCGCAGGTCGCGGTCGCAACATACGCAGGGTCGCGGTCGCAAATCCAATAGGGTCGCGGTCGCAAATGCGCACAGATCGCCGGGTCGCAAATCCAAGGAGGTCGCAAGGTCGCAAGTCGCGGTCGCTGGCCCTTAGGAGTCGCGGTGCCCAACATGTCTGCCGAGAGTGTGGTCGCAAATCCAATGAGGGTACGCAGATCGCATATTCTTGGTCGCGGTCGCACATTGCCTTGGGTGTGAGAAAGCCCAGCCCAGTCGGAAGGTGAAAAGTCGGGGAACCCCGAGAGGGCAAGCTTTTCCCTATCGTGCTTCCTCAGGGAACTTGTAAAGGGCTTTTCTTTTTTGGAAACTCAAGAGCTACATGGCATTGTATTGAAAGATTATACACTTGAGCATATGAATATAGATTCTTGTTAAAACACCCTATGGTTATGATGTGTTTTGCTGTGCGAACACTGTGTGTATTCCTTGTACAGTTTTAGAACATCCTATGATTAATGAAGCTGCACTCTTCATGTCATCATTTATGCGTCATGGCTATCTGTGTTGTATCAATGATGTTCATTTTGTCATCTGTTCTATTAATGAATGTTAATGAACTATTTTGTTAGCATTTCGTTTTATCTTTCAGGAAGTAAAGAGGTATCTTATCATTAAGAACTATTTCTTTTGTGATCAGACTACCTTATAAGCATTACCCCCAAAAGATGTGTTGCTAATGACATCTCTTGAGGTGTACGTGCTTTATCTATAATCTTGCTACGCATAGTGTTTGATTCGTGTTTAATACATCAATCATGTATTCTGTATCATGTGAATAAGTGTATGTCTGCAGGTTCAAACAGGTTCTTTTGAGACCGAAGGGAAGTCGTCTTAAGTGGTAGCCGGACCCACACCCCGGACGGGATCCCTACTCCAAACGGTTCAAGGTCTAATTGGGACTTTCTACCGGGGAGATCCCCTACTGTTGGCCGGACAAATTTTCCTGTCAACACTACATTACAAATCCTTACCTAGGGTAAGGAAGATGGTCACAGGTATGCCCGAGTTTAACATGAACGATGAAGATATTTTCAGGGTTGTGTAGCTTGAAAATATACAAAGGGACCATTCCCTTCTAGTGAGAGCAATACAACCAATATTCTTTAATTAGTCCATTTTGAATTATCTAGTATGTTTCCCATAACATCGTTGTGATGATACTCATATTATGGAATCTTTGTAGATGAATTCTCATGCAAAACATGGATCTATTTCTTGAAGAGGAAGGATGAAGTGTTCAAATGGTTTTGTTCTTTCAGAGCATTGGTAGAAGATAAAATAGGGAATAATATCAAGATATTGAGGACCGAAAATGGAACCAAATACGAATCAAATGAGTTCAATGACTTTTGCAGAGAAGTTGGCATCAAAAGGGAGACAATTGTTCCATACACTCTTGAGCAAAATGACGTTGCTGAAAGAAATATTCGAACAATCATGGAAGCCACTCATGCCATGATCTATGGTCAAGGCCTACCAAATTTCTTTTGGGGATAAGCTACCAACATTGGTGTATATGTTCAAAATAGTAGCCCACGTCAAGCATTGGATTTAGACACCTGAGGAAGTTTTCACTGGTAAAAAACTTGATGTTTCTCATTTTTTAATATTTGGTTGTCTCGTGTATTTTCATGTGCCTAAAGAGAACAGGAATAAGTTGGAAGCTTCTGGGAAGAAAGGTATATTCGCTGGCTATAGTGAAAATTCAAAGGCATATAGAATCTATGTGTCTGGTCAAAGAGATGTGGAAGTAAGCCATGATGTCACCTTTGATCAAGGCACTGCCATTGGGAAAGTCAAAGATATCCCTATCCCAAGGAAGGATGATGATGATGTTGCTGAAAACTAGGATGAACCTCCAACATATGAGCCTATGCCCTATTTTGATGGTTCGATGAATCCTATTGAGCCACCTCTTGGTGATCCCTCTGCCTCAAGGAAACGACCTCTATGGATCAAAGATACTCTCGAAGATGTTGAAATACATATTGCTCCAAGAGGTACATTTCGCAAAAGTAAGAAACCAAACAAGTAGCAAGGGTACTTGGTTGATATGAGTACTATTGTTCAAGATGAACCATGAACATTTGAAGAAGTTGTAAAACACCACATATGGAAGGATGCGATGAATGAGGAATATGAATCTATCATGAAGAATGATGTCTGGAACGTGGTGCCTAGACCCAAAGACAAGTCTATGATCACCTCAAAATGGATTTACAAAATTAAACATGGAGTTGATGGGAGTGTTGAAAAATATAAGGCCAAGTTCGTTGCTCAAGGCTTCTTTCAAAAGGAAGGATTGGACTATGACGAGATATTTTCATTGCTTTCCTAATATACCACTATCTGATCTATCATTTATCTCGTTTCCAATCAAGGATGGAGCCTATATCAAATGGATGTCAAGAATGTTTTCTTGCATGGCTCGCTTAAGGAGGAAGTCTACTTGGAACAACAGCAGGCATTCGAATTACAAGATAGGAGGATACATATCTACCAGCTGAAGAAAACCCTCTATGGGTTGAAGCAAGCCCTTAGGGCCTGGTGCGAGAGGATTGAAAATTATCTTATGAAGCTAGGATTTACAAGGATCTATGCTGATCCAAACCTATACTTCAAGGTTGAAAAGGACATGCCTCTTGTTTTGGCCCTTTATGTTGATGATCTCTTTCTGACGGGTGTAGGCCCTCTCATTTATCAATGCAAGAGGGAGTTTACGTCTGAGTTCGAAATGAAGGACCTAGGAATGATGCACTACTTCCTAGGCCCAAAGGTCTGAAAAAATCCAAGGAATATTTTCATTTCTCAAGGAAAATACATTGTGAAGATACTAGAGAGATGTGGGATGGTAGATTGAAAGTCTATGTCTACTCTGATGGAAATCAACTTCAAGAATCTATGTGGAAGTGTTGTTGGGCCCAAATTGGCAAACCCTTCTGAGTATCGACAACTTGTGGGGGCCCTAATGTTCTTGGTAAACTCCCAACCAGACATATGCTTCGTTGTGAATACTTTGAGTCAGTTTATGGTTGAGCCTCATCACATACATTAGATTGTTGTTAAGAATATATTGAGATATCTCTGTGGCACAATCAACTATGGGATGAGATACACTATTGGGAATTTGAGGCTACATGGATATTATGATGTTGACTGGGTTGACAGTGTGGTGGATTGAAAGAGCACGTCTGGATGTTGCTTCTCATTGGGGTCTGCTTCGATTTCTTGGATGATCAAGAAGCATAAATTGGTAGCTCTAAGCACTAGTGAGGCCAAATGTATTGCAACTATTATGGCCTGTTGTGAAGCTATATGGCTGAGAAAAATCTTAAGTGAGTTGTTTCAACACATGCTAGATACCGCCGTTATCTATTGTGACAACCAGAGTGGGATTATCCTTTTAAAGAATCCTGTATTCCACGATTGCTCCAAACACATTGATATCAGGTACCACTTTATCTAGGATATGGTACAATAGGGAGCAATATGGCTCCAACACATCAGCATTGATGAGAAGGTTGCAGACATCCTCACAAATCCCTTGGGGAAGGCCAAATTCTTAGCCTTTCGAGAGAGACTTGGAGTCGTGGAAGGACCCTCCCATGAGGGTCCCACTTGAGTTTATCCTGGGGGCTTGGCGTATTTCTTGGAGCTATGAGCAACCATAGGGTGAGTGGTTCACCTTCCCCTATAGGTGTAATGTGTACACAGTGAGTGGTTCACATCCCATATGATTGATGATATATGTGTGTAGGGTGAGTGGTTCACCTTCCCCTACAATTGATGATATATGCATAGGATGAGTGTTTCACTTTCTCTTATGGAATATTAGTAGGATGAGTGGATCATCTTCTCCCACGAATTCCCCAACGTACATCCTACCCATATAGTCTAGGATTCATGGGAAGCACCTCTCATTTGGCCAGTGAGTTGGGAAAAGAGGATAAGAACATAACACTATAGATGGACGCATCATCACTGTGTACTCCCTATGTCTAGGATGCAAGGTGTTCAACAACTTGTTCTGGGATCAAGTTTGATTCAGGTTCTACCCCTAGACTGACTTTTTTCAATGGGGAGTGGTAAGGTCTTGTTACTCACTCTCGATCAATTATTTTTCATTATCTATATCAATTTTCAGCAAAGTAGAGACGAGATGCAGAGATGGTACATGCTGACAGGATGGCATGATGATGGATGGATTGGCAGGTGGAATTATCTCTAATTGAGAGGGACTGTTAAAATTTGCAGCTAGGGCCAAATTCCACTTTGGAAAACTCATTTGATGGAGATGATTATTGCATTGAACTCCTCTTTTTTTTTAGATTCAACAAGATTACGAGCTTAGTGAAAAGAGTCGCCTTCACTAAGTGGGCCCGTGGGCTATTTTTGGCACAAGTCTATTTTTAGACTATGTCTATTTTTAGACATGAGGATCATATTCAGAAGTTGCAGGATGCTATTTTTGGATGGTTGGTCAAGTTGAAAAAAAAGATGAAATTCTATTTTTAGAATATTGGGGAAGTCTATTTATAGATCATCGATCTAAAAATAGAAGTGTCGATTATTATTAGCTCTTAATAATAATCCGACAATAAACAACAACTTATTCTCTTGGAGCACTTAGTTTCAGTGCACAGATTTGGAAAATCAGTGGGCTGAAGGAATTACGCAATTCTTAGGATTTACTGGTGGTTCATGCATGGAGGACTCAGTTAGAACTGAAGTGGAAAAGTTATGACAGAGTTGGAAGAGTAGTTCATGGAGTTGTATTCAGTTTAACTCAGTTAAAGTAAGTTAGACTCAGTGGAGCTAGTTGTATCTAGTCTAACTGAATGATACACTAGTGAGAGTGGAGTGAATTAATTAGTTAATTAATTCACAAATAATAACTCATTAATCAACTGAACAATACAACAGTTAACTACAGTGCATGTCGGTTCCAGTGAAGACTCAGTGGAGAGATAGGTGAAAGGGCAAGATGGACTATCTGTTGTGACTATAGTGATGCATTGATTGCACCATACACACATTGGAGTTGCCAATGAGGATTGCGCAGTCAAGGCAAGGGTAATTCAAATTCATTCAGAGCTATTCTTCAGTAGGGATTGCGCAGTGGAGGCAGGCTATCAGGTGGCAAGAAATCGGTGCATGGATTTGCAGATTTCTTCTAATTAGTGTGTGACGATTGATTGTACTGAGAGCTTGATGTACTAAGCTTTGTATGAGATTGTTACATGATTTCCATGATATATAATATATGATAGTTGGGGTTGTCAGCTTTAGGCTTTCCCGTTAAACAACTGTGTTATGTGCGATTGTTTTTATTTATGCTTCACATGTATTTGTAATTAATTTTCTGCAAAATATTAACAGTGGAATGATTCTGTATTTTGCAAGAAGTCAAATATTGTGAGATCAGGGGAATCTGGATGTATGCATGCTTAGTGTATATAATTTCTACATGGTATCAGAGGAGTGTTAATTCTTTAAGATTGCAATTATGAAGAATTGTTGAGTTTGTGCTGGTGGACAATTCGAATTTGCCACAGAAAATTCTTGGTGCAGAAGTTGAGTATACATTGAAATGTCTTTCAATGTGTTGCGATTGGAGTATGCCCTTGATGGGAGCTCGAATTACATAGCCTGGAAGGATAGGATGGAGGCGGTGCTGGAGGATAATGGACTAAAGGAGTTCATAAATAGCGATGTTCCTAAGCCGAGATCTAGCGATGCTGCATTACTTGATGCATGGAAAAAGAAGATAGCAAAGACAAGAAAAATTCTGTTGGAAGGTGTGAAGGACCATATTGTCTCCAACCTTCACGGAAAAGCCACTCCATTCTTAATGTGGAAGGCTTTGACAGATTTTTTCCAAAGCAACAGTGACCAAAGAAAGTTGGCACTGAAAGACAAGCTCAGAAAAATAAAAATGGAGCAGGGCGACAATATTCCAAAATATCTCGCGAAGTTTGTTCACTATAGGGATGAGTTGGGAAGTGTGGGGATTACCGTTGATGATGAAGACTTGGTGAGCTTGGCTCTCCTTGGGCTTCCGAAGAGTTGGCATAGCTACGAAGACTTGGTCAATGAACAGGAGAAACTGCCGAGATGGGAGCGACTTTGGTCGGATCTTGTGCAGGAGGAGATAAGGCAGGGTACCAGGGATGGCTCTTCATCGAAGAATGAAGATGAAGAGAATTGCGCTTTGGCTGCCAAAGAAAGGAAAGGGAAGAGGAATAAATTTCCTTCAAAATCCGATGCTAAAGGTAAGAAGCAGGATTTGTCCAAGGTGAAGTGTTTTCACTGTCACGAACATGGGCATTTCGCCACTAACTGCCCACAGAAGAAGAAGAACAAGAAGGTTGTTGGAGCTGCAGCTGGAAAGGCCTTAGCCTTGCAATTTGAACTTTATTTCTGTTTGATCGCATGCTTGGTTTCAAGATATATGGGATCGGTGTGGTATCTTGATAGTGGTGCGTCTTTCCATATGATGGGAGACAAGGAGTTGTTTAGTGACTTGGAGGAGAAGGACCTCCAGATGCATATAGAGATGGGCGACGATGGTCGATATAGTGCAACAGGAATTGGGACCATTACCTTTGATAGGGAGTTCGGTAATCCATTCTTGTTGAAGGATGTTATGCATGTTCCACGTCTGAAGAAGAACTTAGTCTCGGTCGCAATGTTGGAAGACAAAGGTTATGATGTTGTTTTCAGTGAGGGAAAAACCTTCCTTCGACATAAAAAAACGAGTCAAACCAAGAGGATAGGGATTCTAGTTAAGAATCTCTGCAAGCTGGAGGTAGATGGTTGAGTTGCAATGGTGGGCAAAGTAGAAGAAGTGGTGAGCCAGGATGAGGAAAAATTATGGCACAGGAGATTGGGTCATCTTCACCATGGCGCTTTGAAGATTTTGCAGAAGATTTCTACTGGACTTCCCAAGGGTATTCTTGCACAGTCAGATCAGTGCAAGGGATGTACTACGGGTAAGTTTGTGAAGACCACCTTTCATGAGAAGGAGAACCGTGCTTTGGTGATGCTGGAGAGAATTCTGTTGAGAAACCGGCTCAAAAATAGAAGAAAAGAGATATCAATGCTTTAGAAATAAGCCACTTCAAGGGGGAAACCTCCAATACATTACATGAATGAAAAATTCTTAGATGATACAAATGACAAAACCTCCTTTCTATATATAGGAGTCCATGGGGCCACAATTTAACCCTAGCCGACTTAACAATAATAATGTAAGGGCACAATAATAACAATATGGGGGTTACAGGGGTACAACAATAACAATAAGGGGGGATACACTAACATAATAAGGGATTACACTATTAATATAGGGACTTAACATGCCCCTCTCCTTCAAACAAGTGTTCTCAACGCTTGATTATTTCTTGGTGCTTCTATATAAAATTTTCATCTTCCCATGTGGAATCTTCTACAGGAAAATTCTTCCACTTGCTGAGATACTCAGAAATTGATCGTATTTGTCGAGTTCTTGTTTCTGTGACTGCTTCAGAACTTCTTTCGATGTGATGTTGATCTTCCTGTTGTTTCATTAGATTCTGCACCAAAGTTAGGTTATCCTTTGAGAGTTGGAGAACTTGTTGTTGATGCTCGATGTGATCTTCCACTAATTTGTCATCCATATTAGTTATTATTTGATCCTTCAAACCATCCAACTTAGCCTCCATTTCTGCTTTTAAACCATCTATGTTATCTTCGGTTGCTCTTCGTAAGATCGAAATTTGCTGCACTTGGTACCGTAATTTTGATATCTCATACTACAATTATTCCTCTTCATGCGTCATATTATAGGTTTTTGAGGGCTTAGTGGGTATGGAATTATTTTTTTGAGACATTATAGAACCCAATACTGATAAAAATTCTAAAATATGCCCTTGGAATCACTTCAAACTGCTTTTTCAAACAAATGTTATGCAATTTTAAAAACCAAATACACACATTTTTCTTTCTTTTGAGAAGCTCGATATTGAAACTGAATTATCTATGTTATTTCAGATCCTCAATAACTGAAATTTGGTCTTGAAGTAGCCCTATGAATCTTCTTTTGAATGCCACAGGTCTGACCTAATTTGGACTCTTCAAGGCAAAGTTATGTCCAATCTCCCACAATGACCTAATTATGGACTGGTTCAGTAGAGTGAACTTGTACGACTTGCCATGTGTCACTATTTCCTCCTTCAGCTTTGAAATTTATAGACAGGAAACTACCGTTCGTGTACTTGCGGCCACTTGTTACATAATCTCAATCTGACGCTCAGAGAGAGAGAGTTATGACGTTTTTCCCACGGTCACCTCTTTGAGATGAAATTCGGGAGCCTGAAAACATCCTAACTTCCACAGATATTATCTCAAAAAATATTGCAAACCAAGACCTGAAATTGTTACAGGAGGTTCTTCAGGATTTCGGCTTCGCTCTGTACAAATTTCAGCTTTTGAAACCTCGTATAAAAAAATTTATAGTGAAAATTCCACGATGTCCTGTTTAGGTTAAATTCAGGAGCCTGCAAAAAGACCTAACTTCCACAGATCATATCTCCGAACATATTGCGAACCAAGCTCTGAAATTTTGCAAAGATGTTCCTCCAGATTTTGGCTTCACACTCTGAAAATTTCAGCTTTTGAACCTTCGTAGAAAAAAGTTATAGCGAAAATTCCGCGATGACCTTTTTAAGTGTAATTCAGGAGCCTGCAAAAAGCCCTAACTTCAACAGATCATATCTTTGAAAATATTGCGAACCAAGCTCTGAAATTTTGCGACGATGTTCCTCAGGATTTTGACTTCGTACGCTAAAACTTTCAGCTTCTGAACCTTTGTAGAACAAAAGCTATAGTGAAAATTCCACAATGACATGTTTGGAGCAGTGAAACCCTAGAATCCAAAGCTCTGATACCAAATGTTGGGAAACCAGCTCAAAAATAGAAGAAAAGAGATATCAACGCCTTAGAAATAAGCCACTTTGAGGGGGCAACCTCCAATACATTACATGAATGAATAATTCTTGGATGATACAAATGACAAAACCTCATTTCTATATATAGGAGTCCATGGGGCCACAATGTAATCCTAGTGGGGCCACAATGTAACCCTAGCCGACCTAACAATAATAATGTAAGGGAATAATAATAACAATATGGGAGTTACATGGGTACAACAATAAAAATAAGGGGGGATACACTAACATAATAAGGGATTACACTATTAATATAGGGACTTAACAAATTCACAGAGACATGTGTGGACCTTTCTCGGTTGCTTCAACGGCAAAACATAGGTATTATGTTATATTTTTGATGACTATTCTCGTAGATGCTGGATCTTCTTCATGCAAAAGAAGAGAGAAACATTCTCAAAGTTCTGTGAGCTTAAAGCATTGGTGGAGAAGGAGTTGAGGAAGCAAGTGAAAACTCTACGGAGTGATAATGGTAGTGAATACATCTCGGGAAAATTCAAAGACTTCTGTAGCAAAGAAGGAATTCGAAGAGAACTCATAGCGCCTCATAACCCACAGCAGAATGGGGTCGCAGAGAGGAAGAACAGAATGATTGTGGGTGTTGCATGAGCGATGCTGCATGACCAGGGCCTACCGATGCACTTGTGGGCAGAAGCATGCAACACTGCGGTTTATGTGAAAAACCGTTGTCCTCATAGAGTACTTGGCATGAGTACACCTAAAGAAGATTTTACTGGTAAGAAGCCTGATATTTCTCATTTGAATATTTTTGGCTCATATGTTTACATTCATGTGACAAAGGACGCCAGGAAGAAGCTGGAGCCGACTGCAGAAGTTGGGATATTTGTGGGGTACAAAGAAACACCCCATAATTATCGTGTGTATTTTCCAGACAATCAGATGAATGTGGTGCGACGAGATATAAAATTCAATGAGGTGAAAGCCATGAAGTTGTCGCTTGAGAGGGTGCTACACTTGCATGCAGAGGAGGAACTTCTTGTTCCCAAAGATGAGCCTCTAGATGTGGATCAACCACAGGAGGAGATTCATGGAGTGGAGGAGTCCACTCATGTAGAATCAAACATCAGACAAGGCAGAAAGAGTACCACAGAAGCTGAGAGACTGAAGCTTGATGTGGCACAGAATGTAGGAGTCCCTACATCATAGCACAGACAGAGACAGTCACCTGATCGATTTACTGGATACATGGCTCTGATGAGCAAGTGTATCGTGACAGAGCCATCTTATTTTGAAGAAGCAGTGCATGAGCCCACATGGGTAGTTGCCATGGTGGAGGAGTATGACTCCATTGTCAGAAACAGTTATTGGGAGATTGTTCCAAGGCTGGTGGGTAAATTAGTTGTAGGATCAAGATGGATCTACAAAGTAAATCAAGCTACTGATGGGAGCGTCAAGAAGTATAGGACAAGATTTTTTGCTTGGGGCTTCTCACAGATCGAGGGGATTGATTATGAAGAAACCTTTGCACCTGTCACACGGTATTCTTCCATAAGGACCATCCTTGCTCTCTCAGTGCATATGGTTTGGCACATTCATCAGATGGATGTGAAGATTCCTTAATGGGATCATTGAGGAGGAGTTGTACATTGAGCAGCCTGAAGGATTTGAGATTTTCAGCAACGAGTCGCATGTGTGAAGAATCAAAAGAGCGTTGTATGGGCTGAAGCAAGCACCACGTGCTTGGTACACTCGGATCGACAACTATTTCACTGGACTTGGCTTCACCAAGAGTGAGGCTGATGCAAACTTGTACCAAATTGTGGTGGAGGGTAAGATTTTAATTATTGTTATTTATGTTGATGATTTAATACTAACGGGTGATGAGCAGTTGATACACTCATGCAAGGAAAATCTTGCAAAGGAGTTTGAGATGAAGGATTTGGGCCTCCTTCATTATTTCATTGGATTGGAAATATGGCAACGAGAAGGTGAATGTTTGTGTCTCAAGGCAAGTATGCTCGGGAGATACTGGAGAAGTTTCACATGCAAGGCTGCAAACCTATCGACACTCCTCTTCCAGGAAATTGGAGGAAAGAGGATGCTACATTGGCAAAGGTAGTGGATGCCATTGTTTATCAATAGTTGGTGGGTTCACTCATGTATTTAGTTAATACAATACTGAACATATGATATGCGGTGAACCAGCTTTCACAAACGATGGTTAAGCCTACCAAGCTCTTTTGGAAGGCAGACAAGCATGTCTCGAGATATCTCAGGGGCACATTTGGGTATGGCTTATGGTACAGACAGACGGATGAGGTGAAGTTGCATGGCTTCATGGATGCAGATTGGGCAGGTAGCCCAACAGACAGAAAGAGAACATCAGGAGGGATTTTCAGTATCGAATCTATGGAAGTTTCTTGGTACAGTAGGTGTTGGTCATAATCCGTTTTACATAAAATTTCACAGTCAATCTGGCTTAGAGCTCTCAAATTTCCCCTTTGCAGCCTTGGAAAACCGTCCTCAAGCCTATCGTTACCTTTTCCCACCTCCAAAACACATTATCAAAGGCTGTAAATTCATATTTGAAAATATTCGAGGCATAGCTCCTTCAGCCCTAGCCCTGCTGTCTTTTCCTCCATGTAGCCCGGACGCTAGACCAGGCGCTAGTCCGGCGGAAGCTTACCCAATACATATCGGGAACATCCTGAGTCGTTGATCTGTGCAGATCGAACGACGTTTTCTCATCCTTGCTGCGCCCGTAGCCCACCTTTTCACCGTCCGATCAAATCATAAATCTACGATTCACGATACGCCTCTCCTAGTGGTCCCCGCGCCCAAAACACTGTTTGGAGCCGGGTGGTATGTATCGCACCGCCTTTCGGCAGGAGGCGGTATTTTTCCTTGGGCCAGCGATTCCATACAGCGCTCACCACGTGTCCACGCGTACGGCCCGAATACCGCCCTCCATTGCGCATTATTGTTCGGTCAAAGTCATGCAGCAATATTCACCATAGCCGTCCTATCTGAGAGCCTTCATCCGACGATCATCGCGCCCCGAAGCTGCATGGGATTTAACGCAAGCCAATCATGCCCCTGGCCCACTGCACATCGCCTCCGATTCTCTTTCCACCGTCGATCTCCTTCTGAGATCGGACGGCTGAGATTTCATCGTCCATGCCATTGACCCAGTCTCCCTCCACGTCAACATCCCACGTGTTATCACATTTCCTCCTCCGCCATTTATATATTTCACTCATACGTTATATTCCAATTTTTTTCTCTGGTCAGCTCGTACACCATTCCTCCGCTGCATTTCTTCCGCCACCCTACGCTGTTTCACCATAGCCCAGTTTACACGACTGTTTCCATTAACCTTGCCATTATCCCCACTGTGCTCGCCGCTCCATGAATGGTTTTCTTTAATAAGTTTGTGGGTTTTGCAGATCAACAGCGACGGAAAATGGCTATTACTCACAACCTTCATTTCAGAGGCCATAAGCACGTCAAAGGACAATGATTCAGAGGCATAATTTATGAAGAAAAGATTTGGGAAGCTGTTACGACACCTCTTGCATTAATAAAGTAGGGTAGAAAAACCACTAAACCCTCTGGAGTTATTCAAAGCGCAGATTTTTGCAGATGAAGACATTATTGTTGCGGCAAAGAGTACCAGTGGAAGATCCAGGAATTTAACGTCCAATATTGAAGATTTTGAATCTTAATTCAAGATTTAGAAGGCAGAGGGTACAACGCACAAGAAACAATACCCTCCAGGTTTTATTTCAGCTGAGTTTTCTTTCAGGAAAGGACAGAATGTTAGTATGGATATCCCTATATCGTGCTCCTGAAGAAATTTTCACCCGGAGCATTTACTTCAGTTAGCAGGCCACAGAGTACATCTAGCACTGCAGCACTGCCAAGCAGTATGGGCGGGCACTTCTCCACCATTTTGTTTTAATGATACAATTAAATGTTCACCACCTACCTCTTCTGCTAGGTTATAGTTTCTCTTATAAAGACCATGAAGAAACGCATGGAAAGGGTTCTAGATTTTATCAGAGAATTATGCAGTGAAGGCTTGTTGTATACATTTTGTAGAACTTTGTATGAAGGCTCAGAGCCCATAGGGTCTCAGTGAGGAGGAGTTCTATCTGTCAAAGAGGATTCTGGTCTTTGGTATTTCACAGTCTGTAACTCTCTTTATTGTGTTATATTAATAGAACATTTCATTTCATCCATCCTTCTTGTATCATGTTTTGGAATGCGAGTGGCTCACTGATTTTTGGTAAGGATTCATCCTAGTTGATGCCCATGCTTGGATCAATCAAGCGCTTTAAATATGGCTCATGCATGATATTCTATTCCATTATTCAACTAACCATACTTCTGCTATATTAGCTGCTTTGGGAGGGTGCTTTTAAAATGCTATTATCATGTATGGATTCTTAGACTGGTAAGCCCATGCATGGTGGTATTGTATATCTGGGTATCAGCTTAATGTTAACTAGTATCTTCTCAATATTTATTTCACTACATACACCTTCTGATAACTTATGTCTGTGAAGTATTTTTGAGTCGGCCCATATATTGGCAAGAACTGTCTCAGGGATCCGTCGTCTTGTCTCTCAAGTAAAGCACTTCTTATCTCGTGCCGCTCCGAGGATTTTGTCCATCTTCATTTTTATTTCTCTCGCTTACGTGGAGATAGCATGTGAGCCGAACCTGACAACTTCATACATCATATTATATGCTCCTTGCTATGCTAAGATGTCCTAATCGGTCTATCACAACTCTAGGCCGGTTCTAGGAGCTAAAACAGATAAACAAAGATCCGTGGCACTCAATCTGGAAGGTATCATGGCAAACAAGTCAAGCTACATGTGAGGCTATCTAGATGAGGAAGATCCTGGTCGGTTTGTTCGGTTCACATTTAGATCCTACAGTGATACATTGTAATAATCAAAGTTACATTAAACTCTCCATTAATCTCGAGTTTCATGATATATCTAAACATATTGATATTCGATATCATCATATCAAAGATTGTGTGCAGCGGAAGATCATGTTGCTTCAATACATTCCAATGGAATATTAGGATGCAGATATTCTGACGAAGGCGCTCACCAGGAGAAAATTCGAATACCATAGAGGCAGGATTGGGGTGAAGGATAATCCCTATCTTGTTGAGAGGGAGTGTTGAGATTCAACAAGATGATGAGCTTAGTGAAAAGAGTCGCCTTCACTAAGTGGGCCCGCAGGCTATTTTTGGCGCAAGTCTATTTTTAGACTATGTCTATTTTTAGACATGGTGATCATATTTCAAAAGTTGTAGGATGCTATTTGTGGATGGTTGGTCAAGTTGGAAAAATAGATGAAATTATATTTTTAGAATATTGGGCAAAGTCTATTTATAAATCGTTGCTCTAAAAATAGAAGTGTCGATTATTATTATCTCTTAATAATAATTCGACAATAAACAACAACTTATTCTCTTGGAGCACTTAGTTTCAGTGCACAAGTTTGGAAAATTAGTGGGCTGAAGGAATTATGCAATTCCTAGGGTTTACTGGTGGTTCATGCATGGAGGATTCAGTTAGAACTAAAGTGGCAAAGTTATGACAGATTTGGAAGAGTAGTTCATGGAGTTGTATTCAGTTTAACTCAGTTAAAGTGAGTTAGACTCAGTTGAGCTAGTCGTATCTAGTCTAACTGAATGATACACTAGTGAGAGTGGAGTGAATTAATTAGTTAATTAATTCACAAATAATAACTCATTAATCAACTAAACAATACATCAGTTAACTACAGTGCATGTTAGTTCTAGTGGAGACCCAGTGGAGAGATAGGTGAAAGGGCAAGATGGACTATCTGTTGTGACTATAATGATGCATTGATTTCACCACACACACATTGGAGTTGCCAATGAGGATTGCGCAGTCAAGGCAAAGGTAATTCGAATTCATTCAGAGCTATTCTTTAGCAGGGATTGCGCAGTGGAGGCAGGCTATCAAGTGGCAAGAAATCGGTGCATGGATTTGAAGATTTCTTCTGATTAGTGTGTGACAATTGATTTCACTGAGAGCTTGATGTAATAAGCTTTATATGAGATTTTTACATGATCTCCATGATACATAATATATGATAGTTGGGGTTTTCAGCTTCAGGCTTTCCCGTTAAACAACTGTGTTATGTGCGATTATTTTTATTTATGCTTCACATGTGTTTGTAATTAATTTTGTGCAAAAAATTAATAGTGGAATGATTTTGTATTTTGCAAGAAGTTAAATATTGTGACATCAGGGGAATCTAGATGTATGCATGCTTAGTGTATATAATTTCTACACTTTTCGAGAGGACCAAAAGCAACCTAATGATCATAAAATTTGGAAAAGGGGAAATATGTTTTTGAGGTCAAGCCCACACATGTGAAAATTATCAACACTACAAGGAAAAGACCCTCTAGCAGATGTTTTTGAGGAACCCCTTATAAATATAGCCCAAAGATCCATTTGTAGCGGAGGTTACTAGAGAAGGTTGGCGGGTGGAGGTTTTTGCGGATGTTTTTTGTCTAGTGCGTTTCTTATCCTACACTGCACCGATGCATTCCACTAGAAAAACACCGGTCCGTACTACAAATTGGCACACCAGGCACAATGCTCTCCATACAAACCCATCCAGTGTGTCTAATTACTGTAGCGCATCAATGCTCTACATAGATTCAGCCCTGGTGTGTCCTAAAAACCCATGCCAAAACTGAAACAACCCGGTGTGGTTGGAAGAAATCGCCCGGTGCACCTCAAAAACTCGTGCACCTGAACAGGGTTGAATAAAAAAACAATTACGGCTAAAAATTCACATTTTTCACTTTTCAGTGCTCCAAATATCTCAAGCATCGGTGCAAATTTACCTTGTGTGAGGCGCCCTGCCATCGGTGCTCCCATTGCACGCACTGTTGTTGTCCATTTCCCACTATCTCCATTTTAAATATTGCAAAACGGTGGGCAAATTTAGTTTTGCAAATTATACAACAAATATGCCTTCTCGACGCCCAAATGTATGGGTATTTTACTTTTTTTTTCTTCCATAATTAAACATTTTAGCTGATTATTTTTGTAAAATAACTTAAAATTCACCATTTAAAAAAAAAATTCCCGCGCGGTGTGCTCAAGCCGTTCAGCTCGCACCGGTTCGCGGTGTTGCTTGTAAATTTACAGGTCGCACCGTGACTGGTGCTAACAATATCCGCACCAGTTCTAGTGTGATACCGAAACAGTGCACCGAGATTTTTTAAAATTACACAAATTGTGCTGCGGTCGGTTACCTTGATGTACCGTTGACCATGTCCAAGTTTGAGAGGATGGTGCGTTGACCGAAATATGCTCCCCGGGGCAGATATTTTAGTTAGCACACCGCCCTCCTAAACTTGAACATATTCAATGATGTGGTCATGTAAATGACCACACCGTTGACCATGTAGTGATGTCAGGAGGGTGGTGTGCTGCCTAAACTATATGCCCCAGGGCGTATAGCTTGGTCAGTGCACCGTCTTCCTGATACTGGTACATAGTCAACGGTGCGGTCGGTTATACCACTGCACCATTGACCGTGTAATGATGTCAGGAGGGTGGTGGGCTGACAAAACTATCCGCCCCGGGGTGAGTAGTTTGGTCAATGCATCGCCCTCCCGAATTTGTACATAGTCAATAGTGTGATCAGTTAAACGACCACACCATTAACCATTAGCTAATTTTTGGCAGTGCGTTGACGGAATTACCCACCCTGGGATGGATAGTTTAGTCAACGCACTGCTCATGAAAGTACAGGTCGAAATGTGCAGTGCGCTGCAAATTTATAGGAGCACCGCGACCGGTGTGCGATGAAAACAAATGCACCGGTACCAGTGCATCCCTGTTTTTCTGGGTGCACCGACTTTTTTTTCTTTCAAAATATATATATATATATATATATATATATATATTTGTAAATACATGTTTCATTTAATTAAAAAATTTTATTTAATATGTGAATCATTCAGCGATGCCAAAGGAGAGAAGAGAGGGAACAACAACAACATATGGCGGACCAGTATAACGTGGTTCACTTGTGGGAAGCACGAGAGAGGGAGAGAGATTTGAACCCTCGCCTTATTACAGCAGCCACCCAGGCACTCCTAAGGGAAGTAGGCCTCCTCAAGTTCTATGAAGAGGCTACATCCCTAAAGGGACATGGTGGGTTATTGCGACAGCTTATCTTAAGGTGGAACGCCCACCAACAGGCTTTCAGGGTTGGTCCTAACCAGTGGTACGCGCCCACTAAAGATGACATTTATTTTATTACTGGCCTATAAAGGAGAGGGCATGATTTTCCCTCGTTCCCAAAGGTATCCGTCGGCTATGCGGCAGGGAGTCATTGTACTCCCAGAGATACATTAGCATCGATATATTGTCTCTTGCAGATATTCAGGTCTCCGGTGGTTAGTTACAGATTGCTTCATTTGGTGGAGAGGAGGTGAAGTGCCTATCACTACTGATTTCAACCATTTCACGCCATACTAGTGACGGGAAATGCATTAGTTGCCCACTTTTATTTTTTGTTGATTCTTTATTACAGAAGCCACGACTTGTGAGGTGGTATGTGATTTTTTTGCGGAAATTGTGTATAGATTTAGATAGATGTCGTGCTCAGGCACAAGGGAGGGTGAACTTCCCTTTTACTTTAGAGCTATTTTGTTTATTTTTTGAGAGGTTTCTAGAGACGATGCCTACTTTTGTTCATCAACCTCGTAGGTCGATGCTGCATGTACAGATGCAGATGTGGGGACAGATGATGCCCAAGAGGGGCGAGTTAGACTTTTCTGTGAGGATATCGCATGATGCACTGGAGTTGCTAGCCAGTGTTAATGAGCATGCCTTCATTCTAGTCCCCTGTCCATATGTTGGTTTGGATTAGCGAGGGTGTTCCAACATCCTCTTCACATATGATGAGTCGCCGGATGATAGAGGTAATATTAGTGTTTTCTTTAAATTTGTTCTAACATGTTTTTTAACTTGTTTTTATTAAACTGTTTAATGAAATTGCCTAATTATTGTTGTGTACTTATATATATTTTTCAGACATTGGATCATTTGATGGCGATGAGATGCCACCGCTACCAAATGATCTAGGTGTAGATCCTAATGATGATCAGGAGATGGCAGATGTCGAGGATCAAACCGGTGCAGAAGGACATGGTCCTCATGTTGCGCAGGTACCGGCTGGTGTGAGGCATATGCCTGACACTATATTTAGGATGGAGTTGGGCGACCAACACTATGGACTGCTTGTGGAGGAGGGAGTCAGGTCAGCCACTATGAGAGAGATACAGGTCAATGATAGGCTGATAGTGATGTGGAGAGGCATGCCACGTGATATGTTGACCCTGTGATACAAACTCTTTTTATTTGAGATTTATTAAAGAATTACATGTAAAATTTCATCTTAACCATGAAACTTAAAAGGCATAAACATAAGAAGAGAGAAGCACATAAAATCATGCAAAGAAGACATGGAATTGATATCAGAGTTCGTCTAGGAGGGATTACATCTCTGGGCCCTGCTCAATTAGTGGGGAGGAACTCTTTCATTAAGTGACAAACAAAATGAAAGTACAATCATCAATGAAAAATTACAACCTTATACCTCCATATCTGAAAGTGCCCAAAAATTGGAGACTTATGATGAAGAAACGGACAGCACCGTTAGATTCGTGGTGCCGAGAGGTGCATATCCATATAAATTTTTCCTGATTCTGACGCTGGACAAATCTAGCCCCTCTGGAAATGGGATCAATTCATGGTTCTGCCCCCCTCCTGCAAGGTGCTCAAGGTTCCACTCTGTCTCGTACTTCGTACCACTCCTGACCTGCCTGTTCACACTTCTAAAATTCAGGTTTAAATATGTGAGGTTGTGTGGACTCCCTAAGGGAGCCGCTAGCCGAATCGGTTGGAGATCTAAACTGTGAGGGAGTGGGTCGAGTGGTCAAACCCTGCCCTCTCCATAATAAGGTGTAATACATTTTAAATATCCACACATATTTTTTAAATGTGGTAGGTTGGGGGAGCCGGACACGCATCGAGCGGCCTTCCCCTTAACTCTCGGCGACATACCTTTTGAAAGGTTGTCGCATTAATGTTGGTGGGGGGCCAGACCCGTATTGGGTGGCTTGCCCATTGGCTTGAATTCCAAGTCACATGGTATGGGATGGGGCAACGAGGTTGACAGCTCGTGCCCCACCCACATTGCGGTGGTTTTAATGCATATTCGGTGGGCGATGGGGTCATGGTCGTTGGCCCACCCTTTTTTAATAATATTTTTTTATATGGATTCGTTGGGTAGGGCGGGGATCATGGCCCACACTACATTTTTTTTAATATTGTTTTGATTTTATTTAAACCAAGTATACTTTTTAAAATTTCTAGAATTGACCAAAGGAGTCAATTTAATGGACCCACAAATTCACCTGAAATCCTGCCAGAGTTAGCCGGAATCCGGTGGCTAGATTTCTGCAAATTTTTTGCCTTCTTAAGCTGCCACATTATCAAGTCAAACCTTAAACTTTGACTGCTTCTAAATCCTCCATACAGACTCGGAATGGAGTGTCGTCTACGCTGTTGGAATCAAAAAGACGAGATCTTTAACTTGACACTAAGTTTGCCACATTTATGACCCTTTGATTTTTGAGCCTTTGTACTTAAGTCACTTGTACTTGGACCTATACGATCCTCCTAGATCATTCATCCCCACTGAAGAGCTTTTGGACTTCCAAAAACCTTATCAACCAACAAACAAGTGAGGGAATTGCTCCCCCATCTTCTCCTTTTCAAGCCATTTAGCTTTACTTGGGTGCATCCATTTGAAACCAACACAAAGATATTCCATATCTCATCGTCTTGAAGTTGTTGCGCCTTGAAATTGTCATTTACTTCCATTACATTTTCACTTATATTTCCATATTATCACCTTCAATCCACCTCCATTTCATTACATTTACCTTATCATTACCACTATTGGGTTACATTTATGTTTTTCCAAACTTTATTAATTCCTAGTATTTTTAAGTGAATTTGTGGTTAAAAATTAGAAAATAATATGCACATACTTATACCTAACAAGTGGAATGAGATTGTTGCCATGTGTAGGTCAAAAAGAAGCTTCCAAAAGACTCTTATGTGGCCCCTTAAGGCTAAATTCGAATTTGGATGGAGAAGATCATAGGATCATAAGGATATGTGTCTCATTTCCTATTTGTATTGTAACTCTAAGAAGACATGTGCCTTATCACTTCCTATTTGGATTGTAACTTTAGAGATATAGGGAGAGATTCATGGACTCTCATTAATGAGATAACTTCTCATATTTTTGTATAAATATGTGAAGCTTTCTCCTATCAAATCATGTGTAAAATTGGAGTTATGCTCAAGCTTTGAATACATAATTAGATTGTGGCACCTTACTCATGAATGTTCCTTCATTTTGACTTGGTTTTTCTTACACATGGAGCATCTCGATTTACCACCTCTCATACTTTTAGATCAGCTACCTAAAATGTGTGATATTTACTTGCTTTTATAGATTAAAGTTCATTTGATTTCTTAGTATTATTTTTAAAATGACTATGTAATCTTTGTTTTTCTAAAAAAATTTCAATGGGAAAGATTTATCTATTTTCCAATTGGACTAAGTTTGAGGTAATAGAGCTCATAGTTATTTAGTTTCCTTTCATGTTTTGTTATTCACTTTCTTAGATCAAACTATCAATTCATTGTATAATTGAATAAAAGATCAGGCCAAGAAGGTGATTTGTCATACTTCCAAATTGGGTGATTGAATGTTCAATCTATACAATCATTGAGCTTTACTTTACATGCTTTTACATTGTTTTTTAGATCCTCATTCAATTGTATAATTGGGTGTTCTTAAAGATAATTTCAAGAAGGTTATTTTATCATATTTCTAAATTGAATACTTTAATACCTAACTTATGCAATTATTGAATTTTCTCTTTGCATGCTTTAATTTCTTTCATAGATTGAAAGACTAAAGTATAATCGGTTGCTTGTACATCATTTAAAGAGGGTGATTCTATCATATTGGATGGTAGAGTGATTAAACGTATCTTAGTTGTTTTTTTTTACATGCTTTGAAATGCTTTCTTAAATTAAAATTTCAATTCCTGCAAGTGTGATTGTGCGCGCGCTATATTTTCTTTTGAATTTGTTTTATTTTTTTTCGTTACTTGATTTCATAGGTTAGTTGAACTTCATTTTCATTATTTGATTTCATAGATTAGATGAATTGGTTTTCATTATTTTGTAGTTAGATTGATCGATCTAAACTGAAAGACAATTTCTAGCACATATAGTGCACGCATGCTTCACAAGTTTACGAAATCCCTGGGTTGACAAATTAAATGACAGGAAATTATTTTTCCCCAACATTTTGGCGTCGTTGTTGGGGAAGTGTGCATAGGAACTAGCTTTTAGTCTAGCGTGTATTTTTTTTTAGTTTTTACTAACCATTTATGGACCGAGGGTATAGAATGCAGCCCAAAGACTACATTGAGGAATGGTATCAAAAAGTGATTGCACCACAAAATTCATCAATTCTTTAAGAGATCCTTGCAGCAAATCAAAAGATCAAGACGATTTTTCATATCCTTACAAACAATCAAGTACATTTTTCAAGTTTGGATATGAATATTTCAAAGATTTTAATCCGTAAATGGCTTCATTGGAAGCATGAATATACTTAAAAATAAAAAAATAAAAAATATGTAGTTTTTTTTAGATAGATAGGAAAAATAAAAATAAAACCAAACTTAGCTAGAATTTTAGAATTTTTTTTATTTTGTTGATTAATTCATTTTGAATAAATTTCAGTGGCGCAGTACGAATCACTTCGTTTTTTATCACCATCAGAAATAAAATTTGTGTGTGAAAGTATGAATTTATTTGACGACGCTGACTAGTATGCTCTATTATCGCGCCTCGTTGCGACCTGGAAGATCAGAAAATCAGATCAGTCAATTTAAAAATTAAAATTAAAAAATTCGTTAAAAATTTTGTTGGAAATTGAACTACAATTTTATTGAAAATCGTTGTTTGAGCCATGATCTTTTTATCGGTTCTGCAAATTTTAATGTTTTGCATCTTCTCAATATTTTTATGATTTATTGAATTTCTTATACATAATTTTTCTTTAAAAAAAAAACATAATTAAAAAAATTAATTGGACAATGGAAAGGAAACCCACGCATATGTGTGAGGCCAACCTTTAGCTTGGCCTTACACATATGTGCAGGCCTTCAGTCCACACAAAGACCCATGCACTACAATAAAAAAAAGTGAACCTTCTCTTTCCCATATTTGATCTTCCTTAAGCAGCAGTTATTAGAAATCGATTTTAAAAGTTGCAGAGACAAACAATGAAACTGTATCACATGAAGAAACTGCTGATGAAGAAAAGATTGCAGACTGCTGATAAAGAGAAGATTGCAGATTCCATTGCAGGTAATTGGAATGAGGGAGACCGATCTGAACTTCTATATGAGAGACAAGCCATTACACATCAAAACCTGCAAATAAAAATCAAACCACAGCAATTTTATTTTGTTGCAGAAGTAATTGCGAGAAAACAAAATTGCCAGAAATGCGTAACTGTTACAAACACCCGATTTTAAAATGCATTTTATGAGCAAACCAAGGCGAATTAAGAAAAAATAAAACATGGGTTTTTTCAGGAATGGGGTGAATTAGGTAACTCATGAGCGATTTTCTAGATTTCACATCCATTTGGTAGAAATTCAAGGCTCTTCAGAGCTCCATTTTGTAGATTGCGTGAGGAAAAAATGATTTGTTTTGAACTATTTAAACATGTCAAGTTGAAAGCAGAAGAATTCAAGTGAATAACAAACTCTGCTCCACATGGCATGTGGTCTAAGAGTCCAATTTGATTTAATAAATTTGATTTTAGACACATATGTGTCTCATCATTAAATTATATATATATATATAATGAAAAATAAAAAACCTTGCATATACAATCGAATTATTGAAGCAATTTATAAGGCGAAAAATACTAGAAAAATTTGATTGGAATAATTTTTTGTGCAATGCTTTTTTTTTTTTACTACTTCAAATATTTTTTACTTTTGCTGCACGGATGAAGATTCAATTTGACAGTGACTTGCAGAACAATTGGAAGAATATTTAGAGGATTTCTGAATATTTGGCATTAAAAATTATATTATTTTTGTTGTGAAGCTTTAACTTGCAGGACACAACGAGTCTTTGTAATACCAATCATATTACAGATCATATTGCATGAAGTCATTCGACAACAGGGAGTTGATTTATTTTTTATGGTTATTTCTTAAAAATGGATTGTTATCAATATCATGAATTAGACTGAATATAACACTTTATTTTTCTTAATCTATTTCATTTGACATTCAAATTTTTGCATAAAAATCAGAGAGGAATTGGCCATTTATTTTTTAACACACTTACGTTCTTTATGTCCAATTTTTTTTGCAGGTTTGGGATAATCGAATGGTCATTGAAAGAAACCAATTTGTCAGCACAATTGGTCTTCAAAGGACCACTTTCATGAGAAACATAAAAACAAGTCCATGTCCATATCCATCAAGACCATTACCTTTCCTCTCTTTTGAATTATAAATCCAACCAATTAATTCAAAGCAATCCACAGTTATTTTCCTAGCAAGATTCAATTGTTCATTTTGATTCACATACAATTTCCATAACTCTTTGTCTACTCCTAACCCACAAATAATAACAATAAGCTCACTAACATACTTATTGCCCATTGTCATTTTCCATTTTCATCTTCCATTTCCATTTTCCTTCTCCTATCTGTTAGTGTCAGTATTTGCATACTTCCACCAAGGATAAAAACACATTTTCATGTGCATCTTAGGTGTCCCATTCTGAAGAAATTTTCAATCATTCCATTAGGTCATGATATAAAATTATTCCACTGGTAGTTGTCCTTGTCAAGTTTGTGTTTCATAATGGTATTTTCCATAGTATTTTCAGTGTAAAATCATGTTCTTAGTATTTCCATAAGAAAAATCCTGAAAAGAGCTTTCCAACGGTATATCATACTTCCCAAACTAACTCCTGGATTGGAAAATATGCCTAAGTGAACAAAAGCCCCCAAAAGCCTAACTTTACCCCTTTTCTCATTTGTCCCTTAGACTATGTAAGTTTACCTTTTCATATAAATTTCAAAGTTTTCATTATAATTCCCTTTTTCGATCCAATTGCAACCATTTTTCTTCCGATCCGATCGCATCATCGCAATCGCACAATCCCGATTGACCCACCTCCGACTGACTATCTCCGATGCGATTAAGTCCCTCCAATCCGATCACATCCGAATCATTGATATTTTCAATGATCCGACGACCCATATGTAATCGCATCGCCCATTCGCATCGCAGCTTCGCAGTGTCCCCGCGCCCATAATTCTTCCGATGCGATTGAGTCCCGCTATGTTGGTTTCCCCCGATGCGACCAATCGCATATCGCCAATCGCATGTTTCATTTCCAAGCACTTAAACCCTCTCCCCTTCCTGATTGCGATTGCGATCTACTCCCGAGTCCCACCATAAAGTCTTCCGCCTTTTTTTCAATGAAAAATGGTCTTTTCCTGTGTAAAGCGAAATTTTCATTTTATATGAGTTTTTAAAAGGATTTCTCCCATTCCTCATCGCATCGGTCTTTGCTCCATCGCATCAAATTATTTCATTTCCCCAACACTTAAACCCGCTTCCTCCTCCCTGCTGATGTGATTGATCGCATATCGCTCATCGCAATCGGCGGATCCCATTATGCAATGCTCCCGCTTCCCTTCCTCGTCGATTTGCGATTGCGATTGACCCTTGGTCCCACCAAATTTTTATTCCCATCATAATTGCATGTCGCATCCTCGCCGCTATGTGTTAAACTCGTCCCCCTTCCGATTGCAATTGCGATTTCCATGGGTCCCACCTTAATCCCTTCTGCCTTTTTGAAATAAAAAATGGTTTTTCTCTTTGTAAAAATGCAAAACTCCTTTTAATTTGTTTTACACCATCAGACATCATTTTCCCTCGCCACTCTATTGTATTACTCCATCGCATCCGCTCCATCGCATTTCTTCCAATCGCATCGCATGTTTCATCGCATCGTTCCTGTTATAGCATCATTTTTCACCCTCATGTGATTCATGATTGTCTCTTTGGCCTTGGGCACCCATTCCCACAGACTTGAATAAAAGTTCATAAAAAACAGTGTTTAAAATCCCATACGTGGATATGCCCAGAATTTTCCGCGTGTATACGCGAGTCCAGAGATACTTTTCAGCGTATGCCATTAAAATCATTAAAAAATATATAAAAATCCCTATTTTCGAGGCTGGGTTGATGGTTATTCCCGTAATTCAACCACCCCAGCCCATGGCCAACTGTTTCCAACAGATTGAAACTACTTTGAGGGAGTATAAAAACCCCTCATATGCATGGCCTAAGGGAGAGAGAAAACTATAGACATTATACTCTGTTGAAGCCCCATTTAAGTCTGATTTCCCGTGCCTCCTGCACTTCCCAGATTTTTATAAGAAACCCTTGTTTCCTGGAGATGTTCATCAGCTTATATGTCATCTCGTGTCCACAAGTCTTGAAAGAATCCTAGTGAGGCAAGGGCGGAACGGATCTGGACGACGGTCTATTTGAAGATCGTGGAAGGATTCAAGTGATCTCTCCACCTTTCTATTATTGTACATGTTGTTCGTAATGAAGAAGAACCATCTTGTTCCCGAATTCACGTGTTAATGTCTGCTTACATATGTGAAAAGATTGTTAATTAAGCATTTATTATTGTTTATATGATGTTTCACATGGATTACACTGACATTTAGGAAAGATATATGCTGTACAACTAGATTTCCGTGCATGTCTCTTCTTGATTTCTAGGTTGAAGAGGAAAAAGGGTTGCTGGGGGTTTGAACCCCGCGGGATCTACGTCAAACGTAGGATCTACGGGTGAGTTCTACAATCTATAATATCTAGTTTTTAGCATACAAGTTTGGTTGTGTGAGTCCTTCTTGAATAGCATGCCCTGATCTGTGGAGGTTTTTGACCCAACGACCTCTAGGGAGTTATTTCCCAAAACAGAATTGGCGACTCCGCTAGGGATCACATTCTTGTGATTCCCCTATTGGGTGGTTTCAGCTATTTTAAAGGTTTCCGACAGTTTTAATCATTATTTCCAGTTCAGTTAGTTTTTTCTCAGTCAGACGAAAGACCTGGTTCTTTAGCCAGGCTTGCTCATTTTTATTTTTCATTATTTACTTTTCCATACGCTAGTTTTCCTCTACACAGACGCGTATACACGTAGGTTTTGTCAAAGGAAGTCGCGTATACGCGTTTTTCCTTTGCCACAGTCACGTATGCACGCTTTTTCAAAACTGCTAAGTAGCGTATGCTTGGGAAAATTTTGAAATTTTTGATTTTTTGACTTTTTTGGTCTTGTCTGCCTGTAGAGACTTGTTCCTGCAGTGTCCTTTTAGTCTCTAGATTGTGTTGAAAGTGGTTATTGGTCTTTTTCTCTCTTGTTTAGTTGAACACTGGCTCATTTGGCAAATCTTGTTTTTTTTAGTGCTTGCATTTCTGGTCCGAGTACCAAGATCTCTTTCTGGGGATTCTTGGCTGTTCTGCTTAATCAGGACAGAGAGCTTATGCTCATAAGCTCTTTCCTAACTTTATGTCTTTCTTTGCACTTTAATTTTTGCCTGCTTTTCAGTTGTTTTTCTTGATTTCATTTGACTAGGTCTTGTTGCAATTTTTGAAGAGTCATTTTTGGGTCTTTGAAGTTTTGTTTGCTGCAAGATTGTGCTATTCTTCTGGGCTAAGTTATTGAGTTTCTTGTCTTCCTTTTGCTCGTATAAATCTTGCTACTAAGTGGCACTATAAGATTTAGAGCATTTTTGTTGAATTTTTGCTTGAAATTCAGAGATTGTTTGGCTTGGGAATTGGATAGTTCTTCTTGGTCTCTTTGAAATCTTCTTTTTATAAAATTCAAAAGCTCAAAAACATTTTCTTTTTCCATTGCCTTTGTTTTGCATTTTTTTTTTGGTTTCTTTCCATATTTTGAAGCCTTGTTGAGATTTCTTACCTTCGGTTTCTGACTTGATTTGGGAAGGGAATTTTCATTGGTTTCTTTCTCTTATTTTGAGCATATTTTGGTGTCTTTATACTGAGAGTTTCTGATTTGGGAACTAGCTTTGTGGACAACCGGAAAAGTGATAGAACTGGGGGATTCTTGGAAATTTATCTTTGCTTTGTTAGATTTTGCATCTTAGAATTGGCATGCTCTTAGTAATTTGCATTAGGTGCACTTGAAAATTTGTAGTCTTTTACATAAATTTTGCGAGTGTGAGGTTTGATAGCTGAAAAGAAAAAATAGTCTCGTAGAACCCATGTAAAAATTTATTTTCATCGAAAGGCAATTACTGCATCTGCATGTAGTATGGTTTTCATTAATTTCTTTTCTGCGTCATAAAACATCACGAGTTTCATTTCCATATTCCCTTGACTTAATATAACAGCCAACTAAAATAAGCGCATTAATTTAAAAACAACTAGCAAGTTTTTTATTAAGTGTCATACATCAACTAGCTAGGTTGTAGGGCCTTGGATTAGGTGAGTGGAGAGTTAACTCTCCAAGGCCGCTCAAACTAAAACATAGAAGTTTATTAAATGAGCGAAATCCAACACTGTTAGGTGGACCGGGAAAGCTCTCCTCCAAAGAGTCAAGCGCGAGGGGAAGTGAAGGTTGAGAAGAGAGATACCCCCTCTCCGATTTACTGGATCTTGCCTTAAGACCGTTCCGCCTGGCTGCTGACACAGATTGGTGCCCTTAGTTGCCATTCCTAGGTACCACACAGGTGACTACGGGGGGGAATACCCGTGGTACCTGAGGCAGACATCGTATCACTTCCAGCAGTACTTCTGGAGGGTGCCTCGACGAAGCTTGGGTACTTGCACCGGCAAAGGCTGTTGTTAGGAGGTCAGCGTAATTGTTTATGTTACCTTCGCTAGTAGGCCTGGGCCGTAATTATCCCAGACTACTTTCGGGAGGTCCTATTTTTCGCTTTCTCATATTTTGGTGTCCGGTCCTAATCACCCAGAGCGGAAATACCTAAAGGCTGCTTGCTTGGTTTCATCTTAGGGATTTTTGTAGTGAGTGCTCTTTGCTCCTAGATTTCTTAGCTTTATACTTTTTTGAGTCTAATTAATCTGTTAAAGTGGCTAATCAAGTGCCTCGTCGATCGAGGAGAGTTCGGGGATTATCTCCCGAAAGTGTTGAGCCTTCTTCAAGAAGGCGTAGGAGTAATATAGCAGGTGAATATCACCCAGTGGTATCTGACGTAGCGGAGAGAGATCCTCCACTAGGGCTTGAAGGTGCTGTAGTTGTTTCTGGTGTTGGTTCCGAGAGGAGCACTTCACTCACCTCGAGAGTCTTATTTCCAAGAGAAGCAGAAGAAGAAGTAGAAGTAGAGGAAGTACCTTAGTCTCCTGAGTCACTTCCATCTCCTCTTCCTTCTGATTCTCCGTTTGTTGTTGAGTACATCGGACCTGAGTCAAAAATACCAGAAAGTCCTTATCCATCTCATTCATACCTTTCGATGGCCACCACTGGGAACGCGGCTGCGGTTGTGAGTGCTGAAAGCATTCAGACTCCTGCTTCAGTAGAAGGAGGAGGCACAATTGCTATATCTTCGATTGCTTCTAGTACTGTTGTGTTTGGCTCTGGTTTCACCCAAGCACAAGCTTCTCAATATGGTCCCTTTTGTTTTGGAATGCCCATTAGTGGGATTCTTTCGTTTTCTTTTTCCGCTGCTGCAATTGCGTCTGCACCCATGTCTTCCATGGCTAGTGGGTCAGCTTCTTTTCAAGGGTTCCCCTTTGGAAGTGGGCATATTCCTAGTTCGAATCCTTCCTTAGGGTATTTTCCTTTTACTTCTCAGACTTAGAGTTTTAAACCTTGGTCTTGAGGTCAGAGTTCGATTACCTTTACAGGTTGGAACTCTGTATTTATAGCAGTGGGGGCAGGGAATCAGTTTCTCGCTGGTCAACAAGGGAATGTTTCTTTCCCTTCGTCGAGTGCTTATCAGGCTTTTTCCCCTATTTCTAACACTTGGAACCCCTATCAGGGGGTTTCCTCTTTATTCACTACTTTGGGGGGGGGGGGGGAACTGGTCCGGTCTATGGTAACTCTACGTTGGGAGGGGGTCCTTCTCCAAATGCTGGGTCCTATGGCCCAACATTTTCTATGAGTTCTTTCTGGCAACCTGGTGCCTCATCAAATCCAGGTTATTCTTTTCAGAATGTTGGGAATTCATCCCACCAAGGATGGAATTCTCAGGCTCCTCCTCGTTTACCTTTTCTGGCAACGTTGAACTTGCCAGATTTGTCAAAATTGACGAATGATCCAATCCGATATAGTCCGGGGTGGCCTCCGGTTCCTACCAAACTACCTTCAGACATTCCAAAGTTTGAAGGCAAGAATGGAGAGGACCTGGCTGATCATATCACCACTTTCCATTTATGGTGTTCATCTAACTCCCTGATTGAGGATTCGATTAGGTTGAGGTTGTTTCAACGCACCTTGACTGGAAACGTTGCCAAGTGGTATATTGAGTTAACTGGGGGCAGTTTTTCTACTTTTGGAGATCTGGCTACTATATTTCTAAATCATTTCCAGTTGTCTGTCCGTTATGATTCCGGGACTGAACTCCTAGCTAATTTTAAGCAGGACGACGCAACCCACATTTCTGATCATATTCAGGAATGGCGGAGAAGGAAGAGGCTCATCAAAGCTTATATTCTGGGAGAATTTCTGTTGGAATGGTTTTTGAAATCTCTGCAGGCAGATATTTCTAAGGATGTATCCCTCTCAGGGGTATTTTCTGAGGAGCAGGCTATTTTTAGGGCCCAACAGCTTGAATTGATATATTCTCAGTCTGGTGTCCTTCATAAATATTTGCCTAATGCTCCTCGCTCCAAATTAGACATATCCAAGACTAAACCCGGTCCTCATGGTGACAGACTTATTGGGTCGATCAATAGTGGTGCAGCTAACCTGCTTAGTCAATTGCAACAGTTGTCTATACAATCTGCTTCTTCTGTTCAGGCTGTGCCTGCTGAGTCATCGCCTTCTCAATCTTTGTCGGTAAACTCCGTTCAGACTTCTAACCCTAAAGAAAATCAACAATCTGAAGGGAAGAAGAAGGGACAGAACAATAAAAAGAAAAAGGGAAATAATGGGAAGGGTAATGCAAATAAATCCAACGAGCATGTTGGTGAGGGTCCAAAGGATAAAAATAAAGTGAAGTTTCCATGAAAGTTATGTGTTGGAGACCATCTTACTCACCTTTGCCCTAAAATTCAGGATGCGCAGTGCTTGTTAGCTCAGCAAGGTTCTTCTAGTTCCCAGGCTGTGTTGACAAACCCTTTTCCCCAAGGGCAACAGCTAGTTGTTGGCACAAATCAAAATACCAGGGCTTCCTCTGGGGCACCCAGGAAGGGGAAAATCCGTCAAACATATACATGATGAGTGCTCATGTGGATATCGCCACGAGATCCCATGATTATGGCGAAGATGAGTCTTCGAAAGCCAAGGGTGCTCCCGATGGTACTGAGCCGCTTCATATTACGAGGCCTACTGTTGAGCCTATACCTCGGATGCCAAAAGCATTGACCAAGCGTACGACGATTAATCCAAATGCCAGGGCTGCCCAGAACTACTCTATTGTGGAAGATCTGGCGCAGAGTCCTTGTGCCATGTCGGCTCTTGAGGTGCTCCAGTCTTGTCCAGCTCAGCGCAGTGATCTGATCACTGCTATTGGTGCTGTCGATCCAAAGAACTCTCTTGTGATTACATTCGATATGTTTAATTTTAAAAAGAGACTCCCCCATCATATGGCTTTTCATATCAAATCGTCGTTTTGGAAATTCAATATCTTTCAAACAGTCGTTGATGAGGGCGCTTCCACATGTGTGATGTCTCCCGCATGCTGGAAGGGAATTGGATCTCCCGCAGCTGTTCCATCTGCTACTCTTCTGACTGCGTTTGATGATCATTCTCACAGACCGCATGGTATTGTCCTAGCTTTGCCCATCTGTGTTGGGGGAAAAACTGTAAATATAGAAGTTGATATAGTTGATGCAATCTTGGACTACAACCTTCTGTTGGGGCGAAACTGGATTTATGAGATGGATGCCATTGCATCCTCATTATTTTGGGTTATTTGTTTCCCTCACGAAGGGAGGATTGTTACAGTGGATCAACTGGACTGTTCTCCTGTAGACCCGAATGCATCTACTGACTCAACTATTCCAAAAGTGGATAATGCCAAGCCGCCTGTTGAGAATTTAGGGGTTGGAATGTATTCTTCTTTGATGGGTACTTTTGATATTCCACCTCCTACCGTTCATATAAATGCAATTTCATCATCTAGGGCTCCTATTCGAAGAGGGTTCTTTAGAACTCATTATTTTTCGAATCCTTGGACCTTGCCTTCCCCTACCTCCACATTAGCGGAAGGTCAAGTGGGTGGAATGGCATTTCCAATGTCTGCAGCTGAGATTGATTATCAATCTATTGTAGACTCTGCAAAGTCCATTCCAGCTCCTCTTTCTCCGGAGGAGTTAGATGGCGATGTGGCTCCGGCTTGGACACTTAGTTCTTCTTCCGCCCAGGATTGCCTTGATACCACTCTTCCATCTGAAGAGGCCATCCTGGAAGCTATGACTGGTATAGATAGACCGTGGGATGATTTGCATCATCGGTCTTACTTTTTACCTGATTTGAGCAAAGTTGAATCAAGTTTTCCAAGTCCTTTGTCTCCTGGTCCTATTCACCCAGTCCTGAACCCTTTAGCACCAACACAGGTATATGCTGAAGGGAACATGCCTGTGATTTTTCCAACTATCCCGGTGAACATTTCCAGGGATCCCAATGTTATAGAGAATGTCTTCATTGGAGCTGGATGTTCCCCTGAAGAGATTCAGATTTACACCGATCTCTTTAAAGAGTTTAGGGATGTGTTCGCTTGGTCTTATGAGGAAATGCCTAGTATAGATCCATCTATTGTCCAACATGAGATCAAGACTTACGAAAATGCTAAGCCTGTGAGGCAAAAAATTCGTTCGGTCAATCCTAGGAAGGTTGCAGCTATCAAAGCCGAGGTAGAGAAGCTACTCAAGGCGAGATTTATTTTCCCTGTTCCTTTGACAGAGTGGGTTTCAAATCTTGTTCCCGTGGATAAAAAACAAGGAACAATTCGAGTTTGCATTGATTTCAGAGACCTTAATAAAGCATGTCCGAAAGATAATTACCCCACACCATTTATAGATCAGATTATCGATGAGTGTGCCGGTAATGAGATTTTCTCCTTCATGGACGGTTTCTCCAGATATAATCAAATTACTATCCGTCCTGAAGATCAGCATAAGACTGTCTTTATTTGTCCCTGGGGTACTTTTTCTTACAAAAAGATGCCTTTTGGTCTTAAAAATGCTGGGGCTACGTTTCGGCGGGCCATGTCATATTCCTTCCACGACATCAAACATATTATCGAGGCATATTTGGATGATTTAGCTGCTCATTCTCGAAAGAGAATTGATCATCCTGCTCACCTCCGTCAAGTATTTGAACGATGTCGTTTCTACAAGATTAGGTTGAATCCGAACAAGTGTGTTTTTGCGGTTACATCTAGTCGGTTATTGGGATTCATTGTGTCTTCGAAAGGGATTAGGGTAGATCCCTTCAAGGTTGAGGCAATACTTCGGTTGCCTCCCCCGTCGTCTATTCGTCAACTTCAAAGTCTACAAGGAAAAGCAATTTTCTTCAGAGATTTATCGTAAATTATGCTGAAGTTACCAAAGGATTTATGAGATTGTTGAAGAAGGGAGTTCCATTCTTTTGGGATGACTTCGCTCAGCGCTCATTCGATGCTTTGAAAAAAGCATTGACCTCTGCTCTTATATTGAGTCCACCTGATTATAGCAGGGATTTCCTTTTGTATCTTGCAGTAGCAGAATCTACCATTGGTATGGTTCTGGTTCAGGAGGACGATGCTCTGGCAGAGCATATTATATACTATCTTAGTCGAGGCTTGGTAGGACTTGAACTCCGGTATACTCTGACAGAGAAGCTAGCTTTAGCAGCTGTTCATGCTGTACAGCGACTCAAACATTATATTCTTCTACGAAAAACTTATGTTTTGGTAGCAACCAATCCATTTCAATTTGTTCTCAGTAGGTGAGTGATTGGGGGAAAATACAATAGATGGATTGTGATTTTGCAGGAATTTGATCTTGAGTTTATGTCTGCCAAGTCCAAGAAATCTTTAGTTTTTGCGGAATTAATCTCTGAGTTGCCCTGTGGAGAAGAGATAGTCTATGATGAATCCTTCCTGGATGAACATTTGTTTCTCATCTCTCCACAGGATCCTTGGTATGGAGATATCATTGTGTATCTTCAGATTGTGAAGTTTCCCTCTACTTTTTCGAAAGATGAGCGCCGTAAGTTGCGTCACTTGGCTAAAAATTACTTAATTATTGGTGATGCTTTATACCGTCGAGGGGTTGATTCAATCCTGAGACGTTGCTTAACTCTTGAAGAAGCTGAGGTTGTGCTGAATGATTGCCACAGTGGAGCTTGTGGTGGTCATTTATCTGGGCTTGCTACAACCCAAAAAATCTTGCGTGCTGGATACTTTTGGCCTTCAATTTTCAAAGATTGTATGGAGTCGGTCAAAAAGTGTCATCCGTGTCAAGTCTATACTCGAAAAATGCGCGCTCATCCAGCTCTGCTTTTTCCAGTCATCACTGTCGGTCCCTTTACAAAGTGGGGTATTGATTATACTACTTGTAACCCGCCTTCAGCCAAAGGTCACAAGTATATTATTGTAGCAGTAGACTACTTTACGAAGTGGGTCGAGGCTATGCCTACTTTTGGGAATGATGGTGAGACAATAGCTCTTTTTCTTTCCAACCAGGTTATTGCTCGTTTTGGTATTCCTAGAGAGATTGTCACTGATCATGGCAGTCATTTTCAGAATAGCATGATGGCTGAGTTGGATCTAAAATTAGGTTTCCGACAAGAGCATTCATCTCCGTATTATCCTCAGGCCAATGGGCAAGTGGAAGCCGTGAAAAAATCCTTGAAGACCATTCTTCAAAGGACAATTAATAAAGCTCGATCCAACTGGCATATCATGCTATATCCTGCACTTTGGGCATACATGACGTCAGTGAAAACTGCAACTGGCTTTAATCTGTTTCAACTAGTTTACGGGATGGAATCCATATTTCCCATTGAATGTGAGATTCCTTCTCTTAAGTTAGCTGTTGAGCTTCTTTCTGACACTTCTAGTCTTGAAGAACGTTTCCTTCATTTGGAACATCTTGACGAGCAACGTCGCGATGCCGCCAAGATGAATGAGGCGTATAAGAAACGAGTCAAAGTTCAGTACGATAAGGAAGTCAAACCTAGGGTTTTCTCGGAAGGCGACCTCGTTTTGGTCTATGCCCAAGAGAAGGATGCCCTGGGTGTAGGAAAGTTTAATTCTATGTGGTATGGCCCCTTCATCGTTAAAAAAGTCCTTAAAAAGGAGCATATGCCTTGGTTGATTTTGAAGGAAATGAGTTGGCGGAGCCCAGAAATGGGCTCTATTTGAAAAGGTATTATGCCTAGGCTTCAGCCTAGAATTTTGCTTTTGTATATAGTAGTTTTTATTTTGTACATGTCTGGTTTTTAGGTCTTTGATGTGATGGTGATGTTTTTGATCTGCTTTGGCAAGTTGTGTTGAATGTCATGAGTCATTATGGTTTCGCTGATGGTGCTAGTAGACACACCCGGAACTTGGCTTCCGCGGCTTGGGTGCTTCATCATCCATCCGGTCAGTTGTTAGTATCAAGAGGAGTCTGCATTGGTCCTGCTTCCAATAATATAGCAGAGTACACTGCAGTTATTTATCTACTCTCAGAGGCAATATCTTTGGGTGTTGATTCGTTGGTAGTTTTCTTGGACTCCCAGCTGGTGGTGTCGCAGTTGAACAATACTTATCGGGTTCGAGATCCATTTTTAATCCGGTTGGTTTTTAGGGTACGTTTGTTACAAAGATCATTTCAATTTTTAACATTCATTCATATTCCTCGAGCAGACAATTGGATGGAAGACTCATTAGCTAATCAAGCAATTGATTGGCATATTAATCATTCCATACAGTAAAATGTAATCATCAAAAACATCATGCATTTTTATACATTTGTCACATCACATCATAAATCGTTGTATATATATCATCAGAGTGTTCAAAAAACTATACAAAATTTGGATCCATAAGTCATACAAAATTAGGGCTTATGCCCGATCATGTTCAATATCAAAAATATACAGTCATCCGGTAATCATATCTATCTACTCCTGTGGTCCTTGCCCAAAATTCGTGTTCCTATAGAACACGATTGCAGTGGCGACACGGCGGAATAATCATACCCAGTCATGTGGTACTCCCACTACCCGTCTCTGGATGGCCTCAGGTAGATCTTCCACTGCATCCATAGGCACTTGGCGAGTTAAACCCTCCAAGTTCCTATGTACAGCATGGAGGGTCCTGCCTGGGTCTTCAGTATCCGCCTCGCCTCTGCGGCGCTTGTGCCATGGGTAGCCCTCAGAACGGACTGGTCCAATATCTGTATCATGGTCATCATAATATTGTAAGTCATTTTGAATCCAATCAAAAACATGTTTTGTTTTCACATTTTTTCATATATATTGAAAAAATCATAAAAATCATATAATTTAAAAATTGCAATCTTACCGATTGCACCCCATGCCGCGCCAGGTGGAAGGACGAGGTCTGGATCACCGCGGAAATCCATCCCGGCATAGGGGTAGTCCTCCACGGCGATGACTTGTTCTCCCCACCATTGGAAGAACTCGTCGTCCCGGGTGGTTCGGGGAACTTCACTTCCCCCCAGTGTCTTCATCACATCTGCCCATCGGGCAATTCTTGGGTCTCTTGGGCTGTTGATGGAAGAGATCACTTTGGGTCGAAGCCTAGGAATCTTCTCAAAGAAGAATGTCATAAAAATGGTTCCATACCCGAAATATTTTGTTTTTGCTTTCCGGATGGAGGTCAGTTGTTGCTTCATGTTCATTAATAGAGCTGTGCACCAATCATATAGGTGAGCTAGGCATTCCATAGCTATGCTCATCTGGGTCCTGGATGCCTGATGCAAGGAAGCAGATCCTGCTACCCTGCCGATGGTAAACAAGAGAATCTTCATGTGTAGATCTCCCAAATCTTTTATAGCAATCTGAGTCCCTACTTTTTTTGACCCCTTTACACAGTAGACGTGGACATAGTCATCCACAGTAAGCCCTCCCAAAGGCTTGTTCTACAAATCTACTGGGTCTCCCCTCCGTGAGAGTCCAGTAACGAAGTAGATGTCTTCTACCTCTATGTGTATGGGCATTTGATCTATCATGAAGCAATCTTCCTCCGGTTCCCAATAATTTACCAGCATTTCAAGCAACCGGACATTACTCTTCATATTTGGCATTTTGAAAAATTTGAGCAATCCGCAATTTCAGAGGATATTGAGTGATCGTTGATCTTGCATTACTTCATTATCAATTGCACTATGCTCATGTTCCCTCCAAGTGATGGTCATCCTGAAAAAATTCATTTATTTGTTCATTAGATGCATTTTTTTACATTGCGGGTTGCGCATACGCGACTTACCCTGTAGACAGTCGCGTATCATACGTGGCTTGGTCCATACGAACCTGCATATGCGCAGAGCCCTAAATTAAAACAAATGTTTTTAACGGTGAAACTTCCAAATTTTAACTCTATTAATGGACAAAATTGATAATAATGATGGATTAAGAGCTTACCTGACTGATTCGGCGAAGTTTGACCACTGATTGCTCCTGTTTTGACGAAAGAGGGTTTTTCTCCAGAGCTCTTTTTCCCAAATCAGCAAGTAACAATGAACCAAATATGAGGTAACATGTGTATTTATGCCCAGAATTTGAAAAATTTTGCAAAAAAATTTTATGCCTATTTTTTCAATCTATCTTAAGCTGCATAACTCAGATGCTTGTAAGTGCCCAGATTGGTATATTTTCAGGTGCATTTTGATGAAGTTGAGATTTTTCTGGTTTTTGATCCATGACTGCTAACCTGTCATGGTAGGTATATGATCTTCACTGGCATATAGGTTAGGAAATCCACTTTCCGTTGCATTTTTCATACTAGCCTCCATTTTGATCACTTGCCATAGGGTCGATCCCATCAAGTCATGAGTATTTCACCCATTTCACTCGCCGATTATTAAATCATGACTTGGTGGTAGAGCCTTCCTTTACATGGGCTTCCTAGTTAGTTCCTCGCTAGCACTTGCTGCCCATGCTACGTTTTATGTAGGCTCGGGAGTCCTCTTTAGTCCCACCATGACTTATGTGTTGAAGCTTCATTCTTCTTCTTCTTCACTATCATTTTTTCTGGCTATTACCCTAGAGGCTCCCTGGTGTCGTTGAGTTGTATTACTGCATTGCATATTGGCTACCTGTTTATCCTGGACTTTAGCCGGCTTCATTTGGACTCGATGTTTAAGCCATCTTTTGACCTTGACTGTCTGTACAAGTTAACCATTGCATGCACTTAGCTATCACGACTTGACACCCTTTTTTCCCATGGATGGAACATTCCTTTGAGTATCGCTTACCAGTTTCCGCCACCTTGCATTGAGCATAGGATCATTCCTATCCCAGGAACTAGTGCATATGTTTCTTGATACTCGTTTTATCCATTGTACCATAGCATTCTTTTATTCCTTTTCAGGCTTATTATATGAAAAGACAAAAAAATCAAATATAACAAAAAGAGCGGGAATGAGATGTTACTTCATAATTTGATGGCAGTACAGTATCAGTTTGTCGCCCTTGAACAAAGCACATACAGTTATATATTTCCTTCATTTGGGATGGTTTTAGTTTTGACCTAGGTTCAAATTTTTCCTTGTTTCACTGGTCAGTCCTCCCCCGGTTGGTTATCTCTTCCAATCATATGGAGAGTTTGTTTTTGCTTCCTGCATATCAGGCTTATACAGTGTCATTTTTTACTGCCATGGTCATCACGAGTTGTGCTTTTGTTCAAGGGAAGTTTAACCAGAGTCGGCCATTCTGCGGTGTCTCTTGACTCATTATTCAGTCGGCCTTCCCGGTCTTGTCAGTATCTTGTTCTATCACATTATATGTTTTGGTCTTCTGCTCATGCTGGTTTGAGAAGGTCTCCATTGACTTCTTGCTGGTGGGTTTGTCTCTCATCGACTACGACATATTGCTCTGAGAGTAAACCTAGAGCCGCACCGTGGCCCTATTTCCATCATTGATAGGTGACCTTGTGCTCAGCTTTTGATCATCATTATGGGTCTTTGACTGAGTGGTTCTCCTTGTGTTCGATGTCAGCATACATTATAACACTTGGGATTCGTGTAGTACCTTGATTTCCATTTGACCCTATCGGTGGATATCTCGCCTCTGTGTCAGCTTTCATTATTGGTTGGTTCAGAGGGTTTCTTCCATGTGCTAGCTTCATCTTGTGCATGTCGGAAACGTACTTCGGTTTGGTTCCATCACTCTGCTTCGTCCGATTCCTTCCAAATCTTGGCCTGCGGGTTACACTTGCACTGGATTGATGTGGGATGAATAATGCCTTCCTTCTAGTAGATCTTTTCCCATCGACTCCGACTCATTGCTCTGGGAATAAGGTCTAGAGTCTTTTGTCAGTACCTTAGGGTTTGCAGTCATCAGTGGCAGACTCTTCGCTATCAACAGTGGGGATTCATCATTGCCTCCTGATTGGTAGATTCTTTCAAGTGTTCGACTTCAACTCATTTATTCGCACTTGTTAGATTGTATTGGGGCACCTTGACACTCATTTTCATTATTGGTGGGTTGTCTCGCGTTGGTTAACGGTATACATTATTGACCGGTAATCCAACGATTTCTCACATGGTCGACTTCAGCTCATTTATTCCCATTGTGTAGAATTGTGCCATCGAGATCGGTGAAGACCTCGGGTTGCATCAACATTTTTCGGTTCACTTTTGACAGTCCATTCAGTTTCTGCCAGTGATGTCGTCCACCTTTATATGTTGCAGTGTCAGTACAACAACATCCTATATGTTGGCTCCCGAGTTGCGTGATTGTACCATGTGTTCCACCCCTTATGATTTGGTACCTGGAGATTCAGTTACTTTTGTGATCAGACATCCATTTTCAGTATTATTGATCAGTTTGATATATGTGATACTTGGACATTGATTCCGACTTGTACTTCCGGCCGTGCTCAGATGATTCATTGCGTACTTTTAGTTCAGCTATACTTTTATACATTCTGGATCTATTATGTACTTTCTATATGGATATATTTTTGACTGAGCATGGGTATGCCTGCCTCAGACATGAGCTGACTCTCTGTTTTCTTTCATTGGTTTTTGGCAGGCTGAAATCTGGTGAATTCCTCTCTTGTCCTCGCGAAGTTCTTTCTATGCACATAATACATTTCGGCCATCATGTACCCTTTTGACCTCATATATTAGGGGTCATCTGTTATAGCATCATTTTTCACCCTCATGTGATTCATGATTGTCTCTTTGGCCTTGGGCACCCATTCCCACAGACTTGAATAAAAGTTCATAAAAAACAGTGTTTAAAATCCCATACGTGGATATGCCCAGACTTTTCCACGTGTATACGTGAGTCCAGAGACACTTTTCCGTGTATGCTGTTAAAATCATTAAAAAATATATAAAAATCCCTATTTTCAAGGCTGGGTTGATGGTTATTCTCGTAATTCAACCACCCCAACCCGTGGCCAATTGTTTCCAACAGATTGAAACTACTTTGATGGAGTATAAAAGCCCCTCATATGCATGGCCTAAGGGAGAGAGAAAACTATAGACATTATACTCTGTTGGAGCCCCATTCAAGTCTGATTTCCCGTGCCTCCTGCACTTCCCAGATTTTTACAGGAAACCCTTGTTTCTTGGAGATATTCATCAGCTTATATGTCATCTCGTGTGCACAATTCTTGAAAGAATCCTAGTGAGGCAAGGGCAGGACGGATCCGGACGACGGTCTGTTCGAAGATCGTGGAAGGATTCAGGTGATATCTCCACCTTTCTATTATTGTACATGCTGTTCGTAATGAAAAAGAACCATCTTGTTCCTGAATTCACGTGTTAATGTCTGCTTGCATATGTGAAAAGATTGTTAATTAAGCATTTATTATTGTTTATATGATGTTTCACATGGATTACATTGACATTTAGGAAAGATATATGTTGTACAACTAGATTTATGTGCATGTCTCTTCTTGATTTCCAGGTTGAAGTGGAAGAAGGGTTGCTGGGGGTTTGGACCCCATGGGATCTACATCAAACGTAGGATCTACGGGTGAGTTCTACAATCTATAATATCTAGTTTTTAGCATACAAGTTTGGTTGTGTGAGTCCTTCTTGAATAGCATGCCTTGGTCTGTGGAGGTTTTTTGACCCAACGACCTCTAGGGAGTTATTTCCCGAAACAATTCCAATGCACCCTCCCGCTGCGATTCCTAATTTGCGATTGTGATTTCCCCTTTTTCCCTATACACTATCGCATCGTAGTTTTCAATCGCATCGTTCTAAAACACCTTCCCTCCCTTCTGACTGTGATTTGTGATTGCGATTTGCGATCGCAAATTGGGCCCACCATCATTTCCTTTGTTTTTTTTCATCCAAAAGGGACTTTTCTTCATTAAAATGGAAAATATGGATTTCAGTGGTTTCAAAAGGCATTATTTTTCGACACCTGGTTTTTCTTCAAAGAGAAAAAATAGAGATAATAGTCAAAAGGTCGTGAACTAAATATAAACCAGAGACATCTACAGCAAGCGTTGAAAAGCGGATCTGTTCTTCAAACTTCCTATTTTCATTCATTCAGTGTAACTGCAAATTCTCCAGATGGGCAAAATGTATTGTTTCTCCTTCATTTTAGGGGCAGATTGTTGGTCTTTTTCCTATGTTTAGATTTCGGTTTTTGAGATGGTGAAACAACTCCTTTTTTCTATGGATCTACCCCCCTCAAATTCTGTATATTTAATGCAATTATTCATCATTTGTAAAGGGGAGAATAAAGGGTGGAATTAGTTGGAAATATTTGAGGATGATCTACGCTCCATTTGTAACAGTTTGGCAGGGAATTAATAAAGAAATGCAGCTCTGATTTGTGGGATATCTGTGGTATGGATTTTAGCATTGTTCTTTCCTTTGTGTTCATCTGTTAATTGTTATGTTTACCATTCATCCATTCATATCTCTGGTTGAATTCTTTCAAGATAGATAGGTAGAATCCATTGTGTAATGCTCTGCCTTGGGAAATCATTCAATATTTAATGTTTTCTGCTATTTGAAAAGGATCCATCTCCTATGCCCTTTTCAGCTCCTCACCACTCTCACACATTCCATCATTATTCAAACTGAATTGTTCAAATCCTGCCTACCTTGCCCCATAGAATACCCTGTATCTATGATATAATTCCCCGGATTAAAACTACCCCATCAGTTCCATACAACCCTGAAATTTATAAAAAACATTTCCCATCATTATACCTAGACTAATATCAGTTTACAGTTATATTTTGTTTGAATATTTTTCCTGGAGAGAGCCCTATCCTGACCTTGTAGGGCTAGCTACAAGGCTGAGCGTGGTTTGAGGTTAACCTGATTTGCCTTCCTTCAGCCTAAGGTTCAAATTAGGTGCTAACATTCCTGGCGACCATACTAGGGACTATTTAGCATAAAAGATTGATCAAAGACCGATCACCCCAGTAATATCTTCCCGGTAAAAAATGACGATGTATCATATCTAAATGTCGATGGTGAACAACAGTTGGATACATATGAAGGCTGAATTATTCACCTGGCGACTCCATTCACTAAAAGATCTAGAAAATCAATCCTTCATGGTGATTCCACTGCAGGAAGATCAATAGCTTTAAGATTTTTTTTAAGATGGCAAGTGTTGCAAGAAGATATGCTCCCATGAGCTGAGATCATATTCCAGGTTTCCCAAGTAAAATGCCTAAGGTAGATTGGCAGAGGAATTTTCCTATGTTCAAAAATGTGAAAGGTAATGATGCTTCTCTTCATTTGGTGAAATTTCACATCCATGTGCATAAATTAAAGATTGATTTTCCTGAAGATTTCTTGATGAAGATGTTCATGGCTACTATGGAAGATGAAGCTCGATCTTGGTATGAAAGTTTTCCATCTTCTTGTATTTATTGTTTGAAAGATTTTCATACAATATTCTTTGAGAGGTACAAAGAATCTTGTCCATCTTTAATATTAGTGCAGAATTGTTGTAAACATGTTAATAGTTTCATTGAAAATCTTGAGAATTTTTATGGAGATGATGAATTCATGGACGAAGAAATCATGGAAGCACTATTTGAAAATCCATTTCAGCAGCATACAGAAATCTTAGAGGACACTTCTCAAGGGCAGTAGGCTAAAGATCTTTATACAGTTGAAAATGATGGAAGACAAGGTTTTATTTCAGATCTGATTGACACAAAATATGGTATGCAGGAAAACGATGTTCCAGTCTCAGATAGTGATAAAGATAAAGGAAATCTAGAGTTAAAACATGATGAGGAAGAATATGTTGTTCTAGATCTCATGAAGGAGAGTCATATTGTTGAGGTCACCTCAAATGAAGAAAACTGAGTTATAGACCTAAGTGTTCTCATTCCATCAGAAAAAAGTCTTCATGAGGAGGTAATCCATTCCCTCTATGAAAAACAAGATGAGGTATGTGTTCAAATAAGTGACAAAGTTTCTTTGGATGAATCTTTGGTAGAATATAGAAATGTCAGTTTTGGATTTCAAGAACCATCTGAATTTGTTTCTCTTACGATTGATGAATGTGATAAGAAACATGACAATCTGGTTGTCATATCGTATGAAAATAATCAACAATATATTCAGACTACATAAGACTAGAGCATTCAGAACTTCCATTCAGATTCTTCTTCCTATGTTTCATTCTTTGAAATGTTTTTTCAAGAGGAAATCTACTCACCGACTTGTTCATAATTTTTTGAAGACCAAGAACACACTCTTACTAAGGTACATTATGAAGAGAGATCAGAATCAAGAGAAAAGGACACCTTGTCTCTTCAGCAGGAGGTAAATCTTCATGTTTTTCAGGATCCAGTGGAAAATCTATTGCAGTCAGCAGTGAAGGTAATTATTGCAGTATTCAGTGATGAAGGAGATCATGGTCAACTCTATTTTTGGATGCCTAGTTGCAAGTATCTATTGTTATCCAAAGGATATGATCAGGAGAATCAATCAAGGAGGCATATGCTTGATTGGTTACACTGGAATTTTGATATAGCCTGATGGTACTTTCATTTTCAAGAAACAAAGGTGGTTGTCATCAGGACTTGAAACCCTCAAGTCTTGGTCATGTACTGCCATCAAGGCTTCAAATGTTAAGTTTTTTCTAGGTTAGCTTTGAGTCATTTTTTTTGTCGAGTAAAGTTTCTTTCAGTATTCAGTTTGGTTTTTATCTATTGACTCCATGCCCAATGGATAAGGCTACTAGGTCTACGGAGTTCTTGGCACCTCCAAGGAGATACCATCCCCATTGGAGCCCATGTCAGTGTCAGTATTTGCATACTTCCACCAAGGATCAAAACAAATTTGCATGTGCATCTTAGGTGTCCCATTCTGAAGAAATTTTCAATCATTCCATTAGGTCATGATATAAAATTATTCCACTGGTGGTTGTCCTTGTCAAGTCTATGTTTCATAATGGTATTTTCCATAGTATTTTCAGTGTAAAATCATGTTCTTAGTATTTCCATCAGAAAGATCCTGAAAAGAGCTTTCCAATGGTATATCATACTCCCCAAACTGGCTCCTGAATTGGAAAATATGCCTAAGTCAACAAAAGCCCCCAAAAGCCTAACTTTACCCCTTTTCTCATTTGTCCCTTAGACTATGTAACTTTACCTTTTCATATAAATTTCATAGTTTTCATTGTAATTCTCTTTTCCGATCCAATCGCAACCCTTTTTCTTCCGATCCGATCGCACCCCTTTTCTTCCGATCCGATCGCATCATCGCAATCACACAGTCCCGATTGACCCACCTCCGACTGACTATCTCCGATGCGATTAAGTCCCTCCAATCCGATCACATCCAGACCGTTGATATTTTCAATGATCTGACGGCCCATATGTAATCACATCGCAGCTTCGCAGTGTCCCCATGCCCATAATTCTTTCGATGCGATTGAGTCCCGCTATGTTGGTTTCCCCCAATGCGACCAATCGCATATCGCCAATCACATGTTTCATTTCCAAGAACTTAAACCCTCTCCCCTTCCTGATTGCGATTGCGATCTACTCCCAGGTCCCACCATAAAGTCTTCCGCCTTTTTCAATGAAAAATGGTCTTTTCCTGTGTAAAGCGGAATTTTCATTTTATATGAGTTTTTAAAAGGATTTCTCCCATTCCTCATCGCATCGGCCTTTGCTCCATCGCATCGAATTATTTCATTTCCCCAATACTTAAACCCGCTTCCTCCTCCCTGTCGATGCGATTGATCACATATCGCTCATCGCAATCAGCGGATCCCATTATGCAATGCTCCCGCTCCCCTTCCCCGTCGATTTGCGATTGCGATTGACCCTCGGTCCCACAAAAGTTTTATTCCCATCGCAATTGCATGTCGCATCCCAGCTGCTATGTGTTAAACCCGTCCCCCTTCCGATTGCGATTGCGATTTCCATGGGTCCCACCTTAATCCCTTCCGCCTTTTTTAAATAAAAAACGATTTTTCTCTTTGTAAAAGCGCAAAACTCATTTTAATTTGTTTTACACCATCGAACATCATTTTCCCTCGCCACTCTATTGTATTACTACATCGCATCCGCTCCATCGCATTTCTTCCAATCGCACCGCAAGTTTCGTCTCATCATTCCAATGCACCCTCCCTCTGCGATTCCTGATTTGCGATTGTGATTTCCCCTTTTTCCCTATACACTATCGCATCGTAGTTTTCAATCGCATCATTCTAAAACACCTTCCCTCCCTTCCGACTGTGATTTGTGATTGCGATTTGCGAACGCAAATTGGGCCCACCATCCTTTCCTTTGTTTTTTTCCATCCAAAAGGGACTTTTCTTCATTAAAACGGCAAATATGGATTTCAGTGGTTTCAAAAGGCATTATTTTTTGACACTTGGTTTTTCTTCAAAGAGAAAAAACAGAGATAATAGTCAAAAGGCCGTGAACTAAATATAAACCAGAGACATCTACAGCAAGTGTTGAAAAGGGGATCTGTTCTTCAGACTTCCTATTTTCATCCATTCAGTGTAACTGCAAATTCTCCAGATGGGAAAAATGTATTGTTTCTCCTTCTTTTTAGGGGCAGATTGTTGGTCTTTTTCCTATGTTCAGATTTCGGTTTTTGAGCTGGTGAAGCAACTCCTTTTTCTATGGATCTACCCCCCTCAAATTCTGTATATTTAATGTAATTATTCATCATTTGTAAAGGGGAGAATAAAGGGTGGAATTAGTTGGAAATCTTTGAGGACGCTCTGCGCTCCATTTGTAACAGTTTGGCAGGGAATTAATAAAGAAATGCAGCTCTGATTTGTGGGATCCCTGTGGTATGGATTTTAGCATTGTTCTTTCCCTTGTGTTCATCTGTTAATTGTTATGTTTACCATTCATCCATTCATATCTCTGGTTGAATGCTTTCAAGATATATAGGTAGAATCCATTGTGTAATGCTCTACCTTAGGAAATCATTCAATATTTGATGTTTTCTGCTGTTTGAAAAGGATACATCTCCTATGCCCTTTTCATCTCCTCACCAGTCTCACACATTCCATCATTATTCAAACTGAATTTTTAAAAGCCTACCTACCTTGCCCCATAGAATACCCTGTATCTCTAATTTAATTCCCCAGATTAAAACTGCCCCATCTGTTCCATACAACCCTGAAATTTATAAAAAACATTTCCCATCATTATACCTAACCTAATATCAGTTTATAGTTATATTTTGTTTGAATATTTTTCCTAGAGAGAGCCCTCTCCTGACCTTGTAGGGCTAGCTACAAGGCTGAGCACGGTTTGAGGTTACCTTGATTTGCCTTCCTTCATCCTAAGGTTCAAACTAGGTGCTAACATTCCTGGCGACCATACTGGGGACTATTTAGCATAAAATATTGATCAAAGACTGATCACCCCAGTAATATATTCCCGGTAAAAAATGACAAAGTATCATATCTAAATGTTGATGGTGAACAACAGTTGGATACATATGAAGGCTGAATTATTCACCTGGCGACTCCATTCACTGAACGATATAGAAAATCAATCCTTCATGGTGACTCCACTGCAGGAAGATCAATAGATTTAAGATTTTTTTTAAGATGGCAAGTGTTGCAAGAAGGTATTCTCTCATGAGCCGAGATCATATTCCAGGTTTCCTAAATAAAATTCCTAAGGTAGATTGGCAAAGGAATTTGCCTATGTTCAAAAATGTGAAAGGTAATGATGCTGCTCTTCATCTGGTGAAATTTCACATCCATGTGCATAAATTAAAGATTGATTTTCCTAAATATTTCTTAATGAAGATGTTCATGGCTACTGTGGAAGATGAAGCTCAATCTTGGTATGAAAGTTTGCCATCTGCTTGTATTTATTGTTTGAAAGATTTTCATACAATATTCTTTGAGAGGTACAAACAATCTTGTCCATCTTTAATATTAGTGTAGAATTGTTGTAAACATGTTAATAGTTTCATTGAAAATCTTGATAATTTTTATGGAGATGATGAATTCATGGACGAAGAAATCATGGAAGCACTGTATGAAAATCCATTTCAGCAGCATACAAAAATCTTAGAGGACACTTCTCAAGGGCAGCAGGCTGAAGTTCTTTATACAGTTGAAAATGATGGAAGACAAGGTTTTATTTCAGATCTGATTGACACAAAAGATGGTATGCAGGAAAATGATGTTCCAGTCTCAAATAGTGATAAAGATAAAGCAGATCTAGAGTTAAAATATGATGAGGAAGAATATGTTGTTCTAGATCTCATGAAGAAGAGTCATATTGTTGAGGTCACCTCAAATGAAGAAAACAGAGTTATAGACCTAAGTGTTCTCATTCCATCAGAAAAAAGTCTTCATGAGGAGGTAATCCATTCCCTCTATGAAAAACAAGATGAGGTCTGTGTTCAAATAAGTGAAAAAGTTTCTTTGGATGAATCTTTGGTAGAAGATAGAAATGTCAGTTTTGGATTTCAAGAACCATCAGAAGTTTTTTCTCTTACGATTGATGAATGTGATAAGAAACATGACAATCTGGTTGTCATATCGTATGGAAATAATCAACAATATATTCAAACTACAAAAGACCAGAGCATTCAGAACTTCCATTCAGATTTTTCTTCTTATGTTTCATGCTTTGAAATGTTTTTTCAAGAGGAAATATGCTCACCTACTTGTTCAGAATTTTTTGAAGACCAAGAACACACTCTTACTGAGGTACATTATGAAGAGAGATCAGAATCAAGAGAAAATGACACCTTGTCTCTTCAGCAGGAGGTAAATCTTCATGTTTTTTAGGATCCAGTGGCAAATATATTGCAGTCAGCAGTGAAGGTAATTATTACAGTATTCAGTGATGAAGGAGATCATGGTCAACTATGTTTTTGCATGCCCAGTTGCAATTATCTATTGTTATCCAAAAGATTTGATCAGGAGAATAAATCAAGGAGGCATCTGCTTGATTGGTTACAATGGCATTTTGATATAGCCTGATGGTACTTTGGTTTTAAAGAAACAAAGGTGGTTGTCATCAGGACTTGAAACCCTCAAGTCTTGGTCATGTACTGCCATCCAAGCTTCAAATGTTAAGTTTTTTCTAGGTTAGCTTTGAGTCATTTTTTTTTGTCAAGTAAAGTTTCTTTTAGTATTCAGTTTGGTTTTTAGCTATCGACTCCATGCCTAATGGATAAGGCTACTAGGTCTACGGTGTTCTTGGCACCTCCAAGGAGCTACCATCCCCATTGGAGCCAATTTTAGTGTCAGTATTTGCATACTTCCACCAGGGATGAAAACACATTTGCATGTACATCTTAGGTGTCCCATTCTAAAGAAATTTTCAATCATTCCATTAGGTCATGATATAAAATTATTCGACTGGTGGTTGTCCTTGTCAAGTATACGTTTCATAATGGTATTTTCCATAGTATTTTCAATGTAAAATCATGTTCTTATTATTTCCATCAGAAATATCCCGAAAAGAGCTTTCAAATGGTATATCATACTCTCCAAACTGACTCCTGGATTGGAAAATATGCCTAAGTGAACAAAAGCCCCCAAAAGCCTAACTTTACCCATTTTCTCATTTGTCCCTTAGACTATGTAACTTTACCTTTTCATATAAATTTCAAATTTTTCATTGTAATTCCCTTTTCTGATCCAATCGCAACCATTTTTCTTTCGATTTGATCGCACCCCTTTTCTTCTGATCCAATCGCATCAAAGCAATCGAACAGTCTCGATTGCCCCACCTCCGACTGACTATCTCCGATGTGATTAAGTCCCTTCGATCCTATCACATCTGGACCGTTGATATTTTCAACGATCCGACGGCCCATATGTAATCGCATTGCCCGATCACATCGCAGCTTCGCAGTGTCCCCACGCCCATAATTCTTCCGATGCGATTGAGTCCCGCTATGTTGGTTTCCCCTGATGCGACCAATCGCATATCGCCAATCACATGTTTCATTTCCAAGCACTTAAACCCTCTCCCCTTACCAATTGTGATTGAGATCTACTCTCGTGTCCCACCATAAATTCTTTCGCATTTTTTCAATGAAAAATGGTCTTTTCCTGTGTAAAGCGGAATTTTCATTTTATATGAGTTTTTAAAAGCATTTCTCCCATTCCTCATCGCATCGGCCTTTGCTCCATTGCATCGAATTATTTCATTTCCCCAACACTTAAAACTGCTTCCTCCTCCCTGCCGATGCGATTGATCGCATATCGCTCATCACCTTAATCCCTTTCGCCTTTTTCAAATAAAAAACGGTTTTTCTCTTTGTAAAAGCGCAAAACTCCTTTTAATTTGTTTTACACCATCAGACATCGTTTTCCCTCACCACTCTATTGTGTTACTCCATCGCATTTCTTCCAATCGCATCGCAAGTTTCGTCGCATCATTCCAATGCACCCTCCCACTGCGATTCTTGATCTACGATTGCGATTTCCCCTTTTTCCCTATACACTATCGCATCGCAGTTTTCAATCGCATCATTCTAAAACACCTTCCCTCCTTTCGAATTGCGATTTTCGATCTCTAATTGGGCCCACCATCCTTTCATTTATTTTTTTCATCCAAAAGTGACTTTTCTTCATTAAAACGACAAATATGGATTTCAGTGGTTTCAAAAGGCATTATTTTTCGACACTTGGTTTTTCTGCAAAGAGAAAAAACATAGATAATAGTCAAAAGGCCGTGAACTAAATATAAACCAGAGACATCTACAACAAGCGTTGAAAAGGGGATATGTTCTTCAGACTTCCTATTTTCATTCATTCAGTGTAACTGCAAATTCTCCAAATGGGCAAAATGTATTGTTTCTCCTTCTTTTCAGGGGTAGATTGTTGGTCTTTTTCCTATGTTCAGATTTTGGTTTTTGAGCTGGTGAAACAGCTCATTTTTCTGTGGATATACCCCCCTCAAATTTTGTATATTTAATGTAATTCTTCATCATTTATAAAGGGGAGAATAAAGGGTGGAAATAGTTGGAAATATTTGAGGACACTTTGCGCTCCATTCGTAACAGTTTGGCAGGGAATTAATAAAGAAATGCAACTCTGATTTGTGGGATCCCTGTGGTATGGTTTTTAGCATTGTTATTTCCTTTGTGTTCATCTGTTAATTTTTATGTTTACTGTTATCACTCTAGTAAATTTTCTATCAGAAATATTTAAAACTTTGTAACTTACTAGAGGTAACCAAGAACCTCTTTTATAATTCAAGATCTAGCCTTCTTGAGTTTCGGAGAGGGATCTCTCCTTAAAATTTAGCTTTGTTTTGGTAATGGATATTAGGCTAGCTATGAGTGAACAATTTGTTTTGTTTTTAAAAGTTTTGTGGGAATAAAATATTACAAAGGAAACCATAAAAATATCTATCTAACCATTGGGCAATGGAGTCAAATTATAGCAAACAAGACTAGAAAACCTAGGCCAAAAGATGCAAATATGCTAAGGGCGAGATAGATGACCTTCCAAGGGTTTTAAAATGATATTTTGATGAAGTGGGTGAAGTCTGGACTAAGGGAAATTAAGAATCCTTAGATCACAGATAAGAAGATTGAAGGAGGGGATCAAACTGGGACCTAGAGCAATTAAGAATTCTATGGTCTGATTATCAAGCAGAAAACATTAAAATGCCAACTAGTTTAAAACATGGAGCTTATTATCACTAATCATGTTTAATTTCTCCTTAGTTGATCATTACAGAATAGAAACACAATATATGAATGAATGTAAACTTTTTAAAGGAAAACACTGAAAACAGGAAAAAGACGAGACTTATCTTGTCACCACGAGAATCCTTAGCTATGATGTCTATTCGCTTCAGTTTCCAACCTGCTGCTTCAAATTAACTCACATAAAATCCCAATGTTTCAAAAAAAAGTCAATAGTAATCTTGATTATTTTATTCCACCAAAATATTTCCAAGACTGAAGTATTTATACAAATTCTAAACTAAAATATCTTGAAAAAATATCAAGATTAGTTCACAAATCTCTCCAACTGTTTTACATAAATAGAACTTAAGTAAAGGACACTAAAACTAATGCATATATTTGGCACTATTTTTTATGGATAGGTGATGAAAAAGAGGAGAATTCGAATTTTATCCAACTCTTAGTTGATGATGAGGCATCCAAGTCACTAACTGCTTCCTTTCTTTGTGCATTCTGCTCCAACAATTCTGCAAACTTGGGGTCCAATGATATCTTTGTATTTCTCAATCCGTAATATATATGTAAAAAGTGAGAGGTTATTGTGAATTAATATGTTGGTGAGATAAACCTCTTTCAGTTTCCTAACATTCCTCTCCAGCGGTGCACAGTAGGCTCTGCAAAAATATGTGTAAAACAGAGTTTTACAGAGTCTGAAAAATAGCCTGTAAATATGTGCATGTATCTCTGATTCTGAAATCACTGTGAAAAAAGTGAGATAGGTTTTTGTAGATGGGTATATTAGGAACAAAAACCTCCTTCAGTTTTGTATGATGTATTTCGGATTGGCCACAATATTCTTCTTTGCAAAATGATGACTTAACTGGAATTTTCTGCAAAAAGTTCTTTCCAACATTGTTTAATATTTCCAAAACCATAATAGCTGTTAGAAAAGTGAGAGAGGTTTTTGTAGATGGTCCTCTTAAGAACATAAACCTCCTTCAGTTTTGAAAAATTCATCTTGGATTGATCACAATAGTTTCTGAAAAACAATGACTAAAACATGCAATTTCTGCAAAAATATTACTTCTTGTTGTGTTTTTCATCTTTTCACTTTTTTGTTCTTTTGACTATTTTAATTTCACTTTAGACAAACTTCAATGTTGGTGAAAGTATTTTCATTTCCTTTTACCATTTTACTGCCTGTGTATTTACTTTTACTGTTTACCTTTGACTGCTCTGTAACTTCATTTTAACTTTCACTCTGACTTTTACCTGATACACTTTAACCACTGATACTCTTTAACTGTTATGCTTTTACTATCCCTGTAAATTCTCATTTCACTTTTACCATTCACTGTGCACATTTCATCATTCTAATCTCTCTCTGAATTTGTATACAAACTGTTTGTTGAAAGAAGATATTGAGTTAAAATCTGAGAATTTGGAGCAAACAATTTTGTCAACTAGTATTGAAACTGTTGGTCCAAATCCATATTCTGATAGTAACCTGCAAAAATTAAACAATTTTTTAATGAAATCCAGGTATGCAGGAAGGTGATTGTAGGCTTTTTGAAAGACCTATGGAATGAGATCAGTCTGTGAAGGTTTAACTCTATTTTTTAGGCATTTTGGGGAACTACTTCAAGATTAGATTGTTTGCAGGAGTTATTCACTTTAACAGAGATGAAACTGAGTAATGTAGGCAAAGGATGGCTTTATTTTTGGCATTTTTTGCTCAATTAGGTTTTCTGAATTAGTTTCATTGAAAACAGGGAATATCAAGGTAATTCAGAGGTTTTATTTGTTCAGATCCTTGATTTTAATCTCTAAACCGTGAAAATTGAGGAAATTGGCTTTAAAAAGGTTCACAGTCGAAGATAGGGCTTTTTGGTCTGTAACAATCTTCAATTCAGTTGTATTCAGTTGGAAAAAGTCGTGGAGATTCTCTGAGGACGAATTTTAGAGGAAATGGCTCTTAAAATGGCAACTGGCTCAAAAATGGCGCTGTTAGGTTTGAAAATGGTGAAAAGGGCGCTACACAGGCTCTCAGGGTGTAATGGCGCACAATGGTGAAAATTAGATGAAAATAGGCTCTGCGAAGGTTTCACAAGTTTAAAGCGCAAATAGGTGAAAAATTATGAAAACATTAGACTTTAACGTATTAAACCATAGTATAAACTATAGTTAAGTTACATTAAACAAAGGTTAAGCGGGAGTGGTTTTGGAATACCGACGGTGGTATTCGCGTGGCTCAACGGTGGTAAGCGGTAATATGCTTTTCGAACGCGATGCAATAGAATCGTGACACGTCGACGTGGGGTGGTTTGGATAAACCACCCATTTCACGCGACTTTTACAAAACATCCATTGATTACTTTGTGAGCGCGAAAATGCGTTATCGCCGTCGGATCTGGCTTTGGGGAGCGAACGATCGGGATTAAAAGGGAAAGTGCGGGGAAAAGTCAATTATCGGGTTCAATATAGGCCGTAGATCTTGGGAGTAAAAGAAAATCTGACGGTTAAAAATAACGCGATGGGGGGGGAGTAAAAATGTATTGATCAGTCACTTTGATTTTCATTCATTGGATCAAAAGGGATTTGGGGATCGAAGGGTCTAGATTGAATCTCGATGGGAACAAGCCTTTTGATGGGATTTATATTAAAAAGTGGCTTTTTCCAATGGAAAGGGTGATCGGGAAGGTTAATCAAGATTTTAACCAAGGTTAGGGGGTCGGGGAAGGGAAATATACAAGGGAATGAGTTTAGAAGTTTAGTTTAAATTAAACTTTGATATTTTTTTGTTTAAAACATATAGAACATATGTTTAAAGGTTTTTCATATCTTTTTTATTATATGGTTAATTAAATCGAGATGACTTAACTACCATAGGGGGCGAGATATTTATATATATAGAATACTTAGCCAAAGGGGTTATAAGGGGGGTTTTTATTTAAACATGTGGGAATAAATAACTTTGGCTTAAGTTATATTAAGTGGGTTTTTGGGTTTATTATATAAAAATGAGTTATAAAATAGGAAAAGGTTATTTGTATAGGGATTTAATATATAAGTTAAAGTTAATATGAAAATAGGACATGGTATACTCAAAACACATATTTATAACAAGTAAAGTGAGGTTTTAAAGATAATTTGCATTGATCTTATCACTTAACTTATGATGTAATGTTATTTTGAGGGCTTAATGTGTTTAAATTATGTAGGAAGTTAGCTAAATAGGAATTACAAATGCCTTTAAGTAAAAATGGAGTTTTACTTAGGGTTATTCAAGGGAATGAGTGCATGAATGGTAAATGATGTGATTAAGGGATTAATATAGACATTTCACACTTTCAACTGATCAGTCATAGAGCCTTGGGTCCGGTCCCAACAAAAGTCAAGGAAATGCCTTGAGCCTTTCTGATTGATAGTCTAGAATGTTTCATGACTATGGGAAGGGGAAGTTAGTTATTTTGCAGCCCATGATGAATGATATTTATATTGAGACTTTTCACCTTCTTCTACCTACCCATCTTACCATGCTAACATTTTTTTCTTCCTTTGTAGTAGGTGCATTTAAGCTAGCAAACTTCACAGCATTTATTCTTTCTAAAAGCAAGTAAAACTATCTAATTCTACACTTATTTCATCCATGAATCCAGATTAAACTGTTGGATTTACTTTATTTCTCTACTTGAATACTGAATTTTCATGATTAAACTGTATGACAACTCATTATTCTCTATCTATAACAAGGAAAATTGAAAAATGACAAGTTAAGATTAAACTGTTTAACTCATCATGGACTATGGCATTTATTAACACTCTGCCAGAGTCAAAAAGTAAAACATAGTGGCATGTGTGCTTGCACACTTTAATTTTTTCTTTTGTGGTCTTTTATTTTTTCTAAGTCCTTTGATTATTCTTTTAGAACTTATTTTTTCTAAGTCCTTTGATTATTCTTTTAGGACTTTTTACCCTCTTTTTTATTTTTTTGATTTTTTACAAAATATGTGATTACAACTTGCGGAAGGCAAAGTATGTATAGATTTACAAGATTATCAATATTCAAGTCAAAATTATGACCCCTATATTATAGGTTGCTAACATCGGCTTCACTTGGGGATGGCTTTTTCTTGTTAAATGCCAAGAACTCTCAGATCAGTAGCCTTTATCTTTGACCTTTGATGATCTTAGTAAGTGTCTTCTATATTCTGCAAACTGAATTCTAATATAAAACTAAAACAACACACAACAATTCTCAAACCAACTTATAGATCTTAAACATCTTTAGGACCTCATCCTTGGCTTTAAATAATAATGAAAAACTAGCTGAAAATTAAAAACTAAAAAAAATATGCTCAAAATTATGAGCTTATTAGCATTCATCTACCTAATCCAATCTACTAAAATCTTATTGAATCAGGTAATACAAAAATTCTAACGAAGCCAATCAAGTAGCTATAAAAATAAATGGATAACTTGATTTCTTGTGACCAAAATTGGAAGTATATTATGATCATATGCCTTTATAATAAATGATATGATGTGTAAAGGCCACTTTTGATGTATTTGATCTTTATTGAGAAAACATGTTTGCAGATTTAGGCTAAAATTATTCTCCATATAATATAATATAGGATCAATAAAGCATGACGTATGTTATTTACTTCTAAGCCTTCAATGACTAATTGTTCAGCTGAATTATGAATATTAGACAATGAAACTATTTCTTTAGTCTTGTGTTTGAAAGAATAATCATATTTAATATGCAAGTCAAAAGATATTATAATTTCTTCTTGCTTTGGAGAAGGAATATTTTCAAAGAATTCTTTAGGATTTCAGAAATTCTATGACTGAATTTGAGAATGCAAAAGTTTGATTTCATTTTCATAATTTTCAGAAATTATCTTGAGAACACATATTTTCAGTTTAGGAGACTATTTTCTTGATTTCAGAAGAAGAAAGAAAGCTCTTAGAAAATCCTCATCAAGCTGAAGTTCTAATATCTCGTCCCTCAAAATAGCTAGTGATTTTTCTGGGAAATTATCTTGAATTGGCAGAACATAATTATCATTATACTGATCATATTAGAAGAAGTAGAAACAATTTCTTCATTATGTAAATATTTTGAGGATGATTGCATGTTTAGAAGCAAATTGATTTCTTCTTCGGTGAGGGGGGGTGGGAATCTCTGAATTCTTAGATTGAAATGACAATTGTTTTTTCTCTTATCTAAAAGTTGATCATGAGATTGAATATTTTCTTTAACTTCATTCAAAACATTAAATGAAAAATCATTTGTTAATACAAAAGGGCTTTGTGGATCTTGATTCATCTCTTGATCTATTTCATCTTTGTTTAACTCCTTATTATTATGACATTTAACTTGAGAATGAAAATTCTAGACTTCTTCTAATAAATCTTGAGGAAACCAATTTCCAAAATCTTCATCAATATTTTTAAGGTAATGTATAAGATCTTCACCTTGATCACAACAATTTTCAGCTAATGATAAAGATGGAAAATCTTCTTTTTAATGCTTATAAAATACCTTATGAAAATATTTTAGAGAAAACAAACTTGCAGGTTTGAGAGCTTTGTACCATTCCCTTTCGTTTCCTTCTAAGGTCTCCATGAATATCTTCATGAGGAAATCCTCATGCCAATCACCCTTCAATCTTGATGAGTGTATATGAAATTTAATGAGATGTAGTAAAGGATCATCAATATTCTCATCCTGAAACATGGGCAAATTTTCACCCCAATTGACCTTCAGTAGTTTTTGTGGAAATCCAGGTATGTGATCTCTGCTCATGGGAGCATATCTTCGTTTTATTCTTGGATCATCTTCAAAATCAGCCATAACGAAAGGCCATGGTATCTGTAAAACCAAGTTAGATCCCTATATAAAATACAATACATATTGAAAAACTTTCTTAACTAGAAAGAACATAATGTCTTGGATTAAGATCCAAGTTTAAAGCCTAATATTTCCATATTGTTCTTCTAGGTTCATTCCTCCAGTGGATTCTTGATTGTGAAATTGGTGTGGAGTCGCCAGGTGGATGATTTTAACCTTTGTGTTTCTGATCACATTCCACCATCATAGATAAGATCTGAACCTGTAAAATATTTCTGAAGAAAAGGGTAGTTTCCCCAGTAGTTCGCCAATATGTTATACTCTGGTAAATTTTCTATCGAAATATTTAAAACTTTGTAACTTACTAAGGGGTAACCAAGAACCTCTTTTAGAATTCAGGATCTAGCCTTCCTGAGTTCCGGAGAGGGATCTCTCCTAAAGATTTAATTTTTTTTTATAATTGGATTTTAGGCTAGCTATGAGTGGATAGTGGGACTTTTTTTCAAAGTGTGGTGGGAATAAAAAGTGTTTCAAGGTAAACCATAGGGATCTACCAGAACATTGGACTATGGAGTCAACTTTCTAGGCAAGCACAACTAGGAAATAAGACTTAAATATGCAAATGTACTAAGGGCAGGGTAGATGACCTTCAAAGGCTTTGAATAGGATTTTTTTGATGGAATGGGTGAAATCTGAACAAAAGGGCACTTAAGAATCCTTAAGTTATAGAAATGAAGATTGAAGGAGGGGATCAAACAGGGACCTAGAGCAATTAAGAATTCTATGGTTTGGTTATCAAGCGAGAAAACATTAAAATGCGAGTGAGTTTAAAGCAGGGGAGCTTAAAACTTATTATCACTAATCTGTTTAATTTCTCCTTAGTTGATCATTACGAGGAATAGAAAGCAAGTATATATATGAATGAATGTAAAATTTTTAAAAGGGGAAAACAAACGAGAGAAAAAAGGCAGAGACTTATCTTTATACTGAGAATCCTTAGCTGATGTCTATTTGCTTCGGTTTCCGGCCTGCTTGCTTCAACTTAACTCACATAAAATCCCAATATTTTAAAAAAATTATATAGTAATCTTGATTATTTTATTCCACCTAAAATAATTCCAAGAGTGAAGTATTTATACAAATTCTAAACTAAAATATCTTGAAAAAATATCAAGATTAGTTCGCAAATCTCTCAAGTTGTTTTTACATAAATAGAACTTAAGTAAAGGACACTCAAAATAATGCATCTATTTGGCACTATTTTTTATGGATAGGTGATGACAAATAGGATAATTCTAATTTGATCAAACTTTTAGTTGATGATGAGGCGTCCAAGTCACTAACTACTTCCTTTCTTTGTGCATTCTGCTCCAACAATTCTGCAAACTTGGGGTCCAATGATATATTTGTATTTCTAAATCCGTAATATATATGTAAAAAATTAAAAAGGTTATTTTGGATTAATAATTTGGTGAGATAAAAATATTTCAGTTTCCTAAAATTAGTCTCCAACTGTGCACAATAGGCTTTGCAACAATATGTGTAAAACAAAGTTTTACAGAGTCTGAAAAATATCCTGTAAAGATGTGCATGTATCTCTAATTAGGAAATCAATGTGCATAAATTAAGATAGGTTTTTGTAGATGGGTCTCTTAGGAACAGAAACCTCCTTCATTTTTGTATGATTTATTTCCAATTGGCGACAATATTCTCTGCAAAATGATGACTTAACTGTAATTTTCTACAAAAAAAATTTTCCCACATTGTTTAATATTTTCAAAACCGTAATAGCTATTATAAAAGTGAGAGAGGTTTTTGTATATTGTCCTCTTAAGAACATAAGCCTCCTTCAGTTTTTCAAAATTCATCTTGGATTGATCACACTAGTTTCTGAAAAACAATGACTAAAACATGAAATTTCTGCAAAAATGTTCCTTCTTGTTGTGTTTTTCATCTTTTCACTTTTTTTTTTCTTTTGACTATTTCACTTTCACTTTAGACAAACTTCAATGTTGGTGAAAGTATTTTAATTTATTTTTACCATTTTACTGCCTCTGTATTTATTTTTACTATTTACCTTTGACTGCTCTGTAACTTCATTTTAACTTTCACTCTAACCTTTACTTGATACACTTTAACCACTGATACTCTTTAACTGTTATGCTTTTACTATCCTTGTAAATTCTCAATTCACTTTTACCTTTCACTGTGCACATTTCATCATTCTAATCTCTCTCTGAATTTGTATACAATTTGTTTGTTGAATGAAGATATTGAATTAAAATCTGAGAATTTGGAGCAAACAATTTTGTCAACTAGTATTGAAACTGTTGGTCCAAATCCATATTCTGATAGTAACCTGCAAAAATCAAACAATTTGTTAATGAAATCTAGGTCTACAGGGAGGTGATTGTAGGATTTTTTAAATACCTATGGAATGATATCAGTCTGTGAAGGTTTAACTCTATTTATTAGGCATTTTGGGGAACTACTGCAAGATTAGATTGTTTGCACGAGTTATTCACTTTAATAGAGATGAAAATGATTAATGTAAGCAAAGGATGGCTTTATTTTTGGCGTTTTTTGCTCAATTAGGTTTTCTGAATTGGTTTGATTGCAAACATGGAATATCAAGGTAATTCAAAGGTTTTAGTTGTTCAGATCCTTGATTTTAATCTCTACTGTGTGAAAATTGAGGAAATTGGCTTTAAAAAGGTTCACAGTCAAAGACAATGCTTTTTGGTTTGTAACAGTCTTCAATTTAGTTGTATTCAGTTGGAGAAAGTCGTGGAGATTCTCTGAGAATGAATTTCAGAGGAAATGGCTCTTAAAATGGCAAGTGGCTCGAAAATGGCGTTGTTAGGTTTGAAAATGGTGAAAAGGGCTGTGGACAGGCTCTTAGGGTGTAATGGCGCACAATGGTGAAAATTAGATGAAAATAGGCTCTGCAAATGTTTCACAAGTTTAAAGCGCGAATAGGTGAAAATTTATGAAAACATTATACTTTAACGTATTAAACCATAGTGTAAACTATAGTTAAGTTACATTAAACAAAGGTTAAGCGGGAGTGGTTTTGGAATACTGGTAGTGGTATTCACGTGGATCAATGGTGCTAAGTAGTAATATGCTTTTTGAATGCGATGCAATAGAATCGTGACACGTCAACATGGGGTGGTTTGGATAAACCACCCATTTTGCGTGACTTTTACAAAACATCCATCGATTACTTTGTGAATGCTAAAATGCGTTATCGCCGTCAGATTTGGCTTTGGGAAGCGAATGATCAGTATTAAAAGTGAAAGTGCGGGGAAAAGTCAATTATTGGGTTCAATATAGGCCATAAATCTTGGGAATAAAAAAAAATCTGACAGTTAAAAATAGCGCGATGGGGAGGAGTAAAAATGTATTGATCAGTCGCTTTGATTTTCATTCGTTGGATCGAAAGGGATTTGGGGATCAAAGGGTCTAGATTGAATCCCGATGGGAACAGGCCTTTTGATGGGATTTATATATAAAAGTAGATTTTTCCAATGGAAAGGGTGATCGAGAAGGTTAATCAAGATTTTAACCAAGGTTAGGGGGTCGGGGAAGGGAAATATATAAGGGAATGGGTTTAGAAGTTTAGTTTAAATTAAACTTCGATATTTTTTGTTTAAAACAATAAAACATATGTTTAAAGGTTTTTCATATCTTTTTTATTATATGGTTAACTAAATCGAGATGACTTAACTACCATAGGGGGCGGGATATTTATATATATAGAATAATTAGCCAAAGGGGTTATAAGGGGGGTTTTTATTTAAACATGTGGGGATAAATAACTTTGGCTTAAGTTATATTAAGTGGGTTTTTGGGTTTATTATTTAAAAATGAGTTATAAAATAGGAAAAGGTTATTTGTATAGGGAGTTAATATATAAGTTAAAGTTAATATGAAAATAGGACATGGTATACTCAAAACACATATTTATAACAAGTAAAGTGAGGTTTTAAAGATAATTTTCATTGGTCTTATCACTTAACTTATGATGTAATGTTATTTTGAGGGCTTGATGTGTTTAAATGATGTAGGAAGTTAGCTAAATAGTAATTACAAATCCTTTAAGTAAAAATGGAGTTTTACTTAGGATTATTCAAGGGAATGAGTGCATGAATGGTAAATGATGTGATTAAGGGATTAATATAGACATTTCACACTTTCAACTGATCAGTCATAGAGCCTTGGGTCTCGTCCCAACAAAATTCAAGGAAATGTCTTGAGCCTTTCTAACTCATAGTCTAGAATGTTTGATGACTATGAGAAGGGGAAGTTAGTTATTTTGCAGCCCATGATGAATGCTATTTACATTGAGACTTTTCACCTTCTTCTACCTACCAATCTTACCATGCTAACATTTTTTTTCTTCGTTTGTAGTAGGTGCATTTAAGCTAGCAACCTTCACAGCATTTATTCTTTCTGAAAGTAAGTAAAACTATCTAATTCTACACTTATTTCTCTACTTAACTACTGAATTTTCATGATTAAACTGTATGACAACTCATTATTCTCTATCTATAAGAAGGAAAATTGAAAAATGACAAGTTAAGAATAAATTGTTTAACTCATCATGGACTATGGTATTTATTGACACTCTTCCACAGTCAAAAAGTAAAAAGTAGTGGCATGTATGCTTGCACACTTTCATTTTTTCTTTTAGGGTCTTTTATTTTTTCTAAGTCCTTTGATTATTCTTTTAGGAATTTTTACCCTCTTTTTTCATTTTTTTGATTTTTTTATAAAATATGTGAATACAACTTGTAGAAGGCAAAGTATGTACAGATTTTCAAGATTATCAACAGTTAAGTCAAAATTGTGACCCCTATATTATAGGTTGCTAACATCGGCTTCACTTGGGGATGGCATTTCCTTGTGAAATGCCAAGAACTCTGAGATCAGTAGCCTTTATCTTTGACCTTTGATGATCTTAGTAAGTGTCTTCTATCTTCTGCAAACTGAATTCTGATCTGAAACTAAAACAACACACAACAATTTTCAAACCAAATTATAGATCTTAAACATCCTTAGGACCTCATCCTTGGCTTTAAATATTAATGAAAAACTAGCTGAAAATTAAAAACTAAAAAAAATATGCTCAAAATTATGAGCTTATTAGCACTCATCTACCTACTCTAATCTACTAAAATCTTATTGAATCAGCTAATACAAAAATGCCAATGAATCCAATCAAGTAGCTGTAAAAATAAATGGATAACTTGATTGCTTGTGACCAAAATTGGAAGTATATTATGATCATGTGCCTTTATAATAAATGTTATGATGTGTAAAGGCCACTTTTGATGTATTTGATCTTTATATAGAAAACATGTTTGCAGATTTGGGCTAAAAATATTCTCCATATAATTTAATATAGGATCAATAAAAGCATGATGTATGTTATTTACTTCTAGGCCTTCAATGACTAATTGTTCAATTGAATTATGAATATTAGACCATGAAACTATTTCTTCAATCTTGTGTTTGAAATAATAATCATCTTCAATATGCAAGTCAAAAGATATTATAATTTCTTCTTGCTTTGGCGAAGGAATATTTTCAAAGAATTCTTTAGGATTTCGGAAATTGTATGACTGAATTTGAGAACGCAAAATTTTGATTTCATTTTCATAATTTTCAGAAATTATCTTGACAACACATATTTTCAGTTTAGGAGAATATTTTCTTGATTTCAAAAGAAGAAAGAAAGCTCTTATAAAATCCTCATCAAGCTGAAGTTCTAATATCTCATCCCTCAAAATATCTAGTGATTGTTCTGGGAAATTATCTTGAATTGGGAGAACATAATTATCATCATACTGATCATATTTAGGCAAATATTCAGAAGAAGGAATTTCATCAATTATAAGCAATGGATCAGCAGATTTTTCTTCCAACAATCCTAATATATCTTGATTAGATTGGTTGCATTCTATTTGAAAATCATTGTTTTGTTCAATAGGCGTGATATCAAGCAATGGGTATTTTTGGGAAGGTAGAATAACATGAGCATCAACTTGTTCTTCTGTCCCTTCATGGATAAAAACTTTTGTACATTCACCAACATTAGAAGAAGTAGAAACAATTTCTTCATTATGTAAATATTTTGAGGATGGTTGCATGTTTAGAAGGAAATTGATTTCTTCTTCGGTGAGGGGCGGTGGGAATCTCTGAATTCTTAGATTTGAATAATAATTTTTTTTTCTCTTATCTAAAAATTGATCATGAGGTTGAATATTTTCTTTAACTCCATTCAAAAAATTAAATGAAACATCATTTGTTAATACATATGGGTTTTGTGGATCTTGATTCATCTCCTGATCTATTTCATCTTTGTTTAACTCCTCTTGATTATTATGACATTTAACTTGAGAATAAAATTTCTGGATTTCTTCTAATAAATCTTCAGGAAACCAATTTCCAAAATCATCATCAATATTTTTAAGGTAATGTATAAGATCTGCAGCTTCATCACAACAATTTTCAGCTAATGATAAAGATGGAAAATATTCTTTGTAATGCTCATAAATACCTTATGAAAATCTATTAAAGAAAATAAACTAGCAGGTTTGAGAGCTTCATACCATTCCCTTGCTTTTCCTTTTAAGGTTACCATGAATATTTTCATGAGGCAATCCTCATGCCAATCACCCTTCAATATTGATGAGTGTATATGAAATTTAATGAGATGTAGTAAAGGATCATCAATGTTCTTATCTTGAAACATAGGCAGATTTTCACTCCAATTTACCTTTGGTAGTTTGTGTGGAAATCCAGGTATGTGATCTCTGCTTCTGGGAGCATATCTTCGTTTTATTCTTGGATCATCCTGAAAATTAGCCATAATGAAAGGCCATGGTATCTGTACAACCAAGTTAGATCCTTATATAAAATACAATACATATTGAAAAACGTTCTTAACGAGAAAGAACATAATGTCTTGGATTAAGATCCAAGTTGAAAGTCGTATCTTTCCATATTGTTCTTCCAGGTTCATTCCTCCAGTGGAGTCTTGATTGTGAAATGGATTTGGATTTGGAGTCGCCAGTTGGATGATTTTAACCTTTGTGTGTCTGATCACTGTCCACCATCATAGATCAGATCTGAACCTGTAAAATATTTCTGAAGAAAAAGGTTAGTCTTCCCCAGCGAAGTCGTCAATATGTTATCACTCTAGTAAATTTTCTATCAGAAATATTTAAAACTTTTTAACTTACTAGAGGTAACCAAGAACCACTTTTAGAATTCAAGATCTAGCCTTCCTGAGTTCCGGAGAGGGATCTCTCCATATGATTTTGATTTGTTTAGGTAACAGATATTAGGCTAGCTATGATTGTGCAGTTGGGTTTGGTTTTTTGAAAATGTTGGTGGGAATAAAGGACTACAAGGGAAACCATAGAAAGATCTACCTAACCATTGGGCAATGGAGTTAAATTATAGCAAACAAAACTAGAAAACCTAGGCCAAAAGATGCAAATATGCTAAGGGAAAGATAGATGACCTTCCAAGGGTTTTAAAAATATATTTTGATGAAGTGGGTGAAGTCTAGACTAAGGTAAATTAAGAATCCTTAGATCACAGATAAGAACATTGAAGGAGGGGATCAAACTGGGACCTAGAGAAATTAAGAATTCTATGGTCCGGTTATCAAGCAGAAAACATTAAAATGTGAACTAGTTTAAAACAGGGAGCTTAATATCACTAATCCTGTTTAATTTCTCCTTATTTTATCATTATAGAATAGAAACACAATATATGAATGAATGTAAACTTTTTAAAGGAAAACACTGAAAAAAAAAAATGAGACTTATCTTATCACCACGAGAATCCTTAGCTATGATGTCTATTTGCTTCAGTTTCCAACCTGCTGCTTCAACTTAACTCACATAAAATCCCAATGTTTCATCAAAAAGTCTATAGTAATCTTGATTATTTTATTCCACCCAAAAATACTTCCAAGAGTGAAGTATTTATACAAATTCAAAACTGAAATATCTTGAAAAAATATCAAGACTAGTTCACAAATCTCTCCAACTGTTTTACATAAATAGAACTTAAGTAAAGGACACTCAAACTAATGCATATATTTGACACTATTTTTTATGGATAGGTGATGACAAAGAGGAGAATTCGAATTTGATCCAACTCTTAGTTGATAATGAGGCATCGAGGTCACTCACTGCTTCCTTTCTTTGTGCATTCTGCTCCAACAATTCTGCAAACTTGGGGTCCAATTATATATTTTTATTTCTTAATCCATAATAGATATGTAAAAAGTGAAAGAGGTTATTGTGTATTCATATTTTTTTCAGATAAAATTCTTTCAGGTTCCTAAAATTCCTCTCCAGCTGTGCACAATAGGCTCTGCAAAACTATGTGTAAAATAGAGTTTTACAGAGTCTGAAAACTAGCATGTAACTATGTGCATGTATATCTGATTCTGAAATCATTGTACAAAACATGAGATAGGTTTTTGTAGATCGTTCTCTTAGGAACAAAAACCTCGTTCTGTTTTGTAGGATGTATTTCAGATTGGCCACAATATTCTCTGCAAAATGATGACTTAACTGGAATTTTATGCAAAAAGTGCTTTTTAACATTGTTTAATATTCCCAAAACCATAATAGCTGTTACAAAAATCAGAGATGTTTTTGTAGCTGGTCCTCTTAATAACATAAACCTCCTTCAGTTTTTCAAAATTCATCTTGGATTTATCACAATAGTTTCTGCAAAACATTGACTAAAACATGAAATTTCTGCAAAAATGTTCCTTCTTGTTGTGTTTTTCATCTTTTCACTTTTTTGTTCTTTCGACTGTTTTACTTTCAATTTAGACAAACTTCAACGTTGGTGAAAGTATTTTCATTTCTTTTTACCATTTTACTGCCTCTGTATTTACTTTTACTGTTTACCTTTGACTGCTCTGTAACTTCATTTTAACTCTCACTCTGACTTTTACCTGATACACTTTAACCACTGATACTCTTTAACTGTTATGCTTTTACTATCCTTGTAAATTCTTATCTCACTTTTACCATTCACTGTGCACATTTCATCATTCTAATATCTATCTGACTTTGTATACAAATTGTTTGTTGAATGAAGATATTGAGTTAAAATTTGAAAATTTGGAGCAAACAATTTTGTCAACTAGTATTGAAACTGTTGGTCCAAATCCATATTTTGATAGTAACCTGCAAAAATCAAACAATTTTTTAATGAAATCCAGGTCTGCAGGGAGGTGATTGTAGGATTTTTGAAAGACCTGTGGAATGAGGTTATTCTGTGAAGGTTTAACTCTATTTTTTAGGCATTTTGGGGAACTACTGCAAGATTGGATTGTTTGCAGGAGTTATTCACTTTAACAGAGATGAAACTAAGTAATGTAGGCAAAGGATGGATTTTTTTTTGACATTTTTTGCTCAATTAGATTTTCTAAATTTGTTTGATTGAAAACAAGGAATGTCAAGGTAATTCAGAGGTTTTAGTTGTTCAGATCCTTGATTTTAATCTCTAAACTGTGAAAATTGAGGAAATTGGCTTTAAAAGGGTTCATAGTCGAACACAGGGATTTTTTGTCTGTAACAGTCTTGAATTCAGTTGTATTCAGTTGGAAAAAGTCGTGGATATTCTCTAAGGACGAATTTCAGAGGAAATGGCTCTTAAAATGGCAACTGGCTCGAAAATGGCACTGTTAAGTTTGAAAATGGTGAAAAGGGCTCTGCACAGGCTCTCAGGTTGTAATGGTGCACAATGGTGAAAATTAGACGAAAATAGGCTCTGCGAAGGTTTCACAAGTTTAAAGCGTGAATAGGTGAAAAATTATGAAGACATTAGACTTTAACATATTAAACCATAGTATAAACTATAGTTAGTTACATTGAACAAAGGTTAAGCAGGAGTGGTTTTGGAATACCGGCGATGGTATTCGTGTGGCTCAACAATGGTAAGTGGTAATACGCTTTTTGAACGCGATGCAATAGAATTGTGACACGCCGACGCAGGGTGGTTTGGATAAACGACCCATTTTGCGCGAATTTTACAAAACATCCATCGATTACTTTGTGAGAGCGAAAATGCGTTATCGCCGTCGGATCTGGCTTTGGGGAGCGAACGATCGGGATTAAAAGAGAAAGTGCGGGGAAAATTCAATTATCAGGTTCAATATAGGCCGTAGATCTTTGGGAGTAAAAGAAAATCTGACAGTTAAAAATAGCGCGATGGGGAGGAGTAAAAATGTATTGATCAGTCGCTTTGATTTTCATTCGTTGAATCAAAAGGAATTTGGGGATCGAAGGGTCTAGATTGAATCCCGATGGGAATAGGCCTTTTGATGGGATTTATATATAAAAGTGGATTTTTCCAATGGAAAGGGTGATCGGGAAGGTTAATCAAGATTTTAACCAAGGTTAGGGGGGGTCGGGGAAGGGAAATATACAAGGGAATGTGTTTGGAAGTTTAGTTTAAATTAATCTTCGATATTTTTTGTTTAAAACATATAGAACATATGTTTAAAGGCTTTTCATATATTTTTTATTATATGGTTAATTAAATCGAGATGACTTAACTACCATAGCGAGCGGGATATTTATATATAT
>CM076574.1:1357206061-1357393400 GCA_034641835.2 Pinus albicaulis
GCGGAATTCAAGAACTAATATATAATGGGTAAATGGATGAAATTTTCCAGGATGACTATTAGCTAGAGGGAAAGAGAGCACAGTGCAATTGATAATGAAGTGATGGAGGACCAAAAATAATTAGATATACTTCGAGGTTGCATTTTACTCAAAATTTACAAAATTCCAAATATTAAAACCAATACTCGATTGCTCGAGATGTTAGTCAATTATTGGGAACCAGATGAAGACTTCTTTATGATTGATCAGATGCCGTTGAGAATCAAGCTGGAAGACATCTATTTTATCACTGGACTTTCTCGGAGGGGAGAGCCAGTTGATTTGAATGGTGAGCCCACTGGAGGGCTTAATGTAGATGACTATGTCCAGGTCTACTGTGTGGATGGTGCAAAGAAGGTGGGGACTCAGATCCTAATCAAGGATGTGCGATACTTGTACATGAAAATCCTTCTTTTCACTATTGGCAGAGTGGTAGGTTCGGCATCCCTTCAGCAAGCTTCACACACTCACATGAGCCTGGAAGTGGAGTGCTTGGCCAATATCTATGATTGGTGCACAACCTTATTGGCTAATCTGAATAAACAACTGACTTCCATCTGGTAGGTAAAGACAAAACACTTTGGATGCAACACTATTCTATTGGCATTCTTCTTTGAGAGAGTCCCAGGGCTTCGGACCAAGATCATCTCTTCCATCAGTAGCCCAAGAGATCTGAGGATAGCCAGATGGGAAAACTTGATGAAGAGATTAGGGGGAAGTGAATTTACCCAAACCACATGGGATGATGAGCTCTTCCAGTGGTGGGAAAACAGGTCATCTCAGTGGAGGACTATCCCTATGCTGGGAAGGATTTTCAAGCAGATCTTGATTTGGTTCTTCCACCCGAAGCAACATGGGGTTAAATTTTCACAATGATTTTTTGATTATGTGATTTTTTTTATTTTTCAATTTATACGAAAAATGAAATTTTTTTTTTTATAGGACAATATGACTTACAAAATTTTAATGATCATGATGCAGACATGGGACCAATTAGACCACAGGGATACCCGAGACATAAGCGCTGCAGAGGCGAGGCAGATGCTGAAGACCCAGGAAGGACCCTCCATGCCATCCAAAGAAACTTGGAGAGTTTAACTCGCCAAGTACACATGGCATCTATAGAGGATCTTCCTCAGGCTATCGAGAGGAGGGTGGTTGGAGTACCACAAGACTGGGTTTGGTTATTCTGCCATGTAGCTACTGCTATTGTGTTCTATTAGAACAAAAATGTTGGGCAGGGGCCTCAGGAGTAGATTTATATTTTATCGGATGACTGTATTATTATTTTTGATAACAGACATGATCGGGCATAAGCCCTAATTTTGTAGGATATGATGGTCCAATTTTGTATATTTTGAAAACTCTGATATATATATATATATATATATATATATATATATATATATACACACACACACACACACACACACACATAGCGATTTTATATGATGTGATTGTCCCAAATGTACAATGATGAATGATGTTTTGATATTTTTAAAGTATTGAATAATTAATGTGCCAATCAAGTGCTTGATTAGCTAATGATTCTGCTAACCAATTATCAGGTCGAGGAATATGAAGGAACATAATAAATTGAAATGAATGTTGTAACAAATGCACCCTTAAAAATAATGGATGCAAAAATGGGTCTCTGAAACGATAAGTGTTGTTTAATTGTGAAACCAACAGTTGTGAATCCAGGTAAACTACTAACAAATTAACACCAATATATATTGCCTCCAAGAGTAGGTTGACCACTACAGTGCATTCTGCGACATTTTTTGAAGCAGGACCAATGCACACACCTCTTGAAACTAACAACTGACCGGATGGATAGTGAATTACCCAAGTCGCGGAAGCCAAGTTCCGGGTATGTCTACTAGCACCATCAACAAAGCCGAAATGACTCATCTCATCCCATAATACCTGCCAAAGCAGATCAAAATCATCAAAGTCACACCAAAAATTGAAAAATAGACATGTACAAAAATACAATATATACAACAAATAAAATGCTTGGCCGAAGCCTAGGCATAATACTTATTCAAATAGAGCCCATTTCTAGGCTTCGCCAACTCGTTCCCATAAAAATAAACCAAGGCATAAGCTCCCTTTTTTAGGACCTTTTTTATGATAAAGGGGCCATACTACATGGATTTGAACTTGCTTGCCCCCAAGGCATCCATCTCATAAATCCAGTTTCTCCCCAATAGAAGGCTATAGTCTAGATTTGCATCAAATATCATGACCTCGATATTGATAGTTTTATCCCCAACATAGATGGGTAAGTCCATAACAATGCCATGTGGCCTGTGAGAATGACCATCAAACACAGTCAGAAGAGTGGCATAAGGGATAGCTAAAGGAGATCCAATAGCCTTCCAGAATGTGAGAGACATCACACATGTGGAAGCACCCTCATCGATAATTGTTCGAAAGATATTAAAATTCCAATATGTAGACTTAATCTAGAAACCATATGATGAGAAAGTCTCCTTTTGAAAGTCGACATGTCAAATGTGATCATCAGAGAATTCTTTGGATCAACAGCCCCAATGGCAGTGAGAAATGCACTCCTTTGTCCAGGAGACGACTGGAGTACCTCTAACACAGACATGGCGCAAGGAACTTGAGCCAGATCTTCTACAATTGAGTAGTTTTGGGCAGCCTTGGCATTAGGATTCATCTTCGTATGCTTGGTGGACCCTTTCAGAGTTCGAGGTATAGGCTCAACTGCAGGCCTCTCTATATGGAGTGGCTCACCATTACTAGGAGAAACTTTAGCTTTCAAAGACATAGCTTCGCCATAATCACAAGATATCATAGCAATATCTGCATGAGAACTGATCATGTATATGTGTTATGGATTTTCCCCTTACTAGTTGCTTTCAGAGGGAGCTCCAATATTCACATTCACGCCAACAAGAAATTGTTGCCCTTGGGGAAAAGGGTTTGTTAGTACAGCCTGGGAGCTAGAAGAACCCTGCTATGCTAACAAGTGCTGAGCATCCTAAAATTTCGGGAAGAGGTGAGTAAGATGGTCTCTAGTGCATAACTTGCATGGAAACTTAATCTTTTTTTTATTATCCATCTTACCCTCCCCAACATGATCGTTGGATCTATTCGTGTTCCCCTTCCCATCCTTATCTTTATTCTTATTATTCTATCCCTTCTTCTTCCCATCAAATTGTTGATTTCCTTTGGGGTTAGAAGTTGGAACGACATTAATAGCCAAGGGCTGAGAAGGAGTTGACACTGAAGACGTAACCTGACCAGAATAAGCAGATTGTATAGAAAAATTATGCAATTGATTTAGCAGGTTAGCCGTATCACTATCGATCGTATCGATAAGTCTGTTACCATGAGGACTAGGTTTGGTTTTGGCTAAATCTATCTTGGAGTAAGGAGCATCCGGAAATATTTTATTAAGGACCCTAGATTGAGAATAGATCAGTTCTAGCTGTCGAGCCCTAAAAATAGCCTGCTCTTCAGAAAACACCCCTGAAAGGGATACATCCTTTGAGACTTCTGGCTACAGATATTTCAGAAACCATTCGAGAAGGAACTCATTCAGAATTTGGGCTTTGATTAGCCTCTTCCTTCTCCTCCATTCCTGAATATGATCAGAAATGTGAGTTTCTTTGTCTTGTTGGAAATTGGCCAAGAGATCAATCCCGACATCATAATGGACACGAAACTGAAAATCGTTTAAGAACATAGTAGCCAACTCACCAAAATAAGAAAAACTCCCCCCTGTTAGCTCAATGTACCATTTCACTGCATTCCCAGTTAGATTTTGTTGAAATAACCTCAACCTAATCGAATCGTCGATAAGGGAGTTCGATGAACACCATAAGTGGAAAGTGGTGACATGGTCCGTCGAATCCTCACCAGTCTTCCCTTCAAAATTTGGATTGTCTGAGGGTATTTTAGTGGGGACCAGAGGCCAACCCAGACTATATCGAATATGATCATTTGTCAATTTTGATAGATCTAGCAAGTTTAAATTTGCCAGGAATGGTAAGCACGGAGCAACTTGGGAATTCCATCCCCCATAGGAAGGATTCCCCCCATTTTGAAAAGAATATCCTGGATTTGTTGAGGCACCAGGTTTCCAGATATTGTTCGTAGAAAATGTTGAGCTGTAAGAGAAGCCTTGTGACCCAAAATTCAGAGAAGGACCCCCTCCCATCATAGGGTTACTATAAACAGGGATATTCCCTCCAATCGAAGTGTTAAAAGATGAAGAAATCCCTTGGTAAGGGTTCCAAGAATTAGCTAATGGAGAAAATCCTTGAGAAGCACCTACCGAAGGGAAAGGAATATTCCCTTGCTGACCAGAGAAAAATTGACTCTCATCTCCTAACCTTGTAAAAGCAAGGTTCCATCTCGAAATAACATTAGAGCCTTGACCTCTAGTGAAAGGATTGAATCCTTGATTTTGAGAGGTGAAAGGCAGAGATCCTAAGGAAGGGTTAGAATGAGGAATATTCCCACTTCCAAAGGGGAAATATTGAGAAGCATATGCTTGGGTGCTTCCACTCAAAGATGGAATAGAAGTAGAGACAAACATAGAAGCACTAGAAGTGATTGTTGAAATGGTAATAGTACCTCCTCCTTCGACTGAAAGAGGAGTATGAACACTTGTAGTGCTCATAGCCAAAACTCTGTTCTCAGCCGTGGCCATCAAAAGAAAGGGATATGAAGGAAAAGTGCTAGATGGTCTTTGAGACTTGGGCCCAATGTACAAAAGGACGTAAGGAAAACTAGCAGGAAGAGGAGATGAAGGAGTCTCACAAGGCCGAGGAACTTCTTCAACTTCAAATTCTTCTGCCGGAAACAAGACTCTAGAGATGAGTGGAGTACTCCTCACTACAATAGCACTAGCACCAAGACCACCCAAAGAAACAACAAGCCCAGACGGAGTATCACTCTCCATTGCATTCGAAACCACCAGATAAAAATAACCCATTGAATTACTCCTACACCTTCTTCAAGAAGGCTTGACACTTGCAGGGGAAAGACCACGAAGCCCCCTCGATCAACGAGGCGATCAGTCAGCCACTTTATGAGATTAATTAGACTTAAAAAATATAAGAATCTAAGCAATCTAGGAGCAAAAAAAAAACTCTAAAAAGTCCCTAAGATATAGTCAATGAAGTGGCCTTCGGGTATTTTTGCTCTGGGTGATTAGGACCGGACACCAAAATACAAGAAATCGAATAAGAGGACCCTCTGAAAATAGTTTGGGGTAATTACGCCCCATGCCTACTAGAGAAGGTAACAGAAATAGTTAGGTTTACCTTCTGACAATAGCCTTTTCCGGTGCAAGTCCTCGAGCTTCACAAGGTCACCCTCCAGAAGTACTAATGAAAGTGATGCAACGTCTATCTCAGGTACCACGAGTATTCCCCCCCGCAGTCACCTGTGTGGTCCATAGGAGAGGCAACTAAGGGCACCAATCTGTATCAGTAGCAGGTTGGAACGGTCTTAGGTCAAGATTCAGCAAATAGGAGAGGGGGTATCTCTCTTCTCCGCCTTCACTCTCCCTCGCACTTAACTCTCTAGAGGTAGAGCTTTCTCGGTCCACTTAACGGAATTGGATTTTTCTCATTAATAAAATTTCTATGTTTGACAGTTTTGAGCGGCCTTGAAGACTTTACTCTCCACTCACCTATTCCAAGGCCCTATGACCTAGCTAGTTTGTGTATGATTAATGACAAATACAAAAACTTCTAGTTCATTTTAATTATAGCGCTTGATTTTAAGTGGTTGTTACTTAATTCAAATGTATACGGAAGTGAAAATGATGGTGTTTATCAATGCAAAAGAGATCAATGAAATCCTACTACATGCAAATGAAATACTTTTCTTTCGATGAAAAGATATTTCTAAATGGGTTCTACGAAACTAAATAAGCAAATTTTTATTTTATTTTATTTATTTTATTTTTTATTTTTATTTATTTATTTATTTATTTCAGTTATCACTCGTCACACACTTTAGAAAACTATCAAAAAGGATTAAAATGCTTTAGTGCAACTAATGCAAAAACTACCAATGATATGCAAATTCTAGGATTACTAACTAAGGAAGAAAAAAGAGCTTCTACGGAGAAGTGGTTCAATCACTTTTGACAGACAAGCAAGGAAAGTCCCAACAAGAAATCCTTTGCATAAAAAATGCCAAAATATACTTGATATAAAAGAGAGAGAAATCTAGAGAAAGACTCCTTTCAAGACCAAGAAAACGAACCAAAAAAAAGAAGCTAACAAACTGCCTCAACATATATGAGAACCGTAAAAGGGAAACCAAAGCAAAAGCAACATAAAACAATAATTAATTTTTTTGGCTTTTCACTTTTAAGGAAAACAAAAATATTTCAAAAAGACAAGCACAAAACTACTCAAGAACCAGAATCAAGAAAATGAGCCACAAAGAGACTTTAAAATTGCATAAGCCAACCGTGATACTTTCGTAGCAGGACCCAAACAAGAAATAAGAAGCAAAACACCCAAGAAACTGATTCAGAACAGTAGCACACACTTCCAGCGAACAAAAACTCAAAAAACCAAGAAAAATGTTACTTTAAGACTTGCTAAAAGGCTAGTCCCAATAAGTCAAGAAAACCAAAGAAGTCAAAAGAGGCAAAAAGAAAAAGCGAAGAAATACATAAGGCCAAGATGAGAAAACAAGTAGAGACTTACTGTTCTGAATGGTCAGAACAGCTAAGAGCTCCAGAAAGAGGTCTTGCTGCTACAACCGTAATTGCAACTTCACAAAACAGGAAAAACCATAAAATGGCTAGGTATTCAAAAGAAAATGAGAGAAACTGACATACAACCACAATAAACACAGTCTATACACCTAAAAGGCACCACATGAGTGGCCAACCAGATACAGGAAGGGCTTACAGGGCCTCAAAAATCAGATTTTCAAATTTTCCTAGGCATACGCGGGTTCGCTATGTGCACACGCATGTATATGCAACTGTAACCAAAGAAAAAAACATATACATAGGTTCTTTTGGAGAAAACAGAAGGCATACATGACTGTGTACAGCCGAAGTAGCATATATAAACAGAAATAAGGAAAAAAAGAAAGACCTAGGTCTGATCAAGAGATCAGGGCTTCTGTCTGGTTGGGAAAAAGACTTACTAGATTGCAAGTGTGATTAACCTATCATGGAACCTACAAGACGGATAAAACAACCCAAACTAGGAATTACGCAGATGTAATCCCCAGTGGAGTTGCCAGTTTTGTTACGAGAAAAGTTACCCTATGGTCTTGGTTTGAAATATCTAACAGAGCAGGGGCATGTCATCACAAGAAGGACTCAAATTACCAACTTCTATGCTTTAAACTAGAAAGTGAGGATTGCATATATTACCCGTTTATCCTTCGTTTGTAGTAGATCCTGTAGGTTTCAAAGCCCCTACAACTCCTCGTGCTCCAGAACCTGCAAATTAGTTAAGAAAAAGCACAAAACCTAGTTGTACAACATAGATGTCCTAGATGTTATCAAATTAGCATACACGATATCATAAAGATAATATGAAATAAATTATTCAATATTATTAAGCATGTACAAGAGACATATAACACATGAATAGCAGGAACATGACGGTACTTCTTTTATTGATAACATGTACAGAAAATAATAGTGGAGAAATCACCTCAGATCTGCCATGGCCTTGAGCAAAACCGTCGTCCGAATTCGTCTAGCCCTAGCCTCACAAGGCTTCTTCCATAAATGGTGTGAAAAGGATGTCACATGGAATGAGGGTGATCATCACAAGGAAACAAGGGTTTCGTGAAACCTAGGAAGTGCAGGACTCATAGGGGAAATATCAGACTTGATCAGGGCTATAATAGGCTATAATATCAATAGTATTCTCTCTCTCCTCTCTTAGGCCATTCGCTTGAGGGGTATTTATACTTCCTCAAATTAGTTTTTTCAGTTGGGGAACAATTAGGCCACAGGCTGGGGTAGTTAAGTTACAGGAGAAATCGTAAACCCTGCTTTAATAATAGGGAAATTTTATATTTTTTAATATTTTAAATAGCATACACGGGTTAGCTATGGATGGACCTGCGTGTGCACGTGGAAAAAATAGGCAGAGTCGCGTATGGATTTTAAAATATTGTTTTTTGAGAAATGTGACCAATTATGAATGGAAGGGATACCCAAGGCCAATGCATAAGTCATCAAATATATCGAGGTGATAAATGATGCTATAAAAAAGTGAGCCAACCATGTTTCCAACTTCTCCACCCTTTTAGTTAGTAGATTTTGACCCCGCTACACCACCACGATGCTTTTTCAGATATGGCATTGAAAGTAATGAAATTGATTTAGCGTAGGAATCAAAACCTCACGTTCTTCCTTTCTAGGCCTATCATAAGATTTTAGGTGATCCATAACAGACTAAAGCAAATCATGATAGATTTCGGAGCGACTCTGTCGGCCAGCAACACTTGCATGCCCTAGCTGACGATTCTGACCCCACACACCTACTCCATCATCAGGTACCACTCTGCCTTTATTTTCACCACCAGTTGTACGACTGCCTCTTGCACCACCTCTGCCACCATGGAATCCCAACGCCACACAGACCAAACCCCCAGTAGCTCGGCCACCCTTCTTTGTATGACCAATAATACAACCCTCTAATGCCACCTTATCCTTTGTGCTACATCCTTCCTTGCTGGATGAAACTCCCATCTGCTTGGGTTGAGAGCGGGAGTTACACATAACAAGTCTCATGGTGAGGGCCAAGGGATACACCTCAAAAATGAGAAACAAGACCACCCAACAAGTTTAGAAATACAACAGGGCAAAATATAGCCCCGACTTATCCAACAAAATTCTACTCCATAGGGCTGAAAACCACCTTTCTCCAATCCAAAGAGTTACAAACAAACCCATAGATAAGAAACACACCAGCCAAACTAAGAACTTTGCTTCTCTTCTACGAGGGGAAGCACCTGAGAACAAAGACACAAACAAAAGAACTTGACACCAAAGTGTGAACACACAATATACAAACCTAAGCCAATTACCAACCACAACAATTGTCTCAAGACCGCCCGTGAACCACTGAACCCCATTATTGCTTACCCAGCGGTGGGTCTCAGGAATCCATGGAGAAGCCACAGAAAGAGGAAGAACAAAAGGACACGTGATGAACAAGAAACATAAAAACATTCGCAAACAAAAATAACACTCAGGGATAAATTTAGAAAGAAACACAAGAGTAGGCACTAGAATCAACCAAATTACCATGCAAAATTCACTTAAGCTGTTGACGGAGTAGAGAAACCAGGCTGTGGGAGAATAAATTTAACACATTTGTGAATTGTTCATGGAGGAGGAGGTGACAACGACAAAACCTACACCTCTCCCAGATTAACCTAGGGCCTAAGATATCAAAATGACTAACCAAGCTCAGACCACCAGCCTCCAGCTACCATACTACCACAACGATATAACATTCCTAAACTGCGAAGAGCACCATAAACCTGCTTACCTCTCCAACACTCAAACCCGAAGAGAATGAATGAGACTGAGACTTCACACACAACATTGTTAAACTCACCGTACACCATCCATAACAGGAGGACATGGAGTCTATCCTCCTTCCCATTTTCCGAATGTACACTCTCATCGCACACGCGTTTTGTGGACCTCAGTGTTTGTCACCCCCATCGGGGAGTAGGCTTCATGTATTTTAATTAATATTCAAATTAAAAAAATTATAAATATAATTTTTAAAATGTAAACGAAATCCAAATAATTTCACCTTAAAATGATTTTTCTCGATCATATTAATTTATAAAAAAAAATTAACAAGAAAAAATCAATAAATTAAATAAATATAAATTACAAAACCATGGCCTCACAAGATTAATATCTTTAATCATAAATTCTTGTAACTTAAAATAATAAGTTTAACCAATCTCTCGATTGGTGATTTGGTTGGATAAAATAAACCATTAAGTTGCTTGTGTCAATGCAAGCTCTATCATATAAAATTATAATAGGAATGTTTTCCATTTAAGTTGTCACTTGATTTGTGTGCATGAACCAGACTATATATATGTATATAGGTGTAACCTATGAGGGTATCTTTATTTGATTAATATACTTAAAATGGTACTTGATTAATATATTTAATTCATTTTAAATGTAAAAATTATATATTTTTATTATTATATATAATAATAAATTATAAATAAATTATTTAAATAATTGGAAATTTTTATTTCAAATTTGATTAATGATGAATACATTAAGATATATAGATAGTGTAATATATATATATATATATATATATATATATGTATATATATATAATTTAATTAGAAATTAATATAAATTTATTTTAGTTGGATTTATTAAGAGATCAAAATTTTTAAAATGTAAATTCTCGGCCGAGAGTTAACTGAGAGTTTTTTAAACTCTCGGCCGAGAATTTTTAAACTCTCGGTTAACTCTCGGCCGAGAGTTTTATTGAACAAACTCTCGGCCGAGATTTTAGCAAACTCTCGGCCGAGAATTTAGCAAACTCTCGGCCGAGAGTTTTATTGAACAAACTCTCGGGGTGCAAACTCTCGTCCGAGAGTTTTTAAACTTTCAGCCGAGAGTTTGCCCGGGCGGTTAAATTTAACTTTAGGCGGGTTAAACTCGTTTCAAATTTCTCGGCCGAGAGTTTTAGAAAACTCTCGGCTGAGACATTTTCTCGGCCGAGATTTTCTGGTCAACAAAAAACTCAGACAATCCTGCAGTTTTAAGAAACCTGCAACTTCGGAGGGACAGAACACCTACAAAAACAAAATGTTTTATGTCGGATCAAGTACCATTAGATTCATCTCTAAATCTAGTTTTTTATGATGTAAGATGTATGGAGTTTCGTTAAAAAATTCAATTTTTTATTTATTTTTTACTAAACTGTGTCACTATGGAATTTCATTGTTCGAAAAATTGCACTGAATGAAAATTCAATAACTTTCAAGTGAGGACACCAAAAAATTCAAAAAAATCATATTGCACTTCCTCTCCCTGTCTACTTCAAAAGGGTACTCTCATTTTTCTTATTGACAATCACATTGAAAAGAAAATCAAAGGATAATAAATGTCTTTGAAAACATCCTTTGTTTTTTGTCTTAAATCCATTTCAAAAATAATAAAAAATAGTGATTTGATCACAGTACAAAAAAATAAATACAATGCACTAATGCAATATCTTTGATTATGATGCTATAGTTTTCAAAAAATGAACAACCTTCCTAAAAAAAGCTAAGGTGTTAAGGATAATAAGTGACTATTTATGTTTGCAGAAAAAGCAAAGTATATGCGATTGAAATAAAGCTGTAAATTTACCTGTATATCGATATGTTTTTTTTAAAATATCAGTATGGAGGTAAGACAATTCTCTACAATTCTTGTTTTTATGTCAAAGCATAATTTGCGATAAAAATATGAGTTTAGTGGAGTTGAAGTTGAAAAACATAGAAAATTACAATTTTCAATGTCAAAAAAGGGCAAAAAGTGTTTCCCAACTTCACATTTTCACCCTTAACCATTACTACAGAGTCTATAAAACAAATGTTGCAGCTTCAACCATACCATCAAACAATACCATTATCTATTGAAGCCCTCACTAAGTTATACATTAACTTAGACTTTCCTAAAAGTTTTGTGATTTTCCAAACTTTCATGCCTCTGCATGTTTGAATTCCAAAATTAAACCCTCCATATTTTACTGCAAATTTCCCTGAAGGTTCAAGGCATGTAATCTCCATGCTTTCCTTCATACTTGGGTATTTCACAGATGAGAATACTTACGAGTCTATCCGAGGAATTTTGTCCACCTTTTCTCCAGGACAGTCACCCTCAGTTATATTTGATTATGCCGATTTTATAGTTGATAGCATCCACTATCAATTGAAAGATTTGCAGCTAGAAGGAGTTTTCAGATATATCTCCTATCTATTCCACTTTTTTCTATTTTTCCATTCAGAGAGTTTTCCAATTTCACTTCATAAGTTGGATATAGAAGGAAAACCTCTATTAGTTGTCTTCTGGACATCTATACTCAGAAAATAAGGGACATAATTCAGTTATTCGGAGTTTGAAGAGTTGTTTTTACATCCATTGACCACCATTTTGACAAAAACAGAGATACCTATAATCAATGAGGAAATGAAGAGAATTTTGTAGCTATCAGAGCAAAGAAAAGTAGGAGATTGGTATTTATATAAGGAATTTACTGAAATCAGAGTTTTTGGTTCTAACTTATTGCCCTACAAGTTACCTAAGCATCCATATATGAGGATATTTTCCTTAGAATACATTAGACAGATCCTGAATTCAGATTCAATTAACTTTATGGCAGCCAAGAAAAATACCCAATTTAAACTCAAAAATCAAATTGGGCCTGTCATATGTAATCAAAGAGAAGCAGAAAAGGAAGCAGCAAGTCAATTACTATAATTCAAATTAGAAGAAAGGTTCCCATGGAATTATGATCCACAAGGGATCTTAAGTAAACTAAGGGTAAATTGTAAATTGACACCCTTTATCCATGAGTCAAAGCTATATATAGAGAAATTTGCTAATCAAATTGATTGGGTTGAGAATACTTTAATAGAGGTAGTAAACCAAAGGAATACTAGTCACCCTTTGGAAGTTTCCAAACAGCCAGAGACATCCACTAAAAGAATCAGAGAAGAAGGAGCTTATACTGCAGAAACTACCACAGAAACAACGTTTAAAATCATTTACAATAAGAGGCCAAAACTGGATACAACAGGTAAAAGCAAGACAACCATAGATTTTGAGGAAACACAACCCTTGAATACCAACACTACATCGACAAATACCAATGTAGCCACTGTTATCATTAGTGAACCAAATCAGAATCAAGAACAGTTGAATAATAAAGATGCACAGATAATGGAAAGGAAGCAAAGTATGGAAGTTTCTTCCTCACATTCAGCTGAGGAGAAGGATTTAGACATTAAGGAAAAATACAAGCAAATCAAATTGAAGAATGAGGAAATTAAGACTGGAATATATTCTCAGTTTTTGAAGCAGAAGCCAGGTAATCAAAATTGATTCTTATCAACCTTTGATTATTGAACTCAAAAATTGATTCTGTCAGTTTTACAGCCCACTGTACCAGTTCCAAAGACAGTGGCTGATTATAAAAAGGTTGATATGGAAGTAGCCACAGATAAAATCCATGAGTTGGATCAGATTGAATTTCACAGGCAGACATCTGAGATTCTCTATTCCACAGTGACAACTAAAGCTCTGAGTGCTAATAGACTTCAAAATACCATTTCTAATAGCAGGACCAAATTAATATGGATAAAGCTTCACTATATGCAAAGGATCTGAGGATAAAGGCCTTAGAAGAGTTAGTATTGCAGGTAGGATATGATCTTACAAACATCAAAGCAGCTGAAGCATTGGTTAAAAATAAAAATGAGGACATAGCTGCCTTGAGGAAACAGCTCAAGCTTCATCAAGGAGAGCATCCTCAAACAAAGGAAGTTTTACAGGATCAAAAAGAGAAATATGAAATGATGAGCTTGATACTTCTACTAACAGCTCAAATCAAGGAAATGGAAGTACAAATGGATCAAGTTGTCCAAGAAAAAGAAATAGTTAAGGAACTAGTCATTCCCTCTGTTATCCCAGTCATCACAACAGCAGTACCATCTACTTTAGGAGATAAATTGGCACTAAAAGAGCCACTGGCCACTGCATTGCCAGTGACTTCTTCAACAACTTCAGTAACTGAATCCTCTACAGTAGCAACAGTGGCCAATGACTTCTTCAATAACTTCAGTAACTGAATCCTCTATAACAGCATTACAACATATAGATAATAGCAGTCAATTTGTAAAATAAATGGAAGATATGTCCTTGAAAACCAATGAAATCAATAGATTAACAAAGATAATTGAAAATCTTGAGAATTCTACTAAATTGGCTCAAATCAATGCAAAGACACATGAACAGAAAGCCTTAAGATTAAGTGAACAGCTCTATAAATTGCAAAGTGAGTTGGATTTAACTGAACAAGTATCATATATCAAGAATGATCTATGGAACAATATAATTGTGGCCATTCATGATGTTTGGGAATCAATTCAAGTTAGTTTTGAACAAAGAGAATTACTGGTAGCAGCAGAAACTGAGATTCAGAAAACACAAGAAGAATTGGCCAATAAACCAGAACAAGCTATGAAGCTTATCACTTTCTTGAACAGCAAGAATAGAAAGGAATTAGAAGAATTGAAGATCAATGACAGAAAAACAACTATCCTAGAAATTAGGAAAGTTACCACAAAAAGAAATTTGATGAGACAACTAAAAGAGAAATGTGAAATTATGAATACTACTATAATAAGATTCATGGTTAAATTCACAAATTTGAGGCAAAAAGGATTTCCTGATATCATGGTGATTAATGATAAATTAATGCCCCAAAATTATTATGACAAGAAGATTAGAGATTTCGCTAAAGAAAGGGTAAACAAGCCAACAGGGCAATGCATTCCAACAGGAAAAGTCTTATTGAAGAACTTTGAAGACTTGCTTTACTTGCAGTATGAAATCAAGCACTTATTTTTTATCAAACCCACCTTTACCATGTATACAAAGGCTGATGAGAATTTTAGGAAACTCAAGAATATTCAAATCCCTAAAAATGAGGATTGGAAAGCATTGACTGATTTTCTATGAAGAATGAAAAGAAAACAAATGAGGAAGAAAAAAATCTGATTACTGTTTTCACTGTCAAAAAATATTTTACAGCGGTCAAAGTAGTTTACTGAAGGTTAAAGAGTATCAGTGTGAAAGTGTATAAGTGAGAAAGAGTGTCAGTGAAGGCAAGTCAAAATCATGAAAATATCTAAACAGCCAGCATGCAGGACACATAGGCAGTTAGCAGCCTCTTGTCATCAAAACAGTTATATTTATTTTGAATAAAATAGGACAACTTGTCTATTTGTTAAGAAACTGTCCCTATTTTTGATGTAAATATATTTATTTTCCTAAGTTAATTCCTAGAATTCATATAGGATATTTTGTAATACATTTTTGTATAAATAATTCACTCTAAGAATTATTTTGGTGTGGAATAAAATTGTTGAAGATTACTATAGATATATTGTTGACTTGAAGGCTGTGTGTTTCGACTTTGAGTAGCAGACTGGATCACCTACTGGGCATCATACTTCAGTATCCCTGTGATAAGCTATCTGGAGTGAAGTACTCTCTAAAATTTCCATTTGTAATCTTGTTTTGTTACATGCATACATCTGTGTTTTAATTCTAAATCTGAATGTATAACTAGGAGTATTACTACAGGACATGTTAATAGCACCATGTTTTTAACTAGTTATCATTTCTTTGTTTTCTTCTGATTTCCAGTGTAGGGAACCCTTAATTGCTCCCTATCCCGTTTGACCTCCATCTACTACTTCCCTTTTCTGGATCAAAGGATCCTTAAGTGCCCTTTATCCCAATCATACCACCTCAAAAAAAAATTTCCATAATCTCCAAGGGTTATCTATCTTGCCCTGAAGACATTTGACCTTTTAGGCCCTGATCCTAGTTCTGCTAGCTTGATTTAGACTCCATAGCCCAATGGACAAGTAAATTTCCCTCTATTCATCCCTTCCAATGATTTTTTCCCACCAAAACAATCAATCAAAACCAAACTGCCCATTCATAACTAGCCTAACATTTACAAAATCAAACAAAGATAAATTATAAAGAGAGAGCCCTCTCTAGACCCTAGAAAGGCTAGATCCTAGAGTTTGAAGTAGGTTTTTGGTTACCTCTGTTAGTGTGAGTATTTGCATACTTCCACCAGGGATAAAAAAAAAATTGCATGTGCATCTTAGGTGTCCCATTTTGAAGAAATTTTCAATCATTCCATTAGGTCATGATATAAAATTATTCCACTGGTGGGTGTCCTCATCAGGTCTGTGTTTCAGAGAATTTTTCCATATCATTTTTAGTATCAAATCATGTTCTAAGTGTTTCCATTAGAAAGAGCCCGGAAATATCTTTCCAACGGTATATTATATCCTCAGAACTGACTCCTGGATTGAAATTTATGCCTAAGTGAACAAAAGTCCCCTATACCCTAACCTTTCCCCTTTTCCCGTTTCATCCTAAAACTTTATTTCATTAAAGTTTAATGTTTTTCTTTATAAAACCCTTTCTCCCCCTTATGATTACATAATCGCATTACAAAGTCTTTATTATAAGACCCTGATGCGATTTAATTAACCACTTCCCCTCCATACCTTTTAAACTTTATAATAAAGTTTATAACCCCCGCCAGTCCGATGTAATCCCTTTATGTTTTCCTGATCGCAATCACAACATTTAGTAGATGAACTCCAATTGGACCCTTGTAAAAAGCTCCGATGTTATTGGACAAACCCCGATCCAATTTAACAAACCACTTCCCCTCATGCCTTTAAACTTTAATATAAAACTTTAAAGTTTTGCATTGAAAATCCATACCTCCAATTGAGCCCCGCCCGATGTTATCCTGACCATTGATCCGATCAACGATCCGACGGCCTGTATGCAATTGGTGCTTTCAAATAATCCCCTCCTATTGACTCCTCCCGATCGACTTCACCCGATTACTCCTCCGCCGTCGATCTTCCCATTCGATCAAACAACCTACAAGTCGTTGCGCCCATCGCAATCAGCATTTCTAAATAAGACTTTGCCTCCGCTCTCCTCCGATCTCCCAATTCCAATTGACCTTGGGTCCCACCATATAAACTTCTGCCCATTCATAATAAGAGCACCCTTCCCTTTTTAAACCTCAAACTTTATTTTATTTCTTTTTACAAGGGATTTCCCCATGCACCATGATATGATTCAATCACATCGGCAAAATCCTCTGGCACATCACATTTTGCTCCACTCCGACCTCCCGATCCCGATTGTGATTTATACCCTGGTCCCACCTTAAAATCCCTCTGCTATTTCAATGAAAAATCATTCTTCCCTTTAGAAAAAGTGAAAAACCATTTTCATTTGCTTTCAAAGGGATTTCCCCTCTCTATTATTATACCACCCCATCGGGCCTTTGCAATCGCATCAGAGCTTTTCGTGCTTTGTTCCAAATATATCCAACCCTCTGATCCCGATTGCAATGACACCATCGCAACATGTATTTTCAAATGTTTATTATATGTTGCATCCCCTTTTCCCCATTGATTCCGATTTGCGATTTCGATTTGAACCCCGCCTGCTTTCCATTTGCTCCTTCCATTCAAAATGGGTTTTTCCCTTCACTTGAAGGCATAATTTCATTTTTATAATTTCAAAGTCAATTTTCCTCAAAGAATAAAAACAGTGAGAAATAGTCAAAGGGCCAAGGAACTAAATATGAAACAGTAAGACATCTTCGGCAACGGTTTAAAAGAGATTTATTCTACAGATTTCTTCTTCTCATTCATTGGATGTAACAGTGAATCTTCAGATGGCTCAAAACGTATTACTATTCCTTCTTTTCAGGGGCAGTTTGTTGGTTTCTTTCCCATATTCCAATTTTAGTTCTGAGTTGGTAAAACATCTCCCTTTTTCTGGGGATCTATCTCCCCACATTTCAGTCTATTTAATGTAATTTTTTTAGCCATTTGTGATCAGTTTGTAAATCAGTAAGGGAATTGTGTGGAAATCAAGGAGGACGCTCTGTGATTCCATTGTAACAGTTTGGATAGGGAATTAATAATATATGCAGCTCTAATTTGTGGGATCTATGTGGTATTAATTTTAGCATTTTTTTTCTCCTTTGTGTTCATATGTAAATTTGTTATGTTCACCTTTCATCCATAAACATTTCTGGTTGAATGCTTTCAAGATAGATAGGTAGAATCCACTTTTAATGCTCTGCCTTGGGAAATCATTCAATATTCTGTGTTTTCTTCTGTTTGAAAAGGATCCATCTCCCATGCCTTTTTCAGCTCCTCACCAGTCTTTCCATTCCATCATTATTTAAACTTAATTGCTAAATTTCTTGCCTACCTTGCCCCATGAAATAGCCTGTATCCCTGATTTAATTCCCTGATTCAAACTGATCCATTTGTTCCATACATCCCTGAAAAATTCGTTCATTTAAAACATTTCCTATCATTATACCTAGCCTAATATCAGTCCATAATTGTATTTTGTTGAATATATTTTTGCAGAGAGAGCCCTCTCCTAACCTTGTAGGGCTCGCTACAAGGCTGAGCGTGGTTTAAAGGTTGCCCTGATTTGCCTTTCTTCAGCCTGAGGTTCAAATTAGGTTCTAACATTTCTGGCAACCACACTGGGGAATCAAAATATCATATCTAAATCCCCAGTAAAGAACGATAAATTTTAGATCTGATTGCTGATGGTGAACAACAGTTGGATACATATAAAGGCTGAATTATTCACCTGGCGACTCCATTCACTGAAAGTTCCAGAAAATTAATCCTTCATGGTGACTCCACTGCAGGAAGATCAGTAGCTTAATTTTTTTTTTAAGATGGAAAGTGTTGCGAGAAGGTATGCTCCCATGAGCCGAGATCATATTCCAGGTTTCCCAAATAAAATGCCCAAGGTGAATTGGCTTCAGAATTTACCCATGTTAAAAAATGTGAAAGGTAATGATGTTTCTCTTCATCTAGTGAAATTTCACATCCATGTGCATAAATTAAGGATTGAATTTCCTGAATATTGCTTGATGAAGATTTTCATGGCTACTCTGGAAGATGAAGCTCGATCTTGGTATGAAAGTTTGCCCCCTGCTTGTATTTATAGTTTAAAATATTTTCATACAATATTCTTTGAAAGGTACAAAGAATCTTGTCCATCTTTAATGTTAGTGAAAAATTGTTGTAAACATGTTAATAGTTTCATTGAAAATCCTGAGAATTTTTATGGAGATGATGAATTCATGAATGAGGAAATCATGGAAGCCCTGTATGAGAATCCATTTCAGCAACATACAGAAATTTTAGAGGATGTTTATCAAGATCAGCAGGTTGAAGATTTTTATACAGTTGAAAATGATGGAAGAAAAGGTTTAATTTCATATCTGATTGAAATAAAGGACAAGATGCAGGAAAATGATGTTCTAGTCTCAGATAGTGATAGAGTTAAATCAGATCTAGATTCAAAATATGATGATGATGAGTATGTTGTTCCCGATCCCATCAAGGAGTGCTCTATTGTTAAGGACACCTCAAATGAAGAAAACAGAGTTACAGACCTAAACACTCTCATCCCATCAGAACTAGATCTTCACAAGGAGGTAATCCATTCCCTCTATGAAAAACAAGATGAGATCTTCGTTCAAATAAGTGTAAAATTTTCTTTGGATGAATCTGTGGTAGATGATAGAAATGACAGTGTTGGATCTCAAGAACCATCTGAAGTTTCTTCTCTTATGACTGACGAATATGATGAGAAACATGACAATCTGGTTGTCTTATCATATGAAGATGACCAAAAATATATTCAGATTACAAAAGATCAGAGCATTCAGGACTGCCATTCAGATTCTTCTTCCTATGTCTCATGTTTCGAAATGTTTTTTCAAGAGGAAATCTGCTCATCTACTTGTTTAGAATTTTTTGAAAACCAGGAACATACTCTTACAAAGGTACATTTTAAAAGAGATCAGAATCAAGAGAAAAATACACCTTGTTTTTTCTTCAGCAGGAGGTAAATCTTCATGTTTTTCAGGATCTAATGGAAAATCTATTGCAGTCGGTAGTGAAGGTAATTATTGCAGTATTCAGTGATGAAGGAGATCATGGTCAACTCTGCTTTTGGATGCCCAGTTGCAAGTATCTATTGTTGTCCAAAGCATCTGATCAGGAGAATCAGTCAAGGAGGCATTTGCTTGATTGGTTACATTGGCATTTTAATATAGCCTAATGGTATATTGTCTTGTAAGAAACACAGGTAGTTGTCATCAGGATTTGAAACTCTCAAGTCTTGGTCATGTACTGCCATCAAGCTTAAAATCTTAAGTGTTGTCTTAGTTAGCTTTTTGTCAGTTTTTGTTGAGTCAAGTTTCTTTCAGTATTCAGTTTGGTTTTCAGTTATTGACTCGATGCCCAATGGATAAGGCTACTAGGTCTACGGTGTTCTTGACACCTCGAAGGAGATATCATCCCCATTGGAGCCAATGTTAGTGTCAGTATTTGCATACTTCCACCAGGGATCAAAACACATTTGTATGTGCATCTTAGGTGTCCCATTTTGAAGAATTTTTCAATCATTCCATTAGGTGATGATATAAAATTATTCCACTGGTGGGTGTCCTTGTCATGTCTATGTTTTAGAGAATTTTTCCATAAAATTTTCAGTATCAAATCATGTTCTAAGTATGGCCATCAGAAAGAGCCCGGAAAGAGCTTTCCAACGGTATATTATATGCTCAGAACTGACTCCTGGATTAAAATTTATGCCTAAGTGAACAAAAAAACCCCCAAAAGCCTAACTTTACCCATTTTTATCAAACATACATCCATTGTGTAACTTTACCTTTTCATGTAAATTTCAAATTTTTTCATTGTAGTTCCCTTTTACGGTCAATCGTAACCATTTTTCTTTCGAGTTTCGATCGCACCTTTCCCTAACCACAGTCCAATCGCATCGAAGCAATCGAACGGTCTCGATTGCCCCACCTCCGACCCGACTATCCGGGTGTGATTAAGTCCCGCTTCGATCTGTCACATGGGGCCGGTTGATATTTTCAACGATCGGCCCATATGTAATCGCGTTGCCCGATCACATCGCGACCCATGAGTGTCCCCACTCCCTCGAAGATACTTGAGTGCGATTGGGTCCGCTATGTTGGTTTCCCCTGATGCGACCGATCGCATATCGCCAATCACATGCTGTTTCCGAGCACTTAAACCTCTCCCCTTAACAATTGCGATTTGAGATCTACTCCGGGTCCCACCATAAATTCTTTCGCATTTTTAAGTGAAAATGATCACTCACAATAGCGGAATTTTCATTTTATATGAGTTTTAAAAGGATTTCTCCCATTCCTCATCGCATCGGCCTTTGCTCCATTGCATCGTTATTTAGTTTAACTGTTAAAACTACTTCCTCCTCTGTGAGTGCGATTGATCGCATATCGCTCATCACCTTAATCCCCTTTATTTTCAAATAAAAAACGGTTTCTCTTTGTAAAAAAGCGCAAAACTCCTTTTAATTTGTTTTACACCATCGGGTATCGTTTTCCCTCACCACTCTATTGTGTTGCTCATCGCATTTCTTCATTAACGCAAGTTTCGTCGCATCATTTTCAGTACACCCTCCCAACTGTGATTCTTCGGTCTGCGATTGCGATTTCCCCTTTTCCTCCACTATCGCATCGCGATTTTCAATGGCATCTCGTTCATTGCCTTCCTCCTTCCCGAATTGCGATTTGATCTCTAATTGAGCCCACCATCCTTTCATTTATTTTTTTCATCCAAAACATTTTCTTCATTAGCGACAAATATATGATTTGATGGTTTCAAAAGCCTTCTTTCGACATGGTTTTTAACGAAGAGCAAAAACATAGATAATAGTCAAGGCAATGGACAATATAAACAGAGACATCTACAACAGCATTGAAAAGAGATATGTTCTGTTGAGACTTCCTATTTTCATTCATTAGGTGCTAACATAAATTACCAAATGGAAAATGTATTGTTTCTCCTTCTTTTCGGTGAATTGTTGGTCTTCCTATGTTCGGATTTTGGTTTTTGGTGGTCGCTTGACTCATTTTACTGTGGATCTACCCTCCATTTTATATTTAATGTAATTCTTCATCATTTATAAAGGGGAAAATAAAGGGTGGAAATAATTTAAAATATTTATGAGGACACTAGCCTCATTAGTAACAGTTTGGCCGAAATTAATAGTAATAATTTGTTAGGATCCTAATGGTATGGTTGCTGCCATTTATTCTTTCCTTTGTTCATCTTAATGATTTTCTTCTTTGTTGTCACTTAATGATTTTCTATATTACGAGAAATATTTAAAACTTTGTAACTTACTAGAGGTAACAAAAAACCTCTTTTTTTAAATTCAAGATCTAGCCTTCTTGAGTTTAGGAGAGGATCTCCTTAAAATTTAGCTTGTTTTGGTAATGGATATTAGGAAATAGCTATGAGTGAACAATTTGTTTTGTTTTTAAAATTTTGTGGGAATAAAATATTATGAAGGAAACCATAAAAATATCTATCTATGCATTGAGCAGTAGGTCAAATTATAACTTAAAACCAAGACTAGAAAACCTAGGCCAAAAGATGCAAATATGCTAAGGGCGAGATAGATGACCTTCAAGGGTTTTTAAAGCCTGATATTTTGATGTGAAGTGGGTGATGGGACTAAGGGGGAAATTAAGGTCATCGTTCATATAGAAGATTGAAGGAGGACCAGTAGGACCTGGGCAATTAAGGTCTGTAATTTGTTCGACGAAGAAAACTTAAAATGCCAACTAGTTTAAAACATGGAGCTTATTATCACTAATCATGTTTAATTTCTCCTTAATTGATCATTACAGAATAGAAACACAATATATGAATAGATATAAACTTTTAAAGAGAAAACGAAAACGGAAAAAAGACGAGACTTATCTTTGTGCTGAGAATCCTTAGCTATGATGTCTATTCGCTTGATTTCCAACTTTTTCTTCCTTTAAATTAACTCATAAAATCCCAATGTTTCAACAAAGTGGTAATAATCTTGATTATTTTATTCCCACCAAAATATTTTCCAAGGTAGAAGTATTTATACAAATTCTAAACTAATGTCTTGAAAAAATATCAGATTAGTTTAACAGTCTCCATTTGTTTTACATAAATAGAACTTAAGTAAGATGTCATTCATTTGTATATTTGGCACTATTTTTTATGGATAGGTGATGAAAAAAGAGGAGAATTCGAATTTGATCCAGCAGACAGAAGTGATGAGGCATCCAAGTCACTAGCTTCCTTCCTTTCTTTGTGCAGTCTTGCTCAACAATTACTGTCTGACTTAGGAAATTCAATGATATCTTTTTATTTCTCAATCCGTAAGATATATGTAAAACATGAAAGGTTAATAACAGTTAATATGTTGACGAGATAAACACCAGTTTCTAAAATTCCTCGATTTGTGGACAATAGAAGCTCTTGCCAAAAAATATGTATAAGCGAGTTTTTAATTAATAGCTGTAAAAAGATATTACGCCTTGTCATGGTTTGACATCCTTTGTGCAAAAAGTGAGATAGGTTTGTAGATGGGTCTCTTAAAGGAACAAACATCATGGTTTTGTATGATGTATTTCGGATTGGCCTAATATTCTATGTAAATGATGACTTAGCCAAAATTTTCTGCAAAAATTGCTTTCCAAAAATTGTTTAATATTTCCAAAACCACGTAGTTGTTAGAAAGTAGAGAGAGTTTTTTGTAGATGGTCCTCTTAAGAACATAAACCTCCTTCAGTTTTGAAAAATTCATCTTGGATTGATCACAATAGTTTCTGAAAAACAATGACTAAAACATGCAATTTCTGCAAAAATATTACTTCTTGTTGTGTTTTTCATCTTTTCACTTTTTTGTTCTTTTGACTATTTTACTTTCACTTTAGACAAACTTCAATGTTGGTGAAAGTATTTTCATTTCCTTTTACCATTTTACTGCCTCTGTATTTACTTTTACTGTTTACCTTTGACTGCTCTGTAACTTCATTTTAACTTTCACTCTGACTTTTACCTGATACACTTTAACCACTGATACTCTTTAACTGTTATGCTTTTACTATCCCTGTAAATTCTCATTTCACTTTTACCATTCACTGTGCACATTTCATCATTCTAATCTCTCTCTGAATTTGTATACAAACTGTTTGTTGAAAGAAGATATTGAGTTAAAATCTGAGAATTTGGAGCAAACAATTTTGTCAACTAGTATTGAAACTGTTGGTCCAAATCCATATTCTGATAGTAACCTGCAAAAATCAAACAATTTTTTAATGAAATCCAGGTATGCAGGAAGGTGATTGTAGGCTTTTTGAAAGACCTGTGGAATGAGATCAATCTGTGAAGGTTTAACTCTATTTTTTAGGCATTTTGGGGAACTACTTCAAGATTAGATTGTTTGCAGGAGTTATTCACTTTAACAGAGATGAAACTGAGTAATGTAGGCAAAGGATGGCTTTATTTTTGGCATTTTTTGCTCAATTAGGTTTTCTGAATTAGTTTCATTGAAAACAGGGAATATCAAGGTAATTCAGAGGTTTTATTTGTTCAGATCCTTGATTTTAATCTCTAAACCGTGAAAATTGAGGAAATTGGCTTTAAAAAGGTTCACAGTCGAAGATAGGGCTTTTTGGTCTGTAACAATCTTCAATTCAGTTGTATTCAGTTGGAAAAAGTCGTGGAGATTCTCTGAGGACGAATTTTAGAGGAAATGGCTCTTAAAATGGCAACTGGCTCAAAAATGGCGCTGTTAGGTTTGAAAATGGTGAAAAGGGCGCTACACAGGCTCTCAGGGTGTAATGGCGCACAATGGTGAAAATTAGATGAAAATAGGCTCTGCGAAGGTTTCACAAGTTTAAAGCGCAAATAGGTGAAAAATTATGAAAACATTAGACTTTAACGTATTAAACCATAGTATAAACTATAGTTAAGTTACATTAAACAAAGGTTAAGCGGGAGTGGTTTTGGAATACCGACGGTGGTATTCGCGTGGCTCAACGGTGGTAAGCGGTAATATGCTTTTCGAACGCGATGCAATAGAATCGTGACACGTCGACGTGGGGTGGTTTGGATAAACCACCCATTTCACGCGACTTTTACAAAACATCCATTGATTACTTTGTGAGCGCGAAAATGCGTTATCGCCGTCGGATCTGGCTTTGGGGAGCGAACGATCGGGATTAAAAGGGAAAGTGCGGGGAAAAGTCAATTATCGGGTTCAATATAGGCCGTAGATCTTGGGAGTAAAAGAAAATCTGACGGTTAAAAATAACGCGATGGGGGGGGAGTAAAAATGTATTGATCAGTCACTTTGATTTTCATTCATTGGATCAAAAGGGATTTGGGGATCGAAGGGTCTAGATTGAATCTCGATGGGAACAAGCCTTTTGATGGGATTTATATTAAAAAGTGGCTTTTTCCAATGGAAAGGGTGATCGGGAAGGTTAATCAAGATTTTAACCAAGGTTAGGGGGTCGGGGAAGGGAAATATACAAGGGAATGAGTTTAGAAGTTTAGTTTAAATTAAACTTTGATATTTTTTTGTTTAAAACATATAGAACATATGTTTAAAGGTTTTTCATATCTTTTTTATTATATGGTTAATTAAATCGAGATGACTTAACTACCATAGGGGGCGAGATATTTATATATATAGAATACTTAGCCAAAGGGGTTATAAGGGGGGTTTTTATTTAAACATGTGGGAATAAATAACTTTGGCTTAAGTTATATTAAGTGGGTTTTTGGGTTTATTATATAAAAATGAGTTATAAAATAGGAAAAGGTTATTTGTATAGGGATTTAATATATAAGTTAAAGTTAATATGAAAATAGGACATGGTATACTCAAAACACATATTTATAACAAGTAAAGTGAGGTTTTAAAGATAATTTGCATTGATCTTATCACTTAACTTATGATGTAATGTTATTTTGAGGGCTTAATGTGTTTAAATTATGTAGGAAGTTAGCTAAATAGGAATTACAAATGCCTTTAAGTAAAAATGGAGTTTTACTTAGGGTTATTCAAGGGAATGAGTGCATGAATGGTAAATGATGTGATTAAGGGATTAATATAGACATTTCACACTTTCAACTGATCAGTCATAGAGCCTTGGGTCCGGTCCCAACAAAAGTCAAGGAAATGCCTTGAGCCTTTCTGATTGATAGTCTAGAATGTTTCATGACTATGGGAAGGGGAAGTTAGTTATTTTGCAGCCCATGATGAATGATATTTATATTGAGACTTTTCACCTTCTTCTACCTACCCATCTTACCATGCTAACATTTTTTTCTTCCTTTGTAGTAGGTGCATTTAAGCTAGCAAACTTCACAGCATTTATTCTTTCTAAAAGCAAGTAAAACTATCTAATTCTACACTTATTTCATCCATGAATCCAGATTAAACTGTTGGATTTACTTTATTTCTCTACTTGAATACTGAATTTTCATGATTAAACTGTATGACAACTCATTATTCTCTATCTATAACAAGGAAAATTGAAAAATGACAAGTTAAGATTAAACTGTTTAACTCATCATGGACTATGGCATTTATTAACACTCTGCCAGAGTCAAAAAGTAAAACATAGTGGCATGTGTGCTTGCACACTTTAATTTTTTCTTTTGTGGTCTTTTATTTTTTCTAAGTCCTTTGATTATTCTTTTAGAACTTTTTACCCTCTTTTTGATTTTTTTTATTTTTTCGATTTTTTATGAAATATGTGAATACAACTTGCAGAAGGCAAAGTATGTACAGATTTACAAGATTATCAACAATCAAGTCAAAATTATGACCCCTATATTATAGGTTGCTAACATCGGCTTCACTTGGGGATGGATTTTCCTTGTGAAATGCAAAGAACTCTGAGATCAGTAGCGTTTATCTTTGACCTTTGATGATCTTGGTAAGTGTCTTCTATCTTCTGCAAACTAAATTCTGATCTGAAACTAAAACAAAACACAACAATTTTCAAACCAAATTATAGATCTTAAACATCTTTAGGACCTCATCCTTGGCTTTAAATCTTAAAGAAAAACTAGCTGAAAAATAAAAACTAAAAAAAAATATGCTCAAAATTATGAGCTTATTAGCACTCATCTACCTACTCTAATCTACTAAAATCTTATTGAATCAGGTAATACAAAAATGCCAATGAAGCCAATCAAGTAGCTGTAAAAATAAATGGATAACTTGATTGCTTGTGACCAAAATTGGAAGTATATTATGATCATGTGCCTTTATAATAAATGATATGATGTGTAAAGGCCACTTTTGATGTATTTGATCTTTATAGAGAAAACATGTTTGCAGATTTGGGCTAAAAATATTCTCCATATAATCTAATATAGGATCAATAAAAGCATGATGTATGTTATTTACTTCTAGGCCTTCAATGACTAATTGTTCAGTTGAATTATGAATATTAGACCATGAAACTATTTCTTTAGTCTTGTGTTTGAAAGAATAATCATCCTCAATATGCAAGTCAAAGGTATTACAATTTCTTCTTGCTTTGGAGAAGGAATATTTTCAAAGAATTCTTTAGGATTTCGGAAATTGTATGACTGAATTTGAGAATGCAAAAGTTTAATTTCATTTTCATAATTTTCAGAAATTATCTCAAGAACACATATTTTCAGTTTAGGAGAATATTTTCTTGATTTCAAAAGAAGAAAGAAAGCTCTTAAAAAATCCTCATCAAGCTGAAGTTCTAATATCTCATCCCTCAAAATATCTAGTGATTGTTTTGTGAAATTATCATAATTATCATCATACTGATCATATTTAGGCGAATCTTCATAATAAGGAATGTCATTAATTATAAACATTAGATCAGCATATTTTTCTTCCAACAATCCTAATATATCTTGATCAGATTGGTTACATTCTATTTGAAAGTCATTATTTTTCTCAATAGGAGTGCTATCAAGCAATGGGCATTTTTGGGAAGGGAGAATAACATGAGCATCAAATTTTTCTTATGTCTCTTCATGGATAAAAACTTTAGTACATTCATCAACATTAGAAGAAGTAGAAACAACCTCTTCATCATGTAAATATTTTGAGGATGGTTGCATGTTTAGAAGAAAATTGATTTCTTCTTCGGTGAGGGGGGGTGGAAATCTCTGAATTCTTAGATTGAAATGACAATTGTTTTTTCTCTTATCTAAAATGTGATCATGAGGTTGAATATTTTCTTTAACTTCATTCAAAACATTAAATGAAACATCATTTGTTAATACAGAGGGGCTTTGTGGATCTTGATTTATCTCCTGATCTATTTCATCTTTGTTTAACTCCTCCTCATTATTATGACATTTAACTTGAGAATGAAAATTCTGGACTTCTTCTAATAAATCTTCAGGAAACCAATTTCCAAAATCTTCATCAATATTTTTAAGGTAATTTATAAGATCTTCAGCTTCATCACAACAATTTTCAGCTAATGATAAAGATGGAAAATCTTCTTTGTAATGCTCATAAAATACCTTATGAAAATATTTTAAAGAAAACAAACTTGTAGGTTTGAAAGCTTCGTACCATTCCCTTGCTTTTCCTTCTAAGGTTACCATGAATATTTTCATGAGGCAATCCTCATGCCAATCACCCTTCAATTTTGATGAGTGTATATGAAATTTAATAAGATGTAGTAAACGATCATCAATGTTCTCATCTTGAAACATAGGCAGATTTTCACTCCAATTTACCTTTGGTAGTTTGTGTGGAAATCCAGGTATGTGATCTCTGCTCATGGGAGCATATCTTCGTTTTATTCTTGGATCATCTTGAAAATTAGCCATAACGAAAGGCCATGGTATCTGTAAAACCAGTTTAGATCCTTATATAAAATACAATACATATTGAAAAAAATTCTTAACGAGAAAGAAATTAATGTCTTGGATTAAGATCCAAGTTGAAAGCCTGATCTTTCCATATTGTTCTTCCAGGTTCATTCCTCCAGTGGAGTCTTGATTGTGAAATTGGTGTGGAGTCGCCAGGTAGATGATTTTAGCCTTTATATGTCTGATCATTGTCCACCATCATAGATCAGATCTGAACCTGTAAAATATTTCTGAAGAAGAGGTTAGTTTCCTCAGCGGAGTCACCAATATGTTATCACTCTAGTAAATTTTCTATTAGAAATATTTAAAACTCTGTAACTTACTAGAGGTAACCAAGAACCTCTTTTAGAATTCAGGATCTAGCCTTCCTGAGTTCCGGAGAGGGATCTCTCCTTAAGATTTAGCTTTGTTTTGGTAATGGATATTAGGCTAGCTATGAGTGAACAATTTGGTTTGTTTTTAAAATTTTGGTGGGAATAAAATATTGCAAATGAAACCATAAAAAGATCTATCTAACCATTGGGAAATGGAGTCAAATTATAGCAAACAAGACTAGAAAACCTAGGCCAAAAGATGCAAATATGCTAAGGGCAAGATAGATGACCTTCCAAGGGTTTTAAAAGAATATTTTGATGAAGTGGGTGAAGTCGGGAATAAGGGAAATTAAGAATCCTTAGATCACAGATAATAAGATTGAAGGAGGGGATCAAACTGGGACCTAGAGCAATTAAGAATTCTATGGTCCGGTTATCAAGCAGAAAACATTAAAATGCCAACTAGTTTAAAACAGGGAGCTTATTATCACTAATCATGTTTAATTTCTCCTTAGTTGTTCATTACAGAATAGGAACACAATATATGAATGAATGTAAACTTTTTAAAGGAAAACACTGAAAACAGGAAAAAGACGAGACTTATCTTGTCACCACGAGAATCCTTAGCTATGATGTCTATTTACTTCAGTTTCCAACCTGCTGCTTCAACTTAAATCACATAAAATCCCAATGTTTCAACAAAAATTCTATAGTAATCTTGATTATTTTATTCCACCAAAATACTTCCAAGAGTGAAGTATTTATACAAATTCTAAACTAAAATATCTTGAAACAATATCAAGATTAGTTCACAAATCTCTCCAACTGTTTTACATAAATAGAACTTAAGTAAAGGACATTCAAACTAATTCATCTATTTGGCACTATTTTTTATGGATAGGTGATGAAAAAAAGGATAATTCGAATTTGATCCAACTCTTAGTTGATGATGAGGCATCCAAGTCACTAACTACTTCCTTTATTTGTGCATTCTGCTCCAACAATTCTGCAAACTTGGGGTCCAATGATATCATTTTATTTCTCAATCCATACGATATATGTAAAAAGTGAAAGAAGTTATTGTGGATTAATATGTTGGTGAGATAAACCTCTTTCAGTTTCCTAAAATTCCCCTCCAGCTGTGCACAATAGGCTCTGCAAAAATATGTGTAAAACAGAGTTTTACAGAGTCTGAAAAATAGCCTGTAAATATGTGCATGTATCTTTGATTCTGAAATCACTGTGCAAAACATGAGATAGGTTTTTGTAGATGGGTCTTAGTAACAAAAACTTCCTTCAGTTTTGTATGATGTATTTCATATTGGCCACAATATTCTCTGCAAAATGATGACTTAATTGGAATTTTCTGCAAAAAGTGCTTTCCAACATTGTTTAATATTTCCAAAACCATAATAGATGTTAGAAAAGTGAGAGAGGTTTTTGTAGATGGTCCTCTTAAGAACATAAACCTCCTTCAGTTTTGAAAAATGTGTCTTTTATTGATCACAATAGTTTCTGCAAAACAATGACTAAAACATGAAATTTCTGCAAAAATGTTCCTTCTTGTTGTGTTTTTCATCTTTTCACTTTTTTCTTATTTTCACTGTTCTACTTTCACTTTAGAAAAAATTCAATGTTGGTGAAAGTATTTTCATTTCTTTTTACCATTTTACTTCCTCTGTATTTACTTTCACTGTTCACCTTGACTACTCTGTAGCTTCATTTTAACTTTCACTCTGACTTTTACCTGATACACTTTAACCACTAATACTCTTTAACTGTTATGCTTTTACTATCCTTGTAAATTCTCATTTCAATTTTACCATTCACTGTGCATATTTCATCATTCTAATATCTCTCTGAATTTGTATACAAACTATTTTTTGAATGAAGATATTGAGTTAAAATCTGAGAATTTGGAGCAAACAATTTTGTCAACTTGTATTGAAATTGTTGGTCCAAATCCATATTCTGAAAGTAACCTGCAAAATCAAACAATTTGTTAATGAAATCCAGGTCTGCAGGGAGGTGATTGTAGGCTTTTTGAAATACCTGTGGAATGAGATCAGTCTATGAAGGTTTAACTCTATTTTTTAGGCATTTTGGGGAACTACTGCAAGATTAGATTGTTTGCAGGAGTTATTCACTTTAACAGAGATGAAACTGAGTAATGTAGGCAAGGATGGCTTTATTTTTGGCATTTTTTTCTCAATTAGGTTTTCTGAATTGGTTTGATTGAAAACAGGGAATATCAAGGTAATTCAGAGGTTTTAGTTGTTCAGAACCTTGATTTTAATCTCTAAACTGTGAAAATTGAGGAAATTGGCTTTAAAAAGGTTCACAGTTGAAGACAGGGCTTTTTGGTCTGTAGCAGTCTTCAATTCAGTTGTATTCAGTTGGAAAAAGTCGTCGAGATTCTCTAAGGATGAATTTCAGAGGAAATGGCTCTTAAAATGGCAACTGGCTTGAAAATGGCGTTGTTAGGTTTGAAAATGGTGAAAAGGGCTCTGCATAGGCTCTCAGGGTGTAATGGCACACAATGGTGAAAATTAGACGAAAATAGGCTCTGCGAAGGTTTCACAAGTTTAAAGCGCGAATAGGTGAAAAATTATGAAAACATTAGACTTTAATGTATTAAACCATAGTATAAAATATAGTTAAGTTACATTAAACAAAGGTTAAGTGGGAGTGGTTTTGGAATATCGACGGTGGTATTCGTGTGGCTCAATGGTGATAAGCGGTAATACGATTTTCGAACGCGATGCAATAGAATCATGACACGTCGACGCAAGGTGGTTTGGATAAACCACCCATTTCACGCGACTTTTACAAAACATCCATCGATTACTTTGTGAGCGCAAAAATGCGTTATCGCCGTCGGATCTGGCTTTGGGGAGCGAACGATCGGGATTAAAAGGGAAAGTGCGGGGAAAAGTCAATTATCGGATTTAATATAGGCCATAGATCTTGGGAGTAAAAGAAAATCTGACGGTTAAAAATAGAGTGATGGGGGGGAGTAAAAATGTATTGATCAGTCGCTTTGATTTTCATTCATTGGATCAAAAGGGATTTGGGGATCGAAGGGTCTAGATTGAACCCCGATGGGAACAGGTCTTTTGATGGGATTTATATATAAAAGTGGCTTTTTCCAATGGAAAGGGTGATCGGGAAGGTTAATTAAGATTTTAACCAAGGTTAGGGGGTCGGGGAAGGGAAATATACAAGGGAATGGGTTTATAAGTTTAGTTTAAATTAAACTTCAATATTTTTTTGTTTAAAACATATAGAACATATGTTTAAAGGTTTTTCATATTTTTATTATTATATGGTTAATTAAATCAAGATGACTTAACTACCATAGGGGGCGGGATATTTATATATATAGAATAATTAGCCAAAGGGGTTATAAGGGGGGTTTTTATTTAAACATGCGGGAATAAATAACTTTGGCTTAAGTTATATTAAGTGGGTTTTTGAGTTTATTATATAAAAAGGAGTTATAAAATAGGAAAAGGTTATTTGTATAGGGAGTTAATATATAAGTTAAAGTTAATATGTAAATAGGACATGGTATACTCAAAACACATATTTATAACAAGTAAAGTGAGGTTTTAAAGATAATTTTCATTGATCTTATCATTTAACTTATGATATAATGTTATTTTGAGGGCTTAATGTGTTTAAATGATGTAGGAAGTTAGCTAAATAGGAATTACAAATGCCTTTAAGTAAAAATGGAGTTTTACTTAGGATTATTCAAGGGAATGAGTGCATGAATTGTGATTAAGGGATTAATATAGACATTTCACACTTTCAACTGATCAGTCATAGAGCCTTGGGTCCGGTCCCAACAAAATTCAAGGAAATGGCTTGAGCCTTTCTGACTGATAGTGTAGAATGTTTCATGACTATGGGAGGGGAAGTTAGTTATTTTGCAGCCCATGATGAATGATATTTATATTGAGACTTTTCACCTTCTTCTACCTACCCATCTTACAATGCTAACATTTTTTTCTTCCTTTGTAGTAGGTGCATTTAAGCTAGCAACCTTCACAGCATTTATTCTTTCTGAAAGCAAGTAAAACTATCTAATTCTATACGTATTTCATCCATGAATCTAGATTAAACTGTTGGATTCACTTTATTTCTCTACCTAACTACTGAATTGTCATGATTAAACTGTATGACAACTCATTATTCTCTATCTATAACAAGGAAAATTGAAAAATGACAAGTTAAGATTAAACTGTTTAACTCATCATGGACTATGGCATTTATTAACACTCTGCCACAGTAAAAAGTAAAAAGTAGTGGCATGTGTGCTTGCACACTTTTATTTTTTCTTTTGGGGTCTTTTATTTTTTCTAAGTCCGTTGATTATTCTTTTAGGAATTTTTACCCTCTTTTTGATTTTTTTTTATTTTTTCGATTTTTTACGAAATATGTGAATACAACTTGCAAAAGGCAAAGTATGTACAGATTTACAAGATTATCAATAGTCAAGTCAAAATTATGACCCCTATATTATAGGTTGCTAACATTTACCATTCATCCATTCATATCTCTAGTTGAATGATTTCAAGATAGATAGGTAGATTCCATTGTGTAATGCTCTGCCTTGGGAAATCATTCAATATTTGATGTTTTCTGCTGTTTGAAAAGGATCCATCTCCTTTTCCCTTTTCAGCTCCTCACCAGTCTCACACATTCCATCATTATTCAAACTGAATTGTTAAAATCCTGCATACCTTGCCCCATAGAATACCTTGTATCTATGATTTAATTCCCCAGATTCAAACCACCCCATCTATTCCATACAACCTTGAAATTTATAAAAAACATTTCCCATCATTATACCTAGCCTAATATACGTTTACAGTTATATTTTGTTTGAATATTTTTCCTAGAGAGAGCCCTCTCCTGACCTTGTAGGGCTAGCTACAAGGCTGAGCGTGGTTTGAGGTTACCCTGATTTTCCTTCCTTCAGCCTAAGGTTCAAATTAGGTGCTAACACTATTCTCTTCATTTCGCAAATAAACCTTGCTTCAATGCAAATTGTTTAGTCCATAATCCTTTGAGTCTAAAATCTTTACAAAAACACCTTGAGGCTTGCATGCCTTAATAACAAGTCTTCTTGCTGACAAACAATGGGAATACATTAATGTCCCTTGCTCATCGGATCTTCTAGGTATTCGACAACAACAAAATTATTCGTACCTAGCAAGATGTGTTTGGGCATCTTGACTCTCATTGTCATCAATGGTGAGAGTTCTCGTGTTGACTATTGGCATTCATTAATGGCCACTAATTCAACAATTTCCTGCTATTTTCGACATCATAATATCTATTCACATAGCATAAATTATGCCAATGATTATTGAAGACATGAAGACTATCATTTTCAGCATTTTGAAGCAAATGAAAAAGATATGCAGCTACAACAGATCAACACCATTGTGCAGTGAATTCAGCAGTTTTAGTAGAAGCAATAAAAAGTCATCTTGACTCTTTTATCCATAAATTATACAACAACATGAAGAAGATTATAATCAAAATTTTTTAGCAACCACACATGCAGCTCAGCCATTTTCAAAGGGTAAGTTAAGGTATTTCATTTTCTAACTTTTTACCATAGAATTCCTTGAAAATCTAGAATGATAATTTTTGGAAAAAACAATTATTTTTCTCATTTCATAAATTTGTCAATACCATCAGTTTTTTTTTTGGGGGGGGGGATACATTCATATTCACATTTTGCTACTATCATATCACATTCAAAAGCCCACATACATTCCAAATATATTAACTATTACATTTTTATTATGAGCATACAATGGCTTTTCAAAAGTACTTAAAAGATAATTGGATGCAAACACAATCATGGTTTTCACACAAGAACCAACCATGATGCAATCCAATAAAGATATACTTTGCAACAATAATCAAATTATCATTATGCAAAGTTCAAATATCAAAATTGAATGCAAAAACAAAATATGGTTGAAACACAAGAACCAGCCATGTTGCAATTCAACTAAAAAGACTTTGTAGAAATATGAAGTTATCAAATGATATCATGCAAATTTAAGCCAAATTTCAAGGATAAAAAATAATTAATGTAATATATTGCATGAGGACATGCAATAGCTTCAGTTGGGAGGTATATTGGGCCTTGAAATTGTCATTTACTTCCATTACATTTTCACTTATATTTCCATATTATCACCTTCACTCCACTTCAATTTCATTACATTTACCTTAGATTGATCTAAACTGAAAGACAATTTCTAGCACATACAGTGCACGCATGCTTCACAAGTTTACGAAACTCCCAGGTTGACAAATTAAATGACAGGAAATTATTTTGCCCCAACAGAAGTCTTGGTTCTTCAATTGAGAATGATGTCTTATGGCAATTCATCGAGATACTCTGGTGAAAATTCATCCACTGTAGGAACTGATCCTACCTCCTCGGTGTCCATAATCAATGGTGTTTCATAAAGCTTCAGATTCTCGACATTCACGATTGAGTGCATCTGCATGTATAAAGGAAAATCAAGTCGGAAAGAATTATTCCCAATCTTATCCAATATGGTAAATGGACCATACCAGATTGTTCGCAATTTCTTGCCTTCCCACTTCATTCGATCCTTGCTGATCTGGAACCACACCTTGTCACCAACCTAAAATTGGTGGTTGACTCGGTGCTTATCATGTCGGGCCTTATATCGAGCCTAAATTTTTTCTAACTGCTCTTGCACTACCTGGTGAATTGTCTGTATCCGTTGGATGAACCGCTGTGCTTTTTCCCTATCATCACGTCCACTAGCATCTTCATCTCTTCCATAGATCATGTCAAAATGGTTCTTTGTTAGGTAACTAAAGCATGTCTCAAATGGTGAACACTACCTAGACAAATGCACTACTCAGTTGTAGGCATGCTACACATATGGAAGATTCTCATCCCACAACTTGGGATGTTTGTTGCAATAGCCCCACAACAAGTGTACCACGGTATGGTTGACAACCTCTGTTTGTCTGTCGGTTTGTGGATGGAATGTCATACTTCTCTTCAACTTGGTGTCCATCATTCGCAACAATCTGGTTCAAAACTCTCCAAAGAAGCGAGAGTCTCGATCTGACACAATCGATGTGGGCAACCCAAAGTGGACCCAAAAAAATTGAAATAAAAGATAAGAAATCTGCTCAAAAATGACCTACTTTTTACAAGGCATTAATATGCACATTTGGTTAAAACAATCTACGCCAACATGGAAATAGTCGTGACCCTTTGTAGACATAGGCAATCCTCCTACAAAGTCCATCGACACACTTTCCCATTGACGACCCAGAACGGGGAGTAGTGTGTAGAGCCCGAGTTTTCTATTAGAGGGCTTTGAAACAGAACACATCACACATCCCTTTACAAATCGGGTTACAATGTTTTTCATATGAAGCCAAAAGCAGAACCTTTGTAAATTACATAAGGTTTTTTCGACACCAAAGTGACCTGACACAAGAGAGGTATGCGCCTCTCGATTTACATGTACCCTTTCTATTGTGGGTATGCACAATTTTTCAAGGTGATACAACAGCTTCCCCTGCAAATGATAGTTGTCCACCTATGATCCATGAGTTATTTTTTCATATATTGCTTTAAATTCATCATCGTTAGCGTATTATTCAGCATAACTTTCAAAAGAGAACGAAGCATTATGCAAAATAATAGAAGCAGCAATAGGAGGGCGAGAGAGCATATCTACTAATTTGTTGCTAGTGACCTTCTTATACCTTATTACCAGATGAAACTACTATAGAAAACCCATCCACCTAAAATGACAAGCCTGTTGTAGCTTGGTCTGTGACTGAAGGTATTACAAGGGCCGGTGATCCGTATGGATAATGGTTTCCTTATCGATCAGGTAGTTTTTCCATTTTTTCACACTTTGGACCAAGGCATACAGTTCCTTGTCATAAGTGGGGTAATTTATGACAGCCCGGGATAACTTCTCCAAATGGAAATAATACAACTCTTATGGCGTACCCACTGGCATCAGTTTCGATCTCAAAAGGCTGCTAGAGATGGGGTAAATCCAAGACCGGTGCAATGCTAATTTTCTCTTTCACGGCTTCGAAGGACTTCTACTTCTTTACTCCCCACTGAAATGCTTGTTTTACACTTGTCAGTGCATGTAAGGGTGATGCAATAATGGATACGTTGGCAATGAATCTCCTCCAATACTGTAATGCACCTAGAAAACTAGGAACCTCTGTTACATTGGTAGGATTAGGCCATTTTACAATCACCTCAACTTTGGTGGGGTCTATTTTTAATTGACCATTACCAACAATATGACCTAGGTAAACCAAAAATGTTTTCTCGAACTCACACTTTGAAAATTTTACATACAGTTCTTCCCTTTTTAATACATCAAGCACTTTCTGTACATGGCATACATGTTCATCCCAAGTTTTACATATCATCTAAATACACAAGGAAAAATTCATCAATGAAAGGCCTAAAAAGATCATTCATGAACCTCATGAATGTGGCTAGAGCGTTGCACAGTCCAAATGGCATTGTTGAGATTCAACAAGATGATGAACTTAGGAAAAGTAAGCACCTTCAGTAAGTGGGGCCCGCAGGATATTTTTAGGTGTATGTCTATTTTTAGACATGGTGAGCATATTTTATAAGTTGCAGGATGATATTTGTAGATGGTTGGTCAAATGTGAAAAATAGATGAAATTTTGTTTTTAGAATACTGGGCGAAGTCTATTTGTAGATCGTCAATCTAAAATTAGATGCATGTCAATTATTATTAGCTCTTAACAATAAAATGACAATAAACATCAACTTATTCTCTTGGAGCACTTTATTTCAGTGAGCAGATTTGGAAAATCAGCGGGCTGAAGGAATTACGCAATTCCTAGGGTTTGTTGGTGGCTCATGCATGAGGACTCAGTTAGAACTAAAGTGGCAAAGTTATGATAGAGTTGGAAGAGTAGTTACAGGAGTTGTTATTTAGTTTGACTCAGTTAAGTGAGTTAAACTCAGTTGAACTAGTTGTATCTAGTCTAACTGAAAGATACACTAGTGAGAGTTAAGTGAATTAATTAGTTAATTAATTCAAAACTAATGTTGTGTAACCAGCTCTAAAGAGAGAAGAAAAGAGATATTCACGCCTTAGAAATGAGCCACTTCGAGGGGGCAACCTCCAATACATTACATGAATGAAAAATTCTTGGATGATACAATTTACAAAACCTCCTTTCTATATATAGGAGTCCATGGGCCATAATGTAATCCTAGTGGGCCACAATGTAATCCTAGCCAACCTAACAATAATAATTTAAGGGCACAATAATAACAAAATAGGGGTTACAAGGGTACAATAATAACAATAAGGGGGTTACACTAACAACAATAAGGGACTATACTAGTAATATAGGGACCTAACATGCCCCTCTCCTTCAAAAAGGTGTTGTCCTCAACGCTTGAGTAGCTATGGGTGCTTCTGTATAAAATTCTCATCCTCCCATGTAGAATCTTCAGTGGGTAAGTTCTTCCACTTGATGAGATACTCTGAAATTGATCGATTCCGTAGTTGTCGAGTTCTTGTTTCGATGACCGCTTCTGGTTCCAATATGATTTTTCCTTCCTCATCAAGTTCTGGAAATATTGTTTGAACTGGAATATTTTCACCTATAACCTTCTTTAAGCATGAAACATGGAAAACTGGATGTACTCGCGAAGAAGCGGGAAGCTCCAATTTGTATGCCATAGTACCAATATTTTGCAACACCTTGTAAGGACCATAGTACTTTGGCGATAATTTATTATCCTTCTTAGCTTGCATGAGGGACATTTGTTTGTATGGTTGTAGCCGTAAAAATACCCAATCTCCTACATCAAAAATTCTCTCGTTGCGATGTTGATCTGCCTATTGTTTCATTCGATTTTGTGCCAAATTCAGGTTATCCTTTAAGAGTTGGAGAACTTCTTGCTGATGCTCGATGTGATCTTCCACTGCTTGAACCTTCAAATTTTCCCTTAAAGATGATGTGATCGATGGTGGATGATACTCATAAAGTGCCATAAATGGGGTCATTTTTGCTGCAGTATGGAAGGAAGTGTTATACCACCATTCAGCGAGAGGTAACCACTTGACCCATTGTGTTTGTTTATCAGATACAAAACAACGAAGATATCCTTCCAAACATTTATTTACTATCTCGGTTTGACCATCGGATTGAGGATGATAAGATGAGCTATGAGCTAATTGAGTACCCAAACAAGAAAATAACTCCGTCCAAAAATTTCCAGTAAAAATGGGATCTCTGCCGCTCACAATAACCATTGGGCTTCCATGTAGCTTTTGAATTATGTCCACAAATGTAGTAGCAACTGTACTTGCTTTAAATGGATGAGATAATGCACAAAAGTGTGCATACTTGGTAAGTCTATCAACTACCACCATGATGACATTCTTTCCTTCAGACTTAGGTAAACCTGTGATAATATCCATTGAAATCTCCTCCCAACGCTGACTTGGAATGGATAAAGGTTGTAGAAGTCCCGGGGTCTTAATTGTCTCCACTTTATTCTGCTGGCAAACCAAACATTCCGCCACAAACTTTTGAATATCAGATTTAAGGCCATCCCAAAAAAAATCTTTCTTCACCCTGTGGTAAGTTTTTAAAAATTCTGAGTGTCCTCCTAAAGGAGAAGTGTGCAATTCCAGAAGAATCTTTTGTTTCAGTTGGGAATTCTTACAAAGATATAAGCGATCTTTGTACCATAAGGAATCATTTTTCCCAACTAAATGTATCAGATGTACTAGGATCTTGCTGCAACTTTTGAATGAGTGTCCATACATCTTTGTCCTTCTTCCATTCATCTCTTGCTTCGGTTATCCAATACGGTTGGATAATAGAAATGGCACAAAGCAATGCTTCCACCTCTTCATTCTTTCTTGAGAGTGCATCTGCAACAACATTAAGCTTTCCTTTTTTGTAGATTATTTCAAAGTCATAACCCAACATCTTTGTGACCCATTTTTGCTGCTCTTCTGAAGATAGTATTTGTTCCAAAAAGTGTTTGAGACTATCATGATCAGTTTTTACCTTGAAGTGTCTTCCCATTAGGTAAGTTCGCCATTTCTTTAGTGCATGCAGTATTGCTAACATTTCCTTCTCATAAATAGGTTTCTGTAAATACTTTCCTTTGATTGGACGACTTTCAAAAGCAATGGGTCTTCCTTCATGCATTAAAACTGCACCAATTCCATTTCCTGAGGCATCACATTCCACAATAAAGGTTTTTGTGAAGTCTGGCGTAGCTAAGACCGGTGCTAGGCACATTGCCTCTTTAAGATGTTCAAAGGCCTTAGTTGCTTCAGGAGTCCATGAAAATGCATCTTTCTTCAATAATGTTGTTAGAGGTGCTTCTATTCTTCCATAATTCTTAACAAACTTGCGATAATAGCCTGTTAACCCGAGAAATCCTCGCAACTGCTTTATTGTCTTAGGGACTTTCCATTCCTTAATGGCTTTAATTTTGTTAGGGTCTACTTTAACACCCTCGTGGGATATAATATGACCCGGATATTCCACCTCTTGTACTCCAAAGAAACATTTGGATGCTTTTGCATATAATTGTTTCTCCTGCAATAGTTTGAGCACCCTGTCAACATGTTCAACATGATCCTTCCAAGACTTGCTATAGATTAGTATATCATCAAAAAATACTAGCACAATTTTTCCAAGGAAGGGTTTGAAAATGGAATTCATCAACCCTTGAAATGTAGAAGGTGCATTGGTAAGGCCAAAAGGCATGACCAAAAATTCATAATGACCCTCATGAGTTCGAAATGTTGTTTTGGAATATCTTCAGTCTTCATTCTAATTTGATGATATCCTGAACGAAGATCCAACTTGGTAAAATAAATTGCTCCATGTAATTCATCCAATAATTCATCAATCACAGGAATAGGAAATTTATCTTTAATGGTGAGCTTATTGAGCTCCCTATAATCCGGACACATTCGCCATGATCCATCCTTCTTGTGTACCAATACTACGGGAGCAGAGAAAGAACTTTGACTAGGTTGAATTATACCCGCCTCTAACATTTCTGCAATCATGCGTTCAATTTCGCTCTTTTGGAAGTAAGGATATCTATAAGGTCGGATGTTTGGAGGAAAACTTCCTGGAATCAAATGAATAGCATGATCATGATCACGAATAGGTGGGAGTCCTTTGGGAGTTTCAAACACCTTGGAATGATTGTCCAAGACTTGTTGGAGATCTGCAGAAATAGATGATTTTGATGTTGGAACTTCTAGTGAGCATAAATGTGCAATTACGCCTCGCTGTTCTTTCTTTAGAAGCTTTGTCATGACATTAGAGCTTATTATCCTTCCTCGCTTCCCCACAATACCCCGTAATTCGACTTCCTTTCCTTCTGAAAAAAATTTCAAGAAAAGTTCTTGAAAATTAAAAGCTACCGTCCCCAAAGATTGTAACCATTGTACTCCTAGTACAACATCGGCACCTCCCATAGGAATGGAAAGCATTGGACTAGTCAATACATATTCCCCCATGGTTAGCTTGATATTATGGCATTTTCCAGAGCAATTTATAGTTCCTCCATTTGCAACCATCACTTGACATTCTGGTGTTGGGTATAGGAAACAATTTAATTCCTTGGCTACCTACAATGAATAAAATTATGGGTGCTACCTGAATCAATCAACACTATTACCTTTTTCTTCTTGATCTGTCCTTCTATCTTGAGAGTTTGAGGAGTGGTAATTCCTGCCAGTGCATTACATGATATGGTCGGATTCATTTCTTCCTCTTCTTGTTCATTTTCTTCTTCTTCTTCACAATCTATGTAAAATAATTTCTTTTCAGCACACTTATGACCTTTAGTGTATTTGCTATCACAACTGTAGCAAAGCCCTTTTGCTCTTTTTCTTCCAATTGTTGTGGTGTCAACCTTGTAGGTTGTGGAAATCTAGGCGTAGCAACACTTCCTTCTTTATAGAATTGAGTGGTAGGCTTCCTTGTCGCCATATTTTTACATTCAACTTTTCTTGCCAACCTGAATGCCTTCTCCAATGAATCAGGTTCTAGAACGTGAACTTCATGTTGAATGTTATCCTTTAAAGTGCCTATGAAGAGATCAATCCTGTGTTCCTCTGGAATATCAGTTACCCTTATATTCAATTTTTGGAAGTCCTCAATGTGCTGCCTCACTAAACCCTTTTGTTTGAGATTTATCAATTGGCTAAAGAAGGTGTTGCTCTTTGTATCCTCATAATGTGCTATCATTTCCTCAGTAAAAATTGACCAAGTGACAATTTTTTTACGGGAGCAAAGCCATCGATACCATACAAATGTATTTTGTTCTAAATGTAAAGTTGCAATGCGTACCTTTTGTGTGTTTTGCACGTTATGGAATCAAAATATTGCTCCATCTGTAGTATCCATGTTACAGGATCCTTTCCATCAAACTTCCTCATATCCATCTTTGGAATATGGTGGTTCTTCCCGCCAACATTAGAGTTTATGAAATCACAATTAACATTTATTTTGTTCTCATCATGAGGTTCTTCCACTATATTTCAGCAATTTCAGGATGTTCTGGTTTTAAGTATCATCAAGCTTCTTCCATGTATGCTTTTAGATCTACATTCTTTCTCTGTTTTCTACAACTTGTCTTTCTATGTCATCCATCTTAGCTTCCTTTCTTCCCACTTCCATGCCATCCATCTTAGCTTCCATGCCATTCATCTTAGCTTCCAGCATCCATTAGCTTGCACACCATCATCTTATCTTGTATTTATCTTCAAACCTTCCCATCTTTACTTCATATCATCTGCTTCCATGCCTTTCTTCAAACCATCCATCTTCACTTCCACACCTTTCTTCAAAACTTCCATTTCATTTTTTGCTGCTCTTTGCGAGAGTGAAATTTGTTGCACTTGTTCTTGTAATTTTGATAGATCATGTTGCAATTCTTCCTCTTCATGAGTCATGGTAGAGCCTTCTGAAGGCTTGATGGGTGTTGAATTCTTTTTAGGGGCCATTTTAGAATCCAATATTGATATCTATTCTACAAGATTCTCTTGGAATCAATTCAACTTGATTCTTCAAACAAGACTTATGCAATTCGGAAAAAAATACACACCTTTTACTAGCTTTGAGGAGCTCGATATTGAAATTGTATTATCTCTGTTATTTCAGATTTTCAATATCTGAAATTCAGTACTGAAGTAGCCCTCTGAATTATCTTTTGAATGCCACAGGTCTGACCTGATTTGGATTCTCCAAGACAAATTTGTGTCCAATCTCCCACAATGACCTAATTCTGGACTGGTTCAGTAGACCGAACTTGTACGACTTGCCACATGTCACTGTTTTGTCCTTTGTCTCTAAAATTGATAGCCCAGAAACTTCAGTCTGTGTACTTACGACCACTTTTTACGGCACTTCAATCTGAGGCCCAGAGAGAGAGTTATTGAATTTTTCCCACGATCACCTCTTTGAGATGCAATTCATGAGCCTGAAAAAGCACTACCTTCCACAGATCATATCTCCAAAAATATTACGAACCAAGTTCTGAAATTTTTTGAAGAATTTCCTCAGGATTTCAGCTTCGCACCATATGAATTTCAGACTCTGACCCTTCGTACAAAAAAATTTATAGCGCAAATTCCACGATGACCTGTTTATGAGCCTGAAAAAATACCTAACTTCCACAGATGATATCTCCTCAAATATTGCGAACCAAGATCTGAAATTTTTAGACAACCTTCCTCAAGATTTCAGCTTCTCACCCTAAAACTTTCAGCTTCTGAAGCTTCGTAGAAAACAAGTTATAGCGAAAATGCCACGATGACCTGTTTGGAGCAGCGAAACCCTAGAATCCCAAAGCTCTGATACCAAATGTTGTGTAACCAGCTCCAAAAATAGAAGAAAAGAGATATTCACGCCTTAGAAATGAGCCACTTCGAGGGGGCAACCTCCAATACATTACATGAATGAACAATTCTTGGATGATTCAAATTACAAAACCTCCTTTCTATATATAGGAGTCCATGGGGCCACAATGTAATCCTAACCGACCTAACAATAATAATTTAAGGGCACAATAATAACAAAATGGGGGTTACAAGGGTACAATAATAACAATAAGGGGGTTACACTAACAAAAATAAGGGACTATACTAGTAATATAGGGACCTAACAACTAATAACTCACTAACAACTAAATAGAAACAACAGTTAACTACAGTGCATGTCAGTTCTAGTGGAGACCCAGTGGAGAGATAGGTGAAAGGGTAAGATGGACTATCCATTGTGACTATAGTGATGCATTCAATGCATCTGACACACATTGGAGTTGCCAATGAGGATTGCGAAGTCAAGGCAAGGCCAATTCGAATTCATTCAGGGGTATTCTTCAGCAGGGATTGCACAGTGGAGGTAGGTTGTCAAGAGGTAAGAAATTGGTGCATGGAGATGCAAATTTCTGCATGACAGTGTGTTATGAATCTGCATTGTACTAAGAGCTTGATGTAATAAGCTTTGTGTGAGATTATTACATGATTCCATTGATATACATAATATATGATATTTTGGGTTTTTAGCTTTATGCTTTCCGTTAAACAACTGTGTTATGTGCAATTGAATTTATTCACGTATGTTTGCAATTGAGTTTTAAATTTCCACAAGTTTAATAGTGGAAGGATTATGTATTTTGCAAGAAGATAAATATTGTGAGATCAGGAGGATTCGGTAATACATCAATATCAATAAATTTCTACATGGTATCAGAGCAGTATTGATCACTGGAGATTGCAATTGTGAATAATTGCTGAGTTTTGTGCTGATGGTCAATTCGAATTTGCTGCAGAGATTTCTTGGTGCGATAGTTGAGTATTCATTGAAATGTCTTTCAATGGGTTGCGATTGGAGTATGCCCTTGATGGTAGCTCAAATTACATAGCTTGGAAGGATAGGATGGAGGTGGTACTTGAAAATAATGGGTTGAAGGAGTTCATTGATAGTGACGGTTCCTAAGCCTGCTTCTAGTGATGCTACAAGACTTGACGCATGCCAAAAGAAGGTAGCAAATACAAGAAGAATTCTGTTGGAAGGTGTGAAGGACCATATTGTGTCAATCCTTCAAGGTAAAGCCACTCCATTTGCAATGTGGAAGGCTTTGACAGATATTTTCCAAAGCAGCAGCGATCATAGGAAGTTGGTGCTAAAAGATAAGCTCAGAAAAATAAAAATGGAGAAGGGCGACATTATTCCAAAATATCTCACGAAGTTTGTCCATTGTAGGGATGAACTGGGAAGTGTGGGGATTACTGTTGATGATGATGGCTTGGTGAGCTTGGCTCTCCTTGGGCTTCCGAAGAGTTGGCATAGCTACGAATACTCTGTCAATGGATGAGAGAAACTACCGGGTTGGGAGCGACTTTGGTCGGATCTTGTGCAGGAGGAGATAAGGCGAAATACCAGGGATGGCACTTCATCAAAGAATTATGATGAAGAGAATTGTGATTTGGCTGCCAAAGCAAGGAAAGGGAAGGGGAAGAAACCCCATCCAAAATCTGAAGCTAAAGGCAAGAAGTTGGATTTTTCCAAAGTGAAGTGTTTTCACTGTCACGAACATGGGCATCTCGCCACTAACTGCCCACAGAAAAAGAATAACAAGAAGGTTGTTGGAGCTGCAGTTGGAGAGGCCTTAGCCTCGCAATTTGAACTTGATTTCTCTTTGATCGCATGCTTGGTTTCAAGCTCAATGGGATTGGCGTGGTATCTTGATAGTGGTGCGTCTTTCCATATGACAGGAGATAAGGAGTTGTTTAGTGACTTGGAGGAGAAGGATCTCCAAATTCATGTAGAGATGGGCGATGATGACATATACAGTGTGACCGGCATTGGAACCATTACCTATGAGAGGGGGTCAGTTAAACCATTTTTGTTGGGAGATGTTATGCATGTCCCAGGTCTAAGGAAGAACTTGGTATAGGTCACAATGTTGGAAGACAGAGGTTATGACGTTGTTTTCAGCGAGGGAAAAGCTTTCCTATGACATAAAACAATGGGTCAAACCAAGAGGATAGGGATTCGAGTTAAGAATATCTAAAATCTAGAGGTAGATGGCTGCACTGTAATGATGGGCAAAGCATAAGAAGTGGTGAGCCGGGATGAGGGCGAATTATGGCACAGGAGATTGGGCCATCTTCACCATGGCGCCTTGAAGATTTTGCAGCAGATTTCTACTGGAATTCCCAAGGGTACTCTTGTGCAGTCAAATCAATTCAAGGGATGTACTATGGGTAAGTTTGTAAAGACCACCTTTCATGAGAAGGAGAACTGTGCTTCGGTGATCCTAGAGAGAATTCACACAGACGTGTGTGGACCTTTCTCGGTTGCTTCAACAGAAAAACATAGGTATTATGTTATATTTTTTGATGACTATTCATATAGATGTTGGATCTTCTTCCTGCAGAAGAAGAGTGAAACATTCTCAAATTTCTGTGAGTTTAAAGAATTAGTGGAGAAGGAGTCGACGAAGCAATTGAAGGCTCTGCAGAGCAATAATGGCGGTGAATATATCTCGAACGAATTCAAATACTTCTGTAGCAAAGAAGGAATTCGAAGAGAACTCATAGTGCCTCATAACCCACAGCAGAATGGGGTCGCGGAGAGGAAGAACAGAACGATCGTGGGTGCTGCACGAGCTATGCTGCATGACCAGGGCCTATCAATGCACTTGTGGGCAGAAGCATGCAACACTGCAGTTTATGTGCAAAACTATTGTCCTCATAGAGTACTTGGCATGAGTACACCTGAAGAAGATTTTACTTGTAAGAAGCCTGATATTTCTCATTTGAAGATTTTTGGCTCATCTGTTTACATTCATGTGACAAAGGACACCAGGAAGAAGCTAGAGCCGATTGCAGAAGTTGGGATATTTGTGGGGTACACAAAAACACCCCATAATTATCGTGTGTATTTGCCAAATAGTCGAATGACTATGGTGCGACAGGATATAAAATTCAATGAGGTGAAAGCCATGAAGTTGTCGCTTGAGAGGGAGCTACACTTGCATGTAGAGGAGGAACTTTTTGTTCCCAAAGATGAGCCTCTACATGTGGATCAACCACATAAGGAGATTTGTGGAGTGGAGGAGTCCACTACTGCATAACCAAACATAAGAACAGGCATAAAGTGTACCACAGAAGCTGAGAGACTGAAGCTTCATGTCGAACAGAATGTAGGAGTCCCTACATCATAGTGCAGACAGAGATAGTCACCTGATCGATTTACTAGATACATTTCTCTTATGAGCAAGTGTTTCGTGATAGAGCCATATTCTTTTGAAGAAGAAGCGCAGAAGCCCACATGGATAGATGCCATGGTGGAGGAGTATGACTCCATTGTCAGAAACAATGCTTGGGAAATTGTTCCAAGGCCGGTGGGTAAATCAGTGGTAGATTCGAAATGGATCTACAAGTTAAAGCAAGCTGCTGATGGGAGCATCGAGAAGTATAAGGCAATATTTGTTGCCAAAGGCTTCTCACAGATCGAGGGGATTAATTATGAAGAAAAATTCGCACCTGTCGCATGGTATTCTTCCATAAGGAACATCCTTGCTCTCTCAGCGCAGATGGGTTGGCACATTCATCAGATGGATGTGAAGACTGCATTCCTTAATGGGATCTTTGAGGAAGAGGTGTACATTGAGCAGCCTGAAGGATTTGAGATCTTCAGCAGCGAGTCGCATGTGTGCAGATTCAAAAGAGTGTTGTATGGGCTGAAGCAAGCACAATGTGCTTGGTACACATGGATCGATAGCGATTTCACTGGACTTGGCTTCACCAACAGTGAGGCAGATGCAAACCTATACCAAATTGTGGTGGAGGGTAAGGTTTTAATCATTGTTATTTATGTTTATGATTTAATACTAACGGGTGATGAGCAGTTGATACACTCATGCAAGGCAGATCTTGCAAAGGAATTTGAGATGAAGGATTTGGGCCTCCTTCATTATTTCCTTGGATTGGAAATATGGCAGCGAGAAGGTGAATTGTTTGTGTCTCAAGGCAATTATGCTCGGGAGATACTTGGTAAGTTTCACATGGAGGACTACAAGCCCATGGATACTCCTCTTCCAGGAAATTGGATGAAAGAGGATGTTACATCGGCATAGGTAGTGGATGCCATTGTTTATCGAAAATTGGTGGGTTATCTCATGTATTTAGTTAATACAAGACCAGACATATTCTATGCAGTGAACCAGCTTTCACAAGCGATGGTTAAGCCTGCCAAGCTCTTTTGGAAGGCATGCAAGCATGTCCTGAGGTATCTTAGGGGCACATTTGAGCATGGCTTATGGTACAGATAGATGGATGAAGTGAAGTTGCATGGCTTCACGGATGCAGATTGGGCAAGCAGCACAACAGAAAAAAAGTGCACATCAAGAGGGGTTTTCAGTATCGGATCTACAACATTTTCTTGGTATAGTAGGAAATAAAGATCCGTGGCACTCGGTTCAGCAGAAGCAGAATACATGGCAGCAAGTCAAGTTGCATGTAAGGCTATCTGGATGAGGAAGATCCTGGTCGGTTTATTCGGTTCACATTTAGATCCTACAGTGATACATTGTGATAATCAGAGTTGCATTTAACTCTCGATTAATCCTGTGTTTCATGATAGATATAAACATATTGATATCTAGTATCATCATGTCAGATATTGTGTGCAGCGGAAGATCATGTTGTTTCAGTACATTCCTACAGAAGATCAGGATGCAGACATTCTGACGAAGGCGCTCAGCAGGAGAAAATTTGAATAACATAGTGGCAGGATCGGGGTGAAGAATAATCCCTATATTATTGAGAGGGATTGTTGAGATTCAACAAGATGATGAGCTTAGTGAAAAGTAAGCACCTTCACTAAGTGGGGCCCGCAGGCTATTTTTAGGTGTATGTCTATTTTTAGACATGGTGAGCATATTATATAAGTTGTAGGATGATATTTGTAGATGGTTGGTCAATTGTGAAAAATAGATGAAATTCTATTTTTAGAATATTGGGCAAAGTCTATTTATAGATCATCAGTCTAAAAATAGATGCATGTTGATTATTATTAGCTCTTAATAATAATCCGACAATAAACATCAACTTATTCTCTTGGAGCACTTTATTTCAGTGAACAGATTTGGAAAATCAGTGGGCTAAAGGGTTTATTGGTGGCTCATGCATGAGGACTCAGTTAGAACTGAAGTCACAAAGTTATAACAGAGTTGGAAGAGTAGTTACAGGAGTTGTTATTTAGTTTGACTCAGTTAAGTGAGTTAAACTCAGTTGAGCTAGTTGTATCTAATCTAACTGAAAGATACACTAGTGAGACTTAAGTGAATTAATTAGTTAATTAATTCACAACTAATAACTCACTAAAAACTAAACAAAAACAAAATTTAACTACAGTGCATGTCAGTTCCAGTGGAGACCCAATGGAGATATAGGTGAAAGGGTAAGATGGACTATCTATTGTGACTATAGTGATGCATTCAATGCATCTAACACACACTGGAGTTGCCAATGAGGATTGCGCAGTCAAGGCAAGGCCAATTCTAATTAATTCAGGGGTCCTCTTCAGCAGGGATTGCGTACTGGAGGCAGGCTGTCAGGAGGCAAGGAATTGGTGCATGGAGATGCAAATTTCTGCATGACAGTGTGTAATGAATCTACATTTTACTGAGAGCTTTATGTACTAAGATTTGTATGATATTATTACATGATTCCATTGATATACATAATATATGATAGTTGGGGTTTTTAGCTTTAATATTTCCCGTTAAAAAACTGTGTTATGTGCGATTGAATTTATTCACATGTGTTTGCAATTGAGTTTTAAATTTCTACAAGTTTAACAGTGGAAGGATTATGTATGTTGCAAGAAGATAAATATTGTGAGATCAGGAGGATCTGTTAATACATCAGTATTAATAAATTTCTATAGGCATCACCATCCATTCGAACAACCCCTGTTTGGTCTTGAAGGTGATTTTCCACATGTCCTACTCTGCAATTCTGACCTGGAGAGGGTATCGCTTTTCACCGTGATTTTTTTTAGTGCCCGATAATCCACACACATCCTCCATATGCCATCTTTCTTGGGTACTAACACAATCAGCGAGCCACATGGATAAGTACTTGGTCGGATGACTCCTTCGTTCAATAATTCTGTGACCTGCTTTTTGATATCCTCTATCTCGATAGATGACATCCTATACATACCGATGTTTGGAAATGGAGCATCATGTTGCAAATGGATCTCATGTTGGATTTCTCGTTTTTGAGGCAATCCTCTGGGTTACTGAAACAACTCATCATATTTAGAAATAAATTCACATAATTCCTTTTATGAGTCAGATCACATCCTCGGAAAGCATTAGATGTTTCTGCATATTTTTCTCTCACAACCATGAGAAAACATGCCTTGATGGAATTTACTAATATCTTCATATTCCCTACACTTATGAGACTGGCACTGACCTTGGTTTGATGAGCTCTTACGATATATTCTACCCCATATTTTGTGATTTGGTATTTATTTTCATGTCGAAAGAAAATTGCTTTCCTGTCGTAAAGATAGGGGCTCCCTAACACAATACCACATATATCCAATGGTATGACATCCAATCCTACTTCATCCACTAGTTTAGAAGAAATTACAAATATAACCTTACATTTCTTGGTTACATTTAATTTTACTTTGTCATGTATCCATCCAAGCGAATAAGGTTTCGGATGAGGCTTAACTTCTAAGCCTAAATTTTTAACCAAGGATTCTGAGATTAAATTTTCTTGAGAGCCTGAATCAAATATATTTTCTACTTTTGTATGATTTATGAAAAATCTAATATGAAACAACTCAATTCTCTTTCGTTCATTAGGAAGAGGCTCATATGTTGAACTAGTGCTTCCATGCGATTCAAAATTAACATGAAGAGAAAGAATACCTTTTGTGCCTGCTGCTGTGATCAATGCCTCATTGGCAGATTCGGATCCAAGGTCTTACTGCGTGGTTTCTACCATCTTTTTCTTACCCTTTCCACCATATCTCTTTGGCTTCTTTTCCGGTTACAACTTCCAACAATGATTTTCGTCATGACCTTTCTTTTTGCAGTGAGTGCAATTGTAGGAATTTACAGGGTAAGTTTCGTAGATCAAGAACCAAAGGTCACTGCTCACAAACAGATCACAAATCAGTACACCAGTATAATCACGTGGTTAAAACCCTCAAAGAGGGAAACAGTCCATGCCCTGAGCCAACGCGGCCACTCTAGGGAATTTATTAATATAAAAGAAAAGTTACACATGTTTCTCTCATAAACGGTTACTGGACAAATGACCCTCCATGCTCTTTAAATAGAGATCATGGACCAATCGGGTGTTAAGCCATAGATCAAGTGCCGTTAATACTGAGGTGAGAGATAACTGTCGAATCACTACAAATCATGACCGTTAGATTATAAGTTACAAATGTACATGGTAAAGAAACACACTTTACCTAACTCTACACTAGACTAAGTTATTCTGAACTATTTCCTATGTGTCGGAATATCCTAACATCTCCCCTTAATAAAAACTTGGGATAGGATTGAAGGATTTACAAAGGTGACACAAAAGGAGCCTATTTCCTATGTGTCGAAATATCCTAACATCCCCCCTTAAGGAAAATTTGGGATAGGATTGAAGGCTTTACAAAAGTGACACAATAGGAGAAGGAAGGAGGCATTAGAGCCAATCCCCCCTTAATGAAAACTTTCCTGAAATCCAAGTATAGATCAAATTTTGGTAAACTTCACTTCTATGAGAGCCTTCGTAAAGATATCGGCTACTTGATCATTGGTCGGACAATACTGCACTTCAAGAACATGATCATGAATGAGCTTTCTGATGAAGTGTATGTGGAGTTCAATGTGTTTCATACGCTGATGCTGAACTGAATCTTTACATAGCTAAATGACACTTTGATTATCACACCAAAGTGTAGTTGGATGCTGCTAATGAAGACCAAATTCAGACAGGATCTGACGAAGCCACATGGCTTCCTTGCTGGCTTCAACTGCACCACGATACTCTGCTTCTACTGAAGAAAAGGAGATGGCACTTTTTTTCTTACAAGACCAAGTAATAGGTCCTGAACCAAGAGTAAATACATATCCTGCAGTGGACTTCCGATCATCGGGGTCACCAGCCCAATTAGAATCAGTGAAACCAATCAACAAGGAAGATGCTCCTGCACTGTAATGAATCTCGAACTGAACTGTACCTTGAATATATCGAAGTATTATTTTAGCTACTTTCCAGTGACTTTCATAAGGTTGGCGCATAAACCAAGCGACAAGACCAACGGCAAAGGAAAGGTCAGGATAGGTATGGGTTAGATACAAAAGTTTACCAACAAGTTGACGGTATAAGGTAGCATCAACTTCAGGGGTAGTACAGTTGACTGAAAGCTTGACTCCAGACTGAAAGGGAGAAGGGGCAGGCTTACAGTCTTTCATGTGAAAGTTGTGTAGAAGATCACAGGCATACTTGGAATGAGAGAGGGTAATGCCTTCCTTGGATTGCAAGACTTGAAGACCAAGGAAATAATGCAAGTGTCCTAAGTCTGTCATTTCAAACTTATTTTTGAGGCTAGACTTCACATGGTTTATATGATTTGGATCACTACCAGTAAGGATAATATCATCAACATAAAGAACAAGGATGGTGAAGGAATTACCCACCTTCTTGGTGTAGACAGTGTTGTCAGAATGACACCTAGAAAAGCCATTATCTAAGAGAAATCTATCAATTTTGGCATACCAAGCCTGAGGAGCTTGTTTGAGACCATAGAGAGACTTCCTAAGGCGACAAAAAAGGCTGGAGTCTTTTTGGATAAAGCCAGGGGGTTGTTCCATGTAGATCTCTTCATGCAAATCTCCATGTAAGAAGGTGGATTTAACATCCATCTGATGGACTTCCCATTTAAAGGAGGCAGTAAGGGAAAGAAAAAGGCGGATAGAATTCATTTTCGCAACAGGGGAGAATGTTTCAGTATAGTCAATGCCTTCAACTTGTGAAAAAACTTTAGTGACAAGACGAGCTTTATGTCTATCCACTTTTCCATCTAGTCCAAACTTTTTTTTGTAAACCCATCTGCATCTGACAAGTTTTCTTCCTTTTCGAAGAGGAAAAAGATCCCAACTATTGTTTGCCAATAAGGAACGATACTCTTCATTCATAGCTTCATCCTAATCTGGATGACCGGAGGCTTCTTCAAAGGTTTCTGGATCAAGTTTTTCTAGAACTTGAGCCAATAAGGAAGAGGCTCTTTCAAACTGAGAACGTGTACGTCATCAGGGTCACCTGCAAGAGAACCTGCTGCATCCCAAGTAGAGCGGACCCATCTTGGAAGCGGTGGAGTATAAGGAACAATTTCACGAGTAGGAGGAGGATTTTCATCCTCGCTGTCATCATCTGAACTAGAAGGAATGCTATTAAAAATAGAAGAGAGAGAGAGAGGTGGCACATATGCCGAATCAGGCTCGCACGCCAAAGGTGGCACACCCGCTGAACTAGGCTCGCAGGCCGATATATTTTCATCAAAATTTACATCTCTTCTAATGATTATATTTTTGGATTTGAGTTGAAGAAGTCTATATCCTTTGACATCTTCATAATATCCAACAAAAATACATTTTTCACTCTTAGGTTCTAAGGCTTTATGTTTCGCATCTGGAATATGGGCCCAAGCATTACTTCCAAAAACACGAAAGTGACTTACATCTGGTTCGATTGAGCTCCAAGCTTCTTCTGGAGTTATATTCTTTAAAACCTTAGTAGGAGTGCGATTTACTATGTAATTTGCACAGTTAATGGCTTCTGCCCAAAAATTGAGACCAAGTCCTTTAGATTGAAGCATACAATTAGCCATTTATTTTAAGGTGCAATTCTTCCTTTCAACTACACCATTTTGTTGTGGAGTATATGTAACAGTATGTTGCAATTGAATGCCATGCTCAGTGCAGAATTTGATAAATTTGTTGTTAACATATTCTCTACCATTGTCTGATCTTAACTTAAGAATTTGATTTCTAGATTGTTTCTCAACAAAGCCCTTAAAGGCCAAGAGCATGTTAAAAAATTCACTCTTGAGTTTTAAGAAATATACCCAAGTGCATCTGGAAAAATCGTCGATGAAGGTTAAGAAGTACTTGCAACCAGAGAAAGAAACAACAGGAAGTGGACCACATAAATCACTGTGCACAAGCTGTAAAGGGGCTGAAGTGTGCCAAGAGGCACGTTTGTCAAAACTATCCTGATGATGTTTTCTGAGTACACATCTAGAGCAAACAACATCCCAACAAGATACCATAGGAAGGCCCGTCACCATATTTTCCTTACACAGAGTTTGAAGAGAGCGATAATTTAAGTGACCAAATCGCTCATGCCAAAGTTTGCTCACATCATCATTATGAGCAACAAAAACAGAGGGAAGAGATGATGACCCAAATTTTTCAAAATTATACAACCTTTTGGAATCATCAGCAATGCCAGTAGCTAAAATATGTTTAGAATCTTTGAGGTCCTTGATTACAACATCATGAGGTGAGAATTCTACTATTTTCCCTTCACCTGAATGAGTTATCTGATAAACAGATAGAAGGTTGCATGACAAGGTAGGAACATATAGTACATCATTAAACTGACCATTATCTAGATTAATGGTTCCAGATCCTACAACACTAAGAGATCTATCATCACCAACATAAATATGTTTGGTGTTACAATCATTTAAAGAAGAAAACATGGATTTATTTTTAGCCATGTGGTAAGAAGCTCCAGAATCAATGAGCCACTCATGAGAAGGAGAAGAAGAAGATACATGTAATGCATAACTGATCTTGATGCTTGACAACCACAAGCAAAAAGTGCCATGCCTGAAGATGAAGGTGAAGAGTGCTCTAAATTGATGTTGTGCTTCTTCATTGCTCCTTCTAAGGCTTCCATCTTCTTAAAACATTTGGACTCTAAATGGCCATCACAATTGCAAAAGTTGCAATGTCTATCTATCTTATTTCCTTTGTTTTTATATGCCTTATCATTTTGGTGGGTTGATTTTTCAGTTTGTGGCTGAAATTGCTTAGGACCCTTGTTTGGTTTCAGCCCATACTTTTTAGGATACTGCTTCTTGGGATTCTTTTGATATGATTGATGTTGGGCTGCTAAGGCTTTCTTAGAAGTGTTTCCACAGTGATAAGACCAAGGTGTAAAAGTTTTTCTTGTTCTCTTATCAAAGAATCACAAAAGGCATCAAAAGAGGGATTCTTGTAGGTGGTTCCTGAAGAAATGATGGCTACTCTAGTGGAATGGAAGGTGGAAACAAATACAAAGTATGCAGGGCCAAGCTTAGTAAGAATGCAATAGATGAGGCTACCATCTTCCTTTTTGACCTTACAACCTTCTATAAGAACTTTGAGGGTCTTGAATTTGGACAAAAAATCTTCAATAGAGGAGAAATTATTGGGGTCCAAAGTAAGCAACTCATTTTCAAGCTGATGGGCCCTAATTTGATTTTGAATGCCAAAGACAATATTTAGATTTTACAGGGCTTCATGAGGTGTGTCAATGTCAAGTATATGAAATCGAAGATCTTGAGCAATGGACATTCCTATCAACCCTCGTGCTTGATCTTGTTTATTTTCCCATTTAGCAACTTTATCATCATCAGAAGGTTTAGTTTCTAGCCCTGTGGTTATTCTATAAAGCCCTTTATTTCTAAGTATATCTACCATGTGAGGTAGTCATTAGAAATAATTGGTGTTGTTAAGAATAACCAGGCATGAAATTTCCTTTTTTTTTTTAAATGAATATGAGAAAAGCTGAAACTAACTGCTCCAATGGAAATATCTCGAAAAATTAGGCCGTTTAAAAAAAAAACGGCTTCCGGATGAAGAAGTTATGCCTTTTGAAAAAAACTGAGTTGTAGATGTCGAATAGTTACGGGAACGGGATGAAGTGCGGCTCTTTAAAATAAAATTCCGCCCCTTTGAACAAATTTTTTTTACAAAAGAAGCTTGAGAAGGAGACTTGAACCCAAGACCTCTATTCTCATAAACTAACCCCTCACCAAGTGAGATAGTAAAAGGATTATGTTATTTTAGAAAGGAGGAAGGGGGGATTATTATTATTATTATTATTATTATTATTATTATTATTATTATTATTATTATTATTATTATTATTATTATTATTATTATTATTATTATTATTATTATTATTATTATTATTATTATTATTATTATTATTATTATGCATGCAAAGCCTTATGGCAGAATGTTAGATTCTCGGTTACCCTTACCGGAAACTATCACTTTTTTACTATTTCTGATTTCCCGAGATCGCACAAAGACGCGGGGAAAGAGCGTGTAGCAAAAAAAAACCCTTTTTGTTGTTTCTGATTTGCCGAGATCACACGGGGCGCACAGCAAAGAGCATACACAAATAAGAGGGTATAGATATGACAAATAAATAAAACCTTAATACAGGGAAAAAAAACCGAAATAAGCAGAACTATTAACAAATATAACTGCAAAATAGATGCTTTATACCTCCAGATCTAAACTGACATAACTTGGGCAGCCAGAAACCTTTTTGCATGAAACGAAAGACGTTCCTCACTGTAATAGATGCTCCAGACAAAACCGAGCAGTTCTCCAAGCCCAAAAATGTTCAGAAATAGTAGATCTACAAAACAGAATTCGCATGCAGTCAAACCGGCTTCGGATTTAGATCAACAACAGACGTGGCCCTCAAAATAGCTCTGATACCATGTAGGAATTTACAAGGTAAGTTCCGTAGATCAAGAACCAAAGGTCACCGCTCAAAAACAAATCACAAATCAGAACACCAGTATAATCACGTGGTTAAAACCCTCAAAGAGGGAAACAGTCCACGCCTCGAGCCAACGCAGCCACTCTAGGGAATTTATTAATATAAAAGAAAAGTTACATATATTTCTCTCATAAAAAGTTACCGGACAAATGACCCTCCATGCTCTTTAAATAGAGATCATGGACCAATCGGGTGCTAAGCCACAGATCAAGTGCCATTAATACCAAGGTGAGAGATAACCGTTAGATCACTACAAATCGTGACCGTCGAATTATAAGTTACAAATGTACATGGTAAAGAAACACACTTTACCTAACTCTACACTAGACTATGTTATTCTTAACTATTTCCTATGTGTCGGAATATCCTAACAGTAATAAGGCTTTTCTCCTTCATATTTCTTCATTGATGTCGTCTTCTTTTCCTTTCCCTTTCCTTTCCCCTTGAATTTTCCATTTGAAGGTTTGAAAGGTGGTTTCTTTGAATGATCATCTTTATCATTTCTACCCCTGTTTTCAAGATGAATGGCCTTTACACTGGTCGATTCAATAGTAATAGGTTAAATCATTAACAATGAATATCTAATGTAACTATGTAATGACCCAATATACTTAGTTACCACTTCAGGTGAATCTAATGAAATGCTCAAACTTAGTGCTTGTTTTCTAAATTCCTCGGTAAAGCTTTCCACATTTTGGCCTTTGCCTTGCCTTAGGTACTGCCACTCCATTAAGGATTTTTGCTTATAACCCAAGGGATAGAATTGATCTTTTAGTGCAGTAATAAAATTTGACCATGAGGAAAGCAGGTTACCCAAATTTTGTAGCCTTGCAATTTTCTCTCCCACAAGATAAGAGCAGTGCCATTCAGTTGAAGAGAAGCCAACTGAATCTTTGCCTCATCCTGCAGTAGAGTTCAATCTTCCTAATCCAGTTGCTAAGTTTATCTGCATTACTTTCACCATTATACATGGGAAGATAAAATTTGACATCTAACTTAAAGAAAGGTTTATTAGATGCATTTCCTGAATTCCTATGATGATGGTGAGAAGAGGACGAAGAACTTTCACTCGCGGGAGGAGAAGGAGGTGGATCTCCTCCATTATCTCCATGCGTTGAACCTTGTCCCTCTAAAGCATTCTCCCTTTCTTTCTCTAGTTTCTCAAGTCTATAGAACAACTTCTCGATCCGATCTGCCATGGTGTAGAATGTCTTGCGGAAGTTTAGCTCCTCCTCATTTTGAACATCGTCATCCATGTTTCTTCTTCGATGTGCATGTCCTGCTTCGGGATCAAAAGAATTTAGTTTCTCTTCGCCTCTTCGTAACTAGTATCTAGTTAGCATACAAACATGCAATTCACATCTACAAAGACCTACTCTGATACCACTTGATCCAAAATATTTTTCTTTGAGATGTATTAAAGAATTACATGTAAAAATTCATCTTAAACATGAAACTTAAAATGCATAAACATAAGAAGAGAGAAGCACATAAAATCATGCAAAGAAGACACGGAATTGATATTGGAGTTTGTCCAAGAGGGACTACGTCTCCAAGCCCTGCTCAATCAGTGGGGAGGCCCTCTTTCATTAAGTGGAAAATAAAATGAAAGTACAATCATCAATGCAAAATTATGTCCTTATACCTCCATAACTGAAAGTGCCCAAAAATTGGAGACCTATGAAGAAGAAGGACAACATCGTTGGATTCATGGGGCTGAGAGGTGCAAAATCCATATAAAATTTGCCTGATTCAGACGTCGGACAAATCTGGCCCCTCTAGAAATGGACTCAGTTCATGGTTCCGCCCCCCTCATGCAAGGCGCTCAAGGTTCCACTATGTCTCATACTTTGTACCACTCCTGGCCTGCCTGAGCGCACTTCTGAAATGCAGGTTTAAATATGTGAGGTTGGGCGGACTCCCCAAGGGAGCCGCTAGCCGAATTGGTTTAATATCCGAAGTGTGAGGGAGGGGGTCGGGTGGTCAAACCCCCCCCCCCCCCTCCTTAATAAGGCGCAATACATTTTAAATATCCACACATATTTTTTAAATGTGGTAGGTTGTGGGAGGGCAGACCCGCATCGGGAGGCCCGCCCCTTAACTCCCATCGACATACCTTTTGAAAGGCCATTGCATTAATGTTGGTGGGGGGCCGAACCAGTATTGGGCGGCTCACCTGTTGGCTTGAACACCATGTCACATGGTATGGGATGGGGCGGCAGGGTTGACAACCCATGCTCCACCCACATTGTGGTGGTTTTAATTCATATCTGGTGGGCGGTGGGGTCATGGCCGTTGGCCCACCTTTTTTTAATAATATTTTGTTATATGGATCTGTTGGGTAGGGTGGGGGTCATGGCCTGCCATACCTTTTTTTTAATATTTTTATTTTATTTTATTTAAACCAAGTATCTTTTTTAAATTTCTAGAATTTGACCGAAGGAGTCAATTTAATGGATCCACAAATTCGCTCGGAATCTAGCCAGAGTTAGCAGGAATCCGATGGCCGGATTTCTACAAATTTGTTGCCTACTTAAGCTGCCACATCACCAAGTCAACCCTTAAAATTTGACTACTTCTAACTCCTCCATAAGGACTCGGAATGGAGTGTCATCTATGTCATTGGAATCAGAAAGATGAGATCTTTATCTTAACACTGAGTTTGCCACATTTCTGAAACTTTTATTTTTGAGCCTTTGTACTCAAGCCACTTGTACTTGGACCTATACAATCCTCCTGGATCACCCTGATGCAGCATGTCGTAGGAGCTACCAGCTTAGTGGCACGGTTGAGGAGGGCCCTTTGATGTAGGCGTGGTCAAGACACTGTATGTCAACGGTCGAGCAACGACGCATCATCTAATGATCATGATCAGGGGAGTGAGCATCGTTCACCTCACGTCGCAGATGAGCAGCCTGCAACATCGACCAATAGTCATGATCATGAGCAGGTCGGACAATCCACGTCAAGTCAGCCTTCTCAGCCTGCAACATCCAGCAGTCATGATTATGAGCAAGCTGGACCATCCACATCGAGTCATCATGATCATCATCTTGCAGCATTCAACAGTACTCATGATCATGAGCAGGCTGGACCATCCATGTTGAGTCATCATGAGTAGGTACTTGATCCTGATAAGCATAAGGCACCACCAGATCAACAGGCACGTGATGATTGGCATCTATCTGAGTTTGTCGAGGCTGCACCATTGACTAAGCAGGCCTCGACTAGTACTACTATTGATGATGTACCACGAGCTGATATTTGACATTTATATTACAGTTGTATATTTTTGACATTATATATATATATGGTCCATGTATTTTATGTTCATGTTGTAGTTGTACTTAATTTACATGTTGGTGATCATCATGATGTGTATATTGTTAAGTCATGTTAGATATGTTCATTTAATATGCAGCTTGCAGATAGATGTGTATGTGATAGCAGTTATTTGATATGAGATGTATGTTTGATGTTTGCGTTTTGATGATGTTATACAATGCTTGTGGTTTGTTAGATGATCATGATCATGATGATTAGATGATGTTTGCGAATTTGAATGTATTTTTTAGTCGAATATGATGTTTGTACGATGGTTATCATGATCGTGATGTTTATTTTTAATATTAAATCACGATATTTATTAAATATTATATCGTGATTGTAATTGAAAATTTGATTTTAATTGTATGTAAAATTGTAAAATTGTAATTGTATTTGTAATTGTAATTGTAATTCTAGTTCTAATTTTAATTGTAATTGTATGTAAAATATTAGTAAAATTTTAATTGTATTAATGTGATATGATTGTAATTGTAATTGTAATTGTATTATATGTAAAATTGTAATTGTAATTGTAAATTTTATGTAAAATTGTAAAATTGTAATTGTATGTAAAATTCTAAAATTGTATGTAAAATTCTAAAATTGTAATTGTAATTGTATGTGAAACTGTAAAATTGTAATTCTAATTCTAATTCTAATTCTAGTTGTATGTAAAATATTTGTAAAATTTTAATTGTATTAAGGTGAAATGATTGTAATTGTAAAATTGCAATTGTAATTGTAATTATATATAAAATTCTAAAATTGTAATTGTAATTGTATGTGTAATTTTAATTTTAATTGTAATTGTATGTAAAATATTTGTAAAATTTTAATTGTATAAATGTGAAAATTTTAATTGTATTAATTTGAAATGATTTTATTAAAATTTGTAAATTTGTAAATTTGTAAAATTGTAAATAATTGTAAAATAATAAATCTAGAATAATATGAATTTTTGTAACATAATAAAGTTTAGAAAATAATGCAAATAAATTCATGTACTTTAGAATTATCATTATTTTATTATGATTTTACATACCAAAAAAAAGAACTTTATACAGTACTCCATTGTCTTCGAGATCAACATAATTGAAAATTATCAAGTGAAATGATTTTAACATTAACACAATGCAAATTACTAATTAATTCAAAATACATATTATAATGTTTCGAAAAAAAGAGAGTCTTAGTTATAAGGTAATTAAGTATAAATGATGAAATAACACATGTACCATATCACTCTTAGTTCTCATTATCACCCTCATTATCTTCCAGCTCGCTTGGCATGATAACACTAAATAATAATAATAATAATAGAAACTATAATAATAGTAATAATTATAATAATTATAATAATAATAACCTTAACATTAATAATTATAATAACAATAACAATAACATCAAACCTTTCTCCTCCCCTCGAATAGGATTGTTATTAATCTCTCTAGTTTTTTTTTTTATCATCATGTCTACAGTCTGTTAGAGAAGGGTCTTAATTTTGCTCTTGCTCCTAAAAAAATCCCTATTCAAGACATAATTTGTGATATTGAATATGAGATTAGGGATTTACCTGATGCTACTAAAGACACTATCAGGAAAGATTGTGCCATGATCCTCAAAAAAGCTAAGCCCCCTAAGAGCAACATTAGCAAACCAGAGTTTGAGGCTCTTAAATCCTTAAATAACAACAATGATAAGGGAGGTGCTACGGTTATTTTAAACAAAGAGGATTATCATAATAAGATGTTGATCACCTTCTTAATAGAGGGAGCTACAAGAAGCTGGACAAAAATCCCCTTAAGAAAGTTTCAAAAGCCTTTGCTTTAGCTATAAAATTGAGTAGCACTGTTGGCTTCTTTCAAGCAAAAATCTTATTGAGAGTAACCCCCTCACTCTGTGGATATATGGTCTTCTTAAGATTCATAAGGATGGAGTTCCCCTTCACCCTATTGTCAATACCATAGGTAGTCTGACTTATCTGCTCGCTAAATTTCTAGCCAGTAAGCTTAAACCTCTTGTGGGTCAGACCACCTCATTTTTCAAAGACTCATGCTCTTTTATTAATGAATTTAAAGGCTTGAAATTGGATCCTAGTGATAGGTTTGCAATTTTTGATGTTGTCTCATTATACATTTGCATCCCCTTTAAGGAAGTTATCGATGTCATTTCTCGGGTCACAAATCCTGATACTGCTCATCTTGTTGAAATTTGTCTAACCTTGACCTTCATTAGTTTCGAGGGTGAATTATGTGAAAAGACTTGTGGTGTGGACATGGGTTCCCCCCTTTCCCCTGTGGTAGCTAATAATTTCATGGAAGGCTTCGAATATAGGGCACTTTCCTCCTCCCTTTTTCAACCTAGGCTTTGGAAAAGGTTTGTTGATGACACTTGTGTGTTTTGGCCTCATGGCAAGGAGAAATTGGATCTTTTCTTCCAGCATCTTCAATATCAATCTAACTGCATTAAGCTCACCATGGAATTCAAAGATAATGGTAGCCTTCCTTTTCTTGATGTCCTTATTTCTAGGAATAAGGATGGTTCTTTCTCTCATCAATTCTTTAGAAAGAAGACGCACACTGAGCAATATTTACATTATAGTTCTCACCATTTCCCTACTCAAAATCTTGGGGTTCTCAACACCTTAGTCACCAGAGCCTTTAGAATCTCATATGAACACCACTTTGAAGGTGAAAAATCTCATCTCCTTAAATTTTTTAATAAGAAAGATTATAGCATTAGTCAATGTCTTAGAGCTTTTCAAAAAGTTGAAAAATGTCCTAGGGATAAGAAAGATCCTTGTGATCGATTGTCTAGAGTTCGCCTTCCTTTTATCTAAGGTAATACAGATAAAATCGCTAGGATCCTAACGAGACATAATGTTTCCTCAACCTTAAATCCCTCTTGCACGATTCGGAGTTCTCTTAGGTCGGTTAAGGACCCAATTTTCCCTAAGGATGGTAATGGTGTTTACTTGATTCCGTTCTCCTGTGGGACGCCTTACATAGGTGAAATTGGTCAATTAATTAATCAAAGAATTCATGAACATGTCGTTGAACTTAAGCATAGTAGATCACGCTCCTCTGTCCTAGTAGAGCATGTTGAGAAGAAAAAACATCACATTTGCGTTGAAGATGCTAAGGTTATTGCGAGGATTGACCATTTCCACCATTGTAAGTGAGAGAAGCCCTGGAAATCGAAAATAGGTCGGTTAACCTAAAAAAGGATGATGGGTGGATTGTTAGCAGATGCTACATTCCTGCCCTTCACTCTTAGTTTTTGTTTCTCTTCCCCTGTTCTCCCCCTTAACTTTTCCTCTGCTCTAACTCTTGGTTTCTTTCTACTTTTTTTTTTTTTTTAATTTCATAGACATTTTATTATGATTTATCTTAGTAAAATTCCCAATAAGTAAAGTAGAATTACCTATTTAGTAGAATAAATAAGAAAATCATTTTGATGATATTTAAATTACATAACATATAATTATTAATAACATATTATTAGAAATAAAAATAAATATATAAAATTCAAACTATAAATATTAAACATTTAAATTATTCTTAAAAAATATAAATATTAAACACTTAATTTATTCTTTAAAAAAATAAAAAATAAAAAAAATATTATTATTTTAAATATATAAAATTCAAATTATAAATATTAAACATTTAATTTATTTTTAAAAAATATATATATATATATATATATATATATATATATATATATATATATATATATGATTTTTAATTATATTTCCTATTTGAGTCAAACTAGTCATTAATTTACAAACGGCTAGTTGGAGCTTTCCCTATCTATTTAAATGGGTTCCTAATCAGATTTCTCATCTTGTCCTGATGATGAACCACACTGGCTGGTTCAAAACGCGTCGACTAAATTTACTTTGATGAAAGATTTTATAAACACTATTGTCTCAAAAATATGTTTTGATCTAGGGTCATGTCTCAAGACGAACCACCAATCCCTATCGAACACATCTGGGTAAAAAAACACCAGATTGCAGTGTTTGGGGAAAACATAGGGCTCCTTAGCTTCATCCCACATCTTTCTAGAGTTGATACATATCAGCCCACTATCATGATCTTCCTTTACATTATTCCGATCAAAGGTATCCCATCACTTGCACCTAAAAATAAAACATTGGAAAGAAGAGAAATCCACTTCAATGATCCCTTGTATCTTTCCAACGTAACCTAATATCCCTCGTACTAGGTTTTGATCACGATGGCTAGATCGAAAACTCAACTTCCACTCCACAGTCTTGTGTCATGTGTCCATCATCAGCATTTTATGTGCGAAAACGGTGTCCGTATGCCCACATAGATGGGAACAAATGCACCTATAAAAAAGTTAAAAAATCATAGTGTCATGTGTCTTATAATAACCCAACAGTTAAAATATGAAATATAGATGTAACTACATTTGAAAGGTGCATTATTAAGTTTCAAATGTGCATAATTAAATAGATTATTACCGAGTGGGTGCACCCAATCCCTACGTTTAGCGCACCCTCTTTAGCACGCAGGTAACGACTAGTTGCACCGTATTTCTCTCTGACTTGGTCAGCAACCCAAATTCTGGGGCATATTTTTGGCCTATTTTCTTTTACATGATCGGGATAAGGAACACTTCTACCATTCAACTGTCTGAATTCTTTCTTATCACTATCTTATTTCATCCTCTTTTGTTCGTACAATGCGAACTACGGTTGTGTTGCTTCAGAATTGTGAAGAACGAATTTATTGATTGCTTCAATTTTTGCATTCGCTGATGAAATAAAACTGACATATAGTACATATGAGATCAAAATATACATTATATCGAAGTTCAACATGAATATTTACTTTGTGTAAATTTGAAAAATTATAAGTCGTTTACTCTTTATCAAGCGCCTTTTTCCATTCGTTTGGAGTAGCTCCCCTTCTCTTTTGTCTTCATCCCTTTCATCGTCCCAAATCACCGCACCTTGTCTGTTGTCAATTTTCTTGATTTACTCACTGTCATAATAGAAAGACTCATATGATATGTACCCCTCTGCCATAGACCGCTCGGGTTTTTCCCTTTGTCGAACAAACCTTTCAATTTCTTCATGTACCTCTTTAAGAAGAACATCAAACGACAATAAACCACCCCAACTAAGTCAACCTCATCTACTAGGTGGATTAGAAGATGAACCTACAATTCCATGATACTCATCAGCAGTTCCTTCTCAAACATAAAAACAATCTCAACTATCTCTTGACACCACCATGGAATGCTAGCCACATGAATCTCCTTTGACGTGATCCAACGTACAAATGAAAATATTTTAGATATGGCATGTCCTAGGTCTTGGGGGAATTCATGTTTCACACACCCACACACGAATAAAGGATAATTACATTGCAAAGTTATAAACATGTGCAATAATATACAAAATTACTTATGTTTTATGATCGCTGCATGGGATAAAATTTATTAATATAACAAATAATAAAATCATGCTTTTGACATTATACGTAATCTTAGAATATTCAAATGGTCATGCAACCCCAAAAAATGGTCATCCATGGTGAAGCAGTGCTGTAGTGAAGACCCCGTATGAAGATGGCACCCTCACACCGATTATAACTTCCTTTTCCAAAGAAATATCATATTTTTTTTTAAATCCATGGGACATCACCTTCTTTGAAATACATATGGGAAATCTTTGATATCAATTAGTAAGCATGTTGACAATGCATGATTAATTGGTTTGACGTTGAAATAATTACATTAATATACCAAACAATTATTATTACCATCATTGTCCTAGGATTGTGGCTATAAGATGCAATATTGTTACAATTGGCAGGGTGGAGCGGCTATCCATTTTCATCTACCAAATGCGCCTTGCGGTATGCTGCTCCTGATAAGAGCTTTCGATGTTTTGGAGCTGTTTGAATATTTTTTACATCTGAAACTCAATTCTGAATTATCTACATGAACCTGAAAATTTGTATACATTAATTATAAATTTTATTAAGCTGATTGACATCGATAAAAATCATAAATTCAGTTAGATAATGAAAATATAAATAAAATCTAAAGTAAATATTACGTCTCGAGGATAGGGAGAACTCTGTGATGGACTTTGAGAAATATTATGGAACGTGCTAGATTTTGAAGAATTTTCCATTCGATATAATTATGATATTTTCTCCCTGCATTTGAGAAAAATCAACAATAAATTTTGGTGTACACACCTAAAAGTAATTTCGGTGCCTTAAAAATTGACTTATTTTTATCAGTGCTAATGTAAAAATAACTGCACCGATGCTTTTTAGTTACTGAGCACCAGTGCGGTGTTATTAATTGACGCATCGGAGCCGAATAACCACAAATGAAAAAAGCGCAACTATATTTTTTTAAGTGAAAAAAAGTTGTAAATTGAAAAATCGGCGGAAAAATATTTTCGAAAATCTAATTTTGTAAAAAAATTCTTTAAATAATAAACACTTTTCATTATTTCATTATTTTTGCAAAATATTTCAGGGATATATTTGCACGAGACATAACTGGAGGAGAAAGAGAGCATGGGAGCGTTGTGGAGCAGCGAAATACTTTTGAACATAATTATTCAGACAATCAAAATTCCAAACCTCTTGTGATTCAAACCCCTGTAGCATAGAATTTTAAATGAGCTGATTAAATTTTTTTTTTTTTCACATTTTCTACAATATTTTTTACGCAGTAAATAAAAAATATAAATGTACTGTTCATTTTCAGGAAAACAAAAAAGTCCATTTTTTGCTAAACCCTTGATTTTTTTTGTTTTTTCCCTTTCTTCTTCTTGTTTCTGTTAACGAATCTTAAAACAGAAAATAAACAATAGCGAGAGCATAAAACATAAAACAGATAAACACAAAGATTTTCCCCTGAATCCCAAATTGGGATGACCAGCTTGACTTTTCATTATATTCCTTTTAGTGTTACAACACATATATCTACATGTCAAAGCATACATAAACCCCAATCCATTAACCCTGGATTAAAACATAACCATAGTTCCCTTGACCGGATCTACAAAATACCAGGGGCTGAAAACCATCGTACCCCAAAACCATGCACAAAACCATGGGCAAATCTACCCACCAAAAAATAAGGACAAAAAAAAAATTTCGGGGCGCTGCCCCCCCACGCGTGATTAGTTGTGGAAAGAATATAACACAAACCCAATATTCTCCCACTTGTTGTTTTCTTTCTACAGGGGGCCACAGGAGAGCTGAGTCATTAGCCCAGGTTTGCAACACCCATTGTTTCTCTACACCAAGAGAAATTCTGAGTGCTCGCAGACTTTGTCAATGCATCTGCAACATTCTTCGAAGTGTCCACCTTTACCAGCAACACCCTTTTAGCCTCAACTATATCTCTCACAAAGTGATATTGAACATCAATGTGCTTTGTCTTTGAATGATAAGCAGGATTCTTAGCCAAGAAAATTTCACTTTGGCTATCACAATCTATCCTTATAGCTTGCTACACCAAACCCATACTTGAACACAATCTCTGCAACCAAACTGCTTCCTTGCTTGCATGAGTGGCTGCTAAGTATTCAACCTCTGTAGTTGAAAGAGCCACTACAGACTGTCTTTTACTCATCCAACTGACTGCACCTCCAAATATGCTAAACACATACCCACTTGTAGATCTTCTTTGGTTCAGATCTCCAGCCCAGTCTGTATCAACAAAACCATGAATGTCCAACACTCTTTCCGATCTTGGTCTTCCCTGGTAGCACAAGCCATAATCACTAGTGCCATGCAAATATCTGAAAACCCGCTTTACTGTTGTCCAATGCTCCTTCCCTGGGTTTGACATAAACCTACTCAATACTCCCACTGCATGTGCAATGTCTGGTCTAGTACAGACCATTGCATACATTAGGCTATCCACTGCACTTGCATATGGAACACGGGACATATCCTCCTCTTCTTCTTGTGTCTTGGGACACTGTTCAGCAGACAGCTTTGTACCTACAAGAATCGGAACATTCATTGGTTTACTATCCTGCATATTGAACCTCTACAATATAGTCTCGACATACTTCCTTTGGTTTAACCAGAGCTTCCTCTTTACCCGATCTCTCTTAATTTCCATGCCCAAAATATAGTTTGCAGTACCAAGATCCTTCATGTCGAATTTGGAGAAGAGTTGGGTCTTCAAATCTTGGATAATTTCTTTGTCATTTCCAATCGACAACATATCATCCAAATACAATACCAAATAAATAACACATTCACCAATTAATTTAAAATAAAAACATTGATCCTCCTTGCTGCTGGTGAAGCCAAGTCCCCGTATATAGGTATCAAATTTCTAATACCACATCCTTTGTGACTGTTTTAACCCATACAGAGACTTCTTTAACCTGCATACCAGCTCTTTCTTCCCCTTCACCATAAAGCCTTCAGGTTATTTCATGTATATCTCCTCTTCCAGATCCCCATGAAGAAATGTTGTCTTCACATCCATCTGTTCTACCTCAAAATAAAATGCATCAGCAACAGATAAAAGTAATCTAATAGAAGTAACTTTGGCAACAGGAGAAAAAATATCACCAAAATCAATTCCCGACACCTGGGAATAACCTTTTGCTACCAACCGAGATTTGTATTTCTCCACCTTTCCTTCTACATTCATATTCTTCTTAAACACCCATTTTCTCCCGATTGGCTTCCTTCCAGTCGGAAACTCCACCAAATCCCATGCCTCATTTTTATGCAAGGATGTTATTTCATCAACCATGGCCTCCTTCCAGAGTTTTCCATCCTGTGAATCTACTTCCTCCCTGAAGGTTCTAGGATCATCATCAGTTATAGTTAAAGCAAAATTTGAGCAGAAAGCAAATGGACTATACCTTTTTGGTTGTCTTCTTTCCCGAACTGATCTTCTAACAGTTGAAGTTTGTGGCTCTTCCTCTTCTGAGTCTTCTTATGTTGTAGAGTATGATTCATCCTCCTTTAGCTCAAACTCTATCTTCTCAGGTTCCTTTGGTAGGACTTCATGTTTAACAATATCTTTCACCTCTCTAAACACCACATCTCGGCTATAAACAACCTTCCTTGTTTCCGGGTTCCAAAACTTGTAACCCTTTAAACCATCCTTATACCCAATAAAGATGCATCGTTCAGATTTATTATCCAACTTGATACTTTTCTCCTTTGGAACATGTACATATGCATCACATCCAAATACCCTCAGATGTGAAAGAGAGGTTTTCTTACCAGTCCATACCTCATGTGGAGTCTTATCCTCCAACGCTGATGAAGGTGATATGTTAACCAAGTAACATGCAGTCTCCACTGCCTCTTCCCAGAATTCTTGTCCTAACCCGGTACCACTGAGCATGCTTCTTGCCTTTTCCATCAGTGTTCTGTTCATTCTTTCTGCAACTCCATTTTTCTGAGGTGTGTATGGAGTAGTCTTCTTCCATGCTATACCACACTTCTTACAGAACTCTTCAAATTCCTTCTTGCAGAACTCCCCACCATTATCTGTCCTCAGTGCCTTTATCTTCTTCTCTGTCTGGTTTTCCACCACTGCCTTAAATTCTTTAAAGTCTCGAACTGGACTCACTGCAACCTCAGCTGTATTCCTTGAGAAGTCATACATGAATAGGCATGAGCCACCATACTTACCCGATTGATGGAATTGACACGGTCCAAACATCACTATGCACAAGCTCTAATCTCGTGTTCTCTTTTCAACGCACCGGAAAGGAAAACTCACCCGGTGCAACCCATATACACAATGTTCATGAAATCCAAAATCAAGAAACTGTTAGACATACCTTCTACCATACCATTTCCATGTAGTATCTGAAGGCCCTTCTCTCCAATATGTCCAAGCCTTTGATGCCATAGCATGGTCTTTTCTCCAAAGACTGCTAGGCTTTCCGCTCCACCTTCAGGAACCACATAACTATTGGACCCATCAATAACTGTGCTGCCCTGAAGCTTGTATAGAGTTTCAATTTGAAATCCCCGCATTAATACCAGTGCTCCCTGAACCATCTTACAGGCATCTTCCTCAAACACTGTTTTTACACCTGCATCATCCATCTCACTTACAGAAATCAGATTTATGGCCAATGCAGGAATGTGCAAAACACCAGGAAGTGTTCTAATTATTCCACCTTGCAGCTTCAACTTGACTTTTCCACGTCCAACGATTCTGGCCTTCCTATCATCACCGCCATCATATTTCTCATACTCACAGAACCACTCCCTATGGGGAGTCAAATGAAAGGATGCACCGGAGTCAATCAACCATGACTCATGATCTACATGTGTATTTGAAGAAGAAGCCAAATACACATACCCACCTTCATCTGAGGTGGTTTTTTCTTTTGAGAAGGAGCATCATCAAATCCCTTTCCTTTCTCAAGAGCTTTAGATCTACAGTCCTTTTTGTAGTGCCCTTCCTTTCCGCATTTACAACACACCTTTACAAACTTTCCAGGAGATTTAGATCTCCCTCTAGATAAAGATCTCCCACTCGAAACCTTATTCTTGTTTCTGTTCTGGGACCTTCCTCGTACAGATAAGGCATCTCCATTCTGACCCTCCATATTTCTCTATCTCATTTCCTCCAACAGCAAGGCTGAGACAATGTCATCAAAATTCAAGGTAGTTGTACTGCTACCTATTGCAATAACGAAACTGTCCCACGAATCTGGTAGAGAACACAACAAACTAATGCGGTTTTCTTCATCTAAGATTTTAATATCAACAAATGACAACTGACTTACCACAGTATTGAAGGCGTTCAGATGCTCTGTCACCAAGTCTCCATCCTTCATCTTCAGGTTATATAGATTTTTCGGCAGGAACAATTTATTCAACAGAGACTTAGATTGGTACAAAGTCCCTAGCTTGTCCCACAAGGTCTTCGTCGTAGCTTCCCCAGATACATTCAACAATATTGACTCTGAGACACACAACCCTATTGTGCTCTTTGCCTTCTGATCCAACTTCTTCCAGTCTTCATCTGACATTGTCATTGGTTTAGTACCTGGATCTACCGCGATCCACTGATCTTTATCCGCCAGCAAATCCTCCATCTTGAGCTTCCACAACTCAAAACTCTGACCATTAAATTTCTCGATCTCTATCTTCCCGCCACTCACCATCTTCTTTCACCGTAAGAATCGATCCTGCAGATCTCCCACTGAACAGGGTCTACCTTAGGCCCGAGCAAAAAACCCCTCTGCAGCAAAGGCATCCCCTTGAAGCCGAAACTGCTCTAATACCAAATGTAGGTTTTAACCCTATACATAAATTATCTACTAACAAATCTTAAAACAGAAAATAAACAATAGCAAGAGCATAAAACATAAAACAGATAAACACAGAGATTTTCCCCTGGATCCCAAATTGGGACGACCAGCTTGATTTTTCATTATATTCCTTTTAGTGTTACAACACATATATATACATGCCGAAGCATACAGAAACCCCAATCCATTAACCCTGGATTAGAACATAACCGTAGTTCCCTTGACCGGATCTACAAAATACCAGGGGCCGAAAACCATCGTACCCTAAAACCATGTGCAAACTCATACTGTAAAACCATACCCCCATGGGCGAGATCCACCCATCCACGGTGGAAGGACCAAAAATTTTTTTTGGGGGGTGGCCCTTTTCCTTTGATTTCCCAGAAAGGGGGGTCTATACGCTTGCCCCCCATTTGTGATTAGTCATGGAAAAGGGTCCTGCTTTCGACCCAACATTCTCCCACTTGTTGTTTTCTTTCCACAGGGGGCCACAGGAGAGCTTAGTCATTGGGCCAATTCTTCAACACCCATTGTTTCTCTACACCAAGAGAACTTCTGAGTGCTCACAGACTTCGTCAATGCATCTGCAACATTCTTGAAAGTGTCCACCTTTACCAGCAACACCCTTTTAGCCTCAACCATATCTCTAACAAAGTGATATTGAACATCAATGTGCTTTGTCTTTGAATGATAAGCAGGGTTCTTAGCCAAGAAAATTGCACTTTGGCTATCAAAATCTATCCTTATAGCTTGTTGTACCAACCCCATACTTGAACACAATCTCTGCAACCAAACTGCTTCCTTGCTTGCATGAGTGGCTGCTATGTATTCTGCCTCTGTAGTTGAAAGAGCCACTACGGACTGTCTTTTACTCATCCAACTGACTGCGCCTCCAAATAGGCTAAACACATACCCACTTGTAGATCTTCTTTGGTCCAGATCTCCAGCCCAGTCTGCATCAACAAAACCACGAATGTCCAACATTCTTTCCAATCCTGGTCTTCCCTGGTAGCACAAGCCATAATCACTAGTGCCAAGTAAATATCTGAAAACCCGCTTCACTGTTGTCCAATGCTCCTTCCCTGGGTTTGACATAAACCTGCTCAATACTCCCACTGCATGTGCAATGTCTGGTCTAGTACAGACCATTGCATACATCAGGCTACCCACTGCACTTGCATATGGAACACGGGACATATCCTCCTCTTCTTCTTGTGTCTTGAGACACTGTTCAGCAGACAGCTTTGCACCTACAGGAATAGGAACACTCACCGGTTTACTATCCTGCATATTGAACCTCTGCAATATAGTCTCGACATACTTCCTCTGGTTTAACCAGAGCTTCCTCTTTGCCCGATCTCTCTTAATTTCCATGCCCAAAATATAGTTTGCAGCACCAAGATCCTTCATGTCGAATTTGGAGAACAGTTGGGTCTTCAAATCTTGGATAATTTCTTTGTCATTTCCAATCAACAACATATCATGCACATACAAGACCAAATAAATAACACGGTCACCAATTAATTTAAAATAAACACAGTGATCCTCCTTACTTCTGGTGAAGCCAAGTCCCCGTATATAGGTATCAAATTTCTGATACCACATCCTTGGTGATTATTTTAACCCATACAGAGACTTATTTAACCTGCATACCAGCTCTTTCTTCCGCTTCACCATAAAGCCTTCAAGGTTTTTCATGTAGATCTCCTCTTCCAGATCCCCGTGAAGAAATGATGCCTTCACATCCATCTGTTCTACCTCAAAATCAAATGCAACAGCAACAGATAAAAGTAATCTAATAGAAGTAACTTTGGCAACAGGAGAAAAAATATCACCAAAATCAATTTCCGGCACCTGGGAATAACCTTTTTCTACCAACTGAGCTTGGTATTTCTCCACCTTTCCTTCTACATTCATCTTCTTCTTAAACACCCATTTGCTCCCGATGGGCTTCCTTCCAGCTGGCAACTCCACCAGATCCCATGCCTCATTTTTATGCAAGGATGCCATTTCATCAACCATGGCCTCCTTCCAGAGTTTTCCATCCTCTGAATATAGTGCCTCCCTGAAGATTCTAGGATCATCATCAATTATAGTTAAAGAAAAATTTGAATAGAAAGCAGATGGACTATACCTTTCTGGTTTTCTTCTTTCCCGAACTGATCTTCTAATAGCTGGAGTTTGTGGCTCTTCCTCTTCTGAGTCTTCTTCTGTTGTAGAGTCGGATTCATCCACCTTTAGCTCAAACTCTATCTTCTCAAGTTCCTTTGGTAGGACTTCATGTTTAATAATATCTTTCACCTCTAAACACCACATCTCGGTTGTACACAACCTTCCTTGTTTCTTGGTTCCAAAGCTTGTAACCCTTTAAACCATCCTTACACCCAATAAATATGCACCGTTCAAATTTATTATCCAACTTGATCCTTTTCTCCTTTGGAACATGTACATATGCATCACATCCAAATACCCTCAGATGTGAAAGAGAGGGTTTCTTACCAGTCCATACCTTATGTGCAGTCTTATCCTCCAACACTGATGAAGGTGACATGTTAACCAAGTAACATGCAGCCTCCACTGCCTCTGCCCAGAATTCTTGTCCTAACCCGGTACCACTGAGCATGCTTCTTGCCTTTTCCATCAGTGTTCTGTTCATTCTTTCTGAAACTCCGTTTTGCTGAGATGTGTATGGAGTAGTCTTCTGTCATGCTATACCACACTTCTTACATAACTCTTCAAATTCCTTCTTGCAGAACTCCCCACCATTTTTTGTCCTCAGGACCTTTATCTTCTTCTTAGTCTGGTTTTCCACCAAAGCCTTAAATTCTTTAAATCTGTCAAATACTTCAGATTTATTCCTCAAGAAATATATCCATGTATTCCTTGAGAAGTCATCTATGAATGAAATACACAAAATTACCTAGTGATGGAACCGACACAGGTCCAAACACATCACTGTGCACAAGCTCTAATATCTTGTTCGCCCTCTTAGCACCAGAAGGGAAAGTCACCCGATTCTACTTCCCATATACACAATGTTCACAGAAATCAAAATCCAGAGAGCTATTAGACATACCTTCTACCATACCATTTCCATGTAGTATCTGAAGGCCCTTCTCTCCAATATGTCCAAGCCTTTGATGCCATAGCATGGTCTTTTCTCCAGAGACCACTAGACTTTCCGCTCCACCTTCAGGAACCACATAACTGTTGCACCCATCAATAAAAGTGCTACCCTGAAGCTTGTACAGAGTTCCATTTCAAACTCCCCGCATTAATACCAGTGCTCCCCAAACCATCTTACAGGCATCTTTCTCGAACATTGTTTTTACACCTGCATCATCCATATTGCTTACAGAAATCAGATTTCTGGCCAATGCAGGAATGTGCAGAACACCAGGAATTGTTCTAATTCTTCCACCTTGTAGCTTTAGCTTGAATTTTCCATGTCTGACGATTATGGCCTTCCTATCATCACCTAAGAAGACATCACCACCATCATATTTCTCATACTCATAAAACCACTCCCTATGGAGAGTGAAGTGAAAGGATGCACCTGAGTCAATCAACCATGACTCATGATCTACATGTGTATTTGAAGAAGAAGCCAAATACACATCCCCACCTTTATCCAAGGTGGTTTTTGCTTCTGCAGAAGGAGCATCATCAAATCCCTTTCCTTTCTCAGGAGCTTTAGATCTGCCATCCTTTTTGTAGTGCCCTTCCTTTCCACATTTCCAGCACACCTTTACAAAATTTCTAGGAGATTTAGATCTCCCTCTAGATTTAGATCTCCCACTCGAAACCTTATTCTTGTTTCTGTTCTGGGACCTTCCTCGTTTAGATAAGGCATCTCCATTCTGACCCTCCATATTTCTCCGTCTCTTTTCCTCCGACAGCAAGGCTGAGACAATGTCATCAAAATTAAATGTAGTTGTATTGCTACCTATTGCAATAACCAAACTATCCCACGAATCTGGTAGAGAACACAACAAACTGATGCACTTATCTTCATCTGAGATTTTAATATCAACAGATGAAAACTGACTTACCACAGTATTGAAGGCGTTCAGATGCTCTGTCACCGAGTCTCCATCCTTCATCCTCAGGTTATACAGCTTTTTCCTTAGGAACAATTTATTCACCAGAGACTTAGATTGGTACAAAGTCCCTATCTTGTCCCACAAGGTCTTCATCGTAGCTTCCCCAAATACATTCAAAAACACTAAATCTAAGACACACAATTGTATTGTGCTCTTTGCCTTCCGATCCAACTTCTTCCAGTCTTCATCTGACATTGTCGTTGGTTTAGTACCTGGATCTACCACAATCCACTGATCGTTATCCATCAACAAATCCTCCATCTTGAGCTTCCACTACTCAAAACTCTGACCATTAAATTTCTCTATCTCTATCTTCCCATCGCTCGCCATCTTCTTTCACCGTAAGAATCGATCCTACAGATCTCCCACTAAATAGGTTCTACCTCAGGCCCGAGTAAAAAACCCCTCTACAGCAAAGGTGTCCCCTTGAAGCCGAAACTGCCCTGATACCAAATGTAGGTGTTAACCCTGTACAGAAATTATCTACTAACGAATCTTAAAACAGAAAATAAACAATAACGAGAGCATAAAACATAAAACAGATAAACACAGAGATTTTCCCCTGGATCCCAAATCGAGACGACCAACTTGAATTTTCATTATATTCCTTTTAGTGTTACAACACATATACATACATGTCGAAGCATACATAAACCCCAATCCATTAACCCTGGATTAAAACATAACCATAGTTCCCTTTACCGGATCTACAAAATACCAGGGGCTGAAAACCATCGTACCCCAAAACCATGTGCAAACCCATGCACAAAACCATGGGCAGATCTGCCCACCGGAAAATAAGGACCAAAAAAAATTTCCGAGGCACTACCTCGGACCCCGACAGGGGGGGCTACTGACCCCCCCCCCCCCGATGTTACACCAAGCGCAACGTACAGGGGGGCCCCCCGCGCGTGATTAGTCATGGAAAGAATATAACACAAACCCAACAACAGGTTTCATATTGATAAATAAATGGATAAAAAGATATCAAGTAACAAAAATACTGATAGCACATCAAGAAAAGCAAAAAAGGCAAGTTCTTTGTAAATTCTTTACAAAAATTATTATTTTTGAAATATATGTAAGTTTAACTAATATGTATTGTTTACTATGTATCATGCAGAGCCACAAAATGACAAAGATCGATAAGGTTATTTCTAATATAGGTCTAGAAGAACATAAAATCTTGATGTAAAAATTGCAAAAGGATTAATCAGGTGAATGAAAAAATACTATCGATCCAATATGAGTTTCTTTTTTTAATTTTCATTAATAATATACTTAAAATTATTAGATAACATTTTAAAAAATATATATTAATTCACATATGTTTAATTTTCTACAAGGACTAACAACTTAAAAAAGGAATGTTGTTCTAAGAAAAGAAAAAAAATATAACATGCAAATGAAAATGAATTTCTCCTTAGCTCATCTGGAGTGGTGCTGGAGGTTAAAAATTTTACAAAAGTTTGAGGGATCTAGTGAAACGAATGTATAGATGTTCTTTCCACTTATAATACAAAAACGTACAACAACAAAAAAGAAGGAATGATAAAGTAATATTCCTTTAAATGTTTTTTCTAGAACTATATGTATATATATTACTAGAAATAAATCATTTATAAATATCACTTTTGTTATATTTACTTTTCATATATCAATATGAAAATTAAATAGTTTATTGTCATGTTACGTTTTAAGGAATATTATGAAAATCTAAAAATATAAATGAGATGATATCAGATATATGCCAGTAGAGATGTCCAAAAAGGTGTACAAGGAGATGGTCAAAGAAATGGACATAATTGCATCGCACAAGGATCCATCTCAACAACAACGTGCTTCAAATGTAATATGTAATCATTGATTTTTTTGATTAGGTACTCTAGAAATTATACAACATGCATGTATATCTTGGATTCACCCGATCTAACAATGTACTAAATTTAAATATTGAATCGGTTCTACAAATATTTTTCGGAACTAAAAACACAATCACTAATCACATGAACATGAAGAAAGATCAATCGCACACAACACAGATAATTTCCTATGGAAATCTTACAGCTGAAAACCCCACTATCTTCTATTGTATATTAAGCATGGATCATGAAATAATTATGTATAAAACTCTTCTCACAAGAGCCCTCTAGTAATCAACTAATTTTCTCACATTGGCATATGCAAAACTGACCAACACATATCCAATTCTCAACCTCTAGATAGCCTACCTTGCTTGCGCAATCACTGATGGTAAAGATCCCTAAAAGATAGTAATTCTTGTCTGCCTTGACTGTACAAGTATCATGGGCACTCTAATGGGTGTTTGGTTGCATGTTTGCAACCCAATAATCCTACAATTGATAGTCAACCTCCCTTTCACCTAGAACTCAACTGGGTCTCCACTGGAATTGACATGCATGCAGCTAATAATAGTAAATCCTCAGTTGCATGTGAGATCACTGATTGTGAATTAATTAATATTAATTCACTGAATCTCTCACTGGTGTATATTTAGTTACAACTAGCACAACTAAGTTTAACTCACTTAACTAAGTTAAACTATTTACAACTTGCATTAACTAATGCACCAATGCACTTCAAGCTCTATTACAACTATAATTACTCTGCATGCCTCACCAACTACCTCTAACTCGTAATCCACTAGCTAACTGAATTTATCACTTTCAGTTAACTCATTAAAGTCCACATTGAGAATAGATTACATTTTAATGTCCCTCTTAATTAAGGGATAACCAAAATAGACATGCACCCAAAAATAGCACTATGGGCCCCACCCTAGTATGGGTGCTTAATGCGACCAGGTGCTTAATGCATTAGGTGTGGGTGTTGAATCTTTTGTTGAATCTCAACACTCCCTCTCAACAATAAAGGGATTATCCTTCACCCCGATCCTATCTCTATGGTATTCGAATTTTCTCTTGGTGAGCACCTTCCTCAGAATATCTGCATCTTGATATTCCATGGGAATGTATTGTAGCAACATGATCCTTCTCTGCACAAAATCTCTAAGATGATGGTACCGGATATCTATATTATTAGATCTACCATGAAACACAGGATTAATCGAGAGTTTAATGCAACTCTAATTATCACAATGAATCACTGTTGGATCGATCTGAGAGCCAAACAAACCAACCAAGATCTTTCTCATCTAGATAGCCTCACATGCAACTTGACTTGCTGCCATGTATTCCGCTTCTGTTGAACCGAGTGCCACAAATCGTTGTTTCCTATTATGCCAAGAAACTGTTGTCGATCCTATGCTGAGGGTCCCTCCTGATGTGTTCTTTCTACCTGATGGATTTCCAGCCCAATCTGCATCCGCAAAGCCATGCAGCTTCACTCCATTTTTTCGTCTGTAACATAGACCACACTCTGATGTGCCCCTTAGGTGTCTCAGGACATGCTTCCCCGCCTTCCAAAAGAGCTTGGTAGGCTTAACCATAGATTGACTCAGCTGGCTAACTGTGCAAATTTCTGGTCTCATGTTCACCAAATACATTATCGAACCCACTAATTGTCAGTAGACAGTACCATCCACCACCTCTCCAAAAGTAGCATCCTCTTTTCTCCAATTTTCTAGAAGAGGAGTATCCATGGGTTTTCATCTCTCCATGTGAAACTTACCCAATATATCCTTTGCATACTTGCCTTGAGACACAAAAATTTCACCATCCCGCTGCCATATTTCCATTCCAAGGAAATAATGGAGTCTCATTTCCTTCATTTTGAACTCCCTTGCAAGATCCTCCTTGCATGAGTGTATCAGCTGCTCATCATCAGTCAAAATTAGATCATCAACATATAGAAAAATAATAAATAGCTTACCCTCAACCACAATCTGGTACAGGTTTTCATATGCTTCACTTTTGGTGAAGCCCAGTCCTATGAAATAGATGTCTATCTGAGTGTACCAAGCACGCGGTGCTTGCTTCAGCCCATACAATGCTCTTTTGAGTCTGCAGACACGCGACTCACTGTTGAAGATTTAGAAACCTTCAGGCTACTCTATGTACACCTATTCCTTAATGATCCCATTGAGAAACATGGTTTTCACATCCATCTGATGAATGCGCCAGCCCATCTGTGTTGAGAGTGCAAGGATGGATCTTATGTAAGAGTACATTGCAACAGGTGCAAAAGTCTCATCATAATCTATCCCCTCGATCTGTGAGAATCCTCAGGCCACAAATCTTGCCTTTTATTTCTCCACAATCCCATCAACAGCTTTATTTACCTTGTATATCCATCTCGATCCAACCACTGATTTGTCAACCAGTCTTGGGACTATCTCCCATGCAATGTTCCTGAAAATGGAGTCATACTCCTCCACCATTGCATCAACCCAAGTTGGTTTTTGCACTGCTTCCTGAAAGGAATATGGTTCAGTCACAATACATTTGCTCATAAGAGCTATGTATCTAGTAAATCGATCAGGAGACTGTCTCTATCTGCGCTGTGAAGTAGGGGCTCCTACATTCTCTACAAAATCAAGTCTCAATCTATTAGCTTTCATGGTGCACCTTCTGCCATTTCTGATGGATGGATCTGCATGAGTGTTTGCCTCCACTCCATGAACCTCCTCATGTGGTTGGTCCACATCTTGAGACGCATACTTAGGAACCAGAAGTTCCTCCTCTTCATGCAATTCCAGCTCCCTCTCAAGGGACAACCACATGGATTTCTCCTCATCAAATTTGATATCCCGTCGCACAACATTCATTCTGTTGTTTGGAAAATACACATGATAATTATAGGGTTTTTCAGTGTACCCCACAAAAATCCCAACCTCAGTTTTTGGTTCTAGCTTCTTCCTGGCATCCTTGGTCACATGCACATAAACAGATGAGCCAAAAATATTAAAGTGTGAAACATTAGTTTTCTTACCAGTGAAATCCTCTTGAGGTGTACTCATGCCAAGTACTCTATGAGGACAACGGTTCTGCACATGTACTGTTGTGTTTCATGCTTCTGCCCACATATGAATCGGTAGGCCTTGATCATGCAACATCGCTCAAGCTACACCCACAATATTTTTGTTCTTCCTCTCTGCGACCCCATTCTGCCATGGGTTATGCGGCGCTATGATTTCTCTTCAAATTCCTTATTTTTTGCAGAAGTTCTTGAATTCGTTAGAGATGTATTCTCCACCATTAACACTCATAAGTTCCTTCACTTTATTCCCTGACTCTTTCTCCACCAGTGCCTTAAACTCACAGAACTTATAGAATGTTTGATCTTTATTTTGCATGAAGAAGATCCATCACTTATGAGAAAATTAATCAACAAATATTGCATAGTACTTATGTTTTGTTGTTGAAGCAACAGAGAAAGGACCACACACGTCTGTGCGAACTCTCTCAAGGATACCCGAAGCTCGATTTTCCTTCTCATGAAAGGCGTCCTTTACATATTTTCCCATAGTACATCCCTTGCATGTGTCTGACTATGTAAGTGCACCCCTGCGAAGACCAGTAGAAATCTTATGTATGACTTTCAAGGCTCCATGGTGAAGATGTCCCAATCGCTTGTTCCATAATTTGCCCTCATCCTGGCTCACCACTTGATCTGCCTTACCCATCATTGCTACCCAGCCATCTGCCTCTAGCTTATAGAGATTCTTAACCCGAATCCCTATCCTCTTGGCTTGTCCCATTCTTTTATGTCGCAGGAAATCTTTTCCATCATTAAAAAAAACATCATAGCCTCTATCCTCCAACATTGTGACTGAGACCAAATTTTTCTTCAGACCTGGTACATGCATTACATATTTTAATTGAAATGGTTTACCTGACTCCCTCTAAAAGGTAATGGTACCAATCTCGGTAGCACTATACCGTCCGTCGTCGCCCATTTCAATATGCATCTGGAGATATTTCTCCTCCAAGTCACTGAAAAGTTCCTTATCTCCCGTCATGTGAAAGGAAGTGTCACTATCCAAATACCACACATATCCCAATGCACTAGACACCATGCATGCGATAAATTAGAAGTCAAGCTCAAATTGCGAGGAAAGGGCCTCACCAATTGTAGATCCTCCAGCCTTCTTGTTCTTCTTCTTTTGTGTACAGTTAGTAGCAAAATTCCCATGCTCGTGATTGTGAAAACACTTCACCTTGGACATGTCTTGCTTCTTTCCATTCTTGGACTCAGATTTAGAATGGAATTTATTCCCTTCCTTGCCTTGGCAGCCAAAGAACAATCTTCTTCATTTTCATTCTTAGATGAAGATCCATCTCTAGTGTTCCATCCGAACTCCTCCTGCACCAAATCCGACCACAATCATTCCAAATCTAGTAATTTTTCCCTTCCATTGACAGAGTCCTCATAACTGTGCGAATTATTGGGAAGTCCTAAGAGAGACAAGCTCACCAAATCATCATCAACAACTATTATTCCAACGCTCCCCAGTTCATCCTGAAATTGGACAAACTTTGTTAGATATTTTGGAATGGTGTCACCCTTTTCCATCTTGATATTCCTGAGTTTATCTTTGAGCACCAATTTCCTATGGTCATTGTTTCTTTGGAATAGATCCGTCAAAACCTTCCAAATTGAATATGGTGTGGCTTTCCCATGGAGGCTTGAGAAAATGTGGTTTCATACTCCCTCCAACAGGATCCTCCTCACCTTTGCCACTTTATTTTTCCATGCATCAAGATTTGTAGCATCTGCAACATTGGATTTAGGAACATCTTCGTCAATGAATTCCTTCAACCCATTATCTTCCAGTACTGCCTCCATCTTGTCCTTCCAAGCAATGTAGTTCAAGCTTCCCTCCAGTGCATACTCTAACCTCAAGCCATTGAAATCCATTTCGATCTTGAATCAGTTGTATCACCAAGAAGGTATTTCTACAAATTTGAATTCTATCCAGTCACAAACTCAGCCCTTGCTTCACTTCTGCAATTTCCTATGCTCTGATACCATGTAGAAATTATACAACATGAATTTATATATTAGATTCACCTGATATAACAATGTACTAAATTTAAATACTGAATCTCTTCTACAAATATTTTTCAGAATTAAAAACACAATCATTAATCACATGAACATGCAGAAAGATCAATCACACACAACACCGATAATTTCCCTATGAAATATTACAACTAAAAACCCCACTATCTTCTATTGTATATTAAGCATGGATCATGAAACAATTACATAAAAAACTCTTCTCACAAGAGCCCTCCAGTACCCAACTAATTGTCTCACATTGTTATATGCAAAACTGACCAACACAGCCAATTCTCAGACTCCAGACAGCCTGCCTTGCTTCCGAAATCCCTGATGGTAAAGATCTCTAAAAGATAGGAATTTTTTCATGTCTTGACAATGAAATTATCATGGCCACTCCAATGGGTGTTTGGTTGCATGTGTGCAACCCAATAATCCTACAACTGATATTCAACCTCCCTTTCATCTAGAACTCAACTAGGTCTCCACTGGATCTGACATGCATGCAGCTAATAATAGTAAATCCTCAGTTGCATGTGAGATCATTGATTGTGAATTAATTAATATTTAATTCAATGAATCTCTCACTAGTGTATCTTAAGTTACAACTAGAACAACTGAGTTTAACTCACTTAACTGATTTAAACTATTTACAACTTGCATTAACTAATGCACCACTGCACTTTGAACTCTGTTACAACTAGAATTACTCTACATGCCTCACCAACTACCTCTAACTCGAAATCCACTAGATAACTAAATTTATCACTTTCATTTAACTCATTCAAGTCCACATTTGAGAACATATTACAGTTTAATGTCCATCTTAATTAAGGGATAACCAATATAGACATCCACCCAAAAATAGCACTTTGTGCCCCACCCTAGTTTGGGTGCTTAATGCACTAGGCGTGGGTGTTGAATATTCTTTTTGAATCTCAACAAGTACAATATATATAAAAAATTATCATTAAATATTAAGTTTCAATTATTTTCTTGCAGAAAAGAAAAGAAAATGGAACCCATTCAGCACATAAAACAGGATGACAAGGAAGAAAAGGGTTGATATATAAGTTTGTGAGTAATTGTTACTTCCTTATAACAACTCAACTAGATTTCATTTTTGTATATTTTAAGTTGTTTTACAACAATCATCATTAAATGTATTCAAACAGGTGCTAACATACAAAGAAGAACCATCAGATGAATGGATTGACATTGGGTTAAATATGGGTTATCAGTATATGTTGGCATATCATAAATTAATTGTGGAATTTGTAAGCATATATCAATCTTGTTTTACTTAGCTCCATCTATAATTAATAGAAAAAAAAAATATTTTATATTAAATATATTATTTGCTATGGGGTATAAAACTTGCAGGAAACAAAGTATGGAACTGCGCCAACAGATGAAATCTTGAAAGATGGCATGAAAATTGGTTTTGAAAGAATGTGTATAGTTCATGAGTCAATTGTTGCTATGGTACGTCATTTATTTTCTGACGCAAGCCTGCATGCTTGCAATATCCAGGATCATCAATAGCCATGTATATAAGAACGCACTTCAATTTTTTTCCAAATCGAAAACCTCAATCTACTACCATCTCATATCAACATGTGATAGCTTTCCAATATACGCTCAAATTTATTCCTCTTCATCTCATATATTAGCAATCTCACATTCACTCTCCTTCAAACAATTTTATAACTTTTCAACTCAAATAAACATAATGCCTCTTAACTGCTTTTTTCAGAATACACTCATTCATATAAACATGCATGGAAATTTCATCCTATATGAAGTAACATCGATTATGAAAACCTTATTATTAATACACCATCCCAAACTTCCTTCATAATTATCATTCCAACTTACACACTTTCATCACATCTTTTTTGCATTTCATAGAGCTTTTATAAAACCCAACTCTTTACACAAAAGTTCAACCATTCAGTTACAAAGTCAAAAATCGGACTTCATAATCAAAAGCGCCCTTGGGTTCATTACCATTTCTCTATGATTAAATCATTTGAAAACAAACAATCCCATATCACTCATTATAGATTGCGCCCTGATATTCAATCTATAAATATAACCCCTTTGATTTATTCTCATTTGCTTGTCAACTAACAATGAACGCATTCACAATCCAGCTCAGTAGATGCCAACAACGCACTTACCTTTTCGTCCCCCGTTTCTCTTCAAATTTCATTTATCCTCACTGCAGATTGGACCTCGCTCATTTTGGCATTTGCTAAATCAATTTCTTGATTTTTTCTCATATAAAGAAACTTAGCGCCACAACCATTTGCATTCACATAATGACTTCTGCGTTTATAATCATCGAATTAACATAAAAATTTCACATTTCAGAATCCGGATGATATTTAACCTTGCGCTTTTAAAATGCCCAAAATCATCACTTCGTTTATCAAGAAAATCCATTCCATTTGTTTTACTTGCCAACGTAAAACATTTCATTGCAAAACCAAAATATCGCTTTTGCCATCGATTTAACTTCCTTCACTTGCTTCACAAAGGGCCGTTGAATAATGTAATACCTTTTTAAGCGTAATGGATACATTTTCTATTGTATCCATTTCTATATCCAGCTCTAACATTCATATATCGACCATTAAATCATATTTACCATTCACTACCGCATTAACACAAAACAAGGTTCAATTTTCATATGCAACTTCAGCATTTTTATACATGGTAACAAACTATGAGTTTAAACTCTGTTAGAGCCATGAAACCGACCCAAACAGAGGCTTCAACGCCCGGATTCGGTCTTAAAACAGCTGCTTATACACTTCTCATGATTTATGCAATTTATGCAACCAAAACCAGCGTGTGTTCTCCATTTAAATTCAATTTGATACTGAACGCATACAAACTCAGCGCTATATAAATCACATCAAATGTCAATGTAATACTACATCGAATTTACCACAGCTATGCATTTGAATTTAAAAATCGAATTTCATTGTAAACGCTGTCACTAAGTTATTCAAACCTGCGTCTTTTCCATTTCAAATCGAGATTTTAAACCTTCACCTGCGTCCTTTTAAACAGAGATTTTAAACCTTGCACCTGCGCCCAACATAACTCATAACAGGAATAAGATTCGATCCCATTCAACATTCCCCTTTCTGAATTGATTTTAAATATATCAAACTTGACAGTGTTATGTCAAATCCAATCTGCAATTCATTGCAATTTCATGAATCGAATTCAATTCTATTACCCGGGATATATATACCAATCAAACTAAAAAGGCGAAAGCACTTTCTTTGCCACTGTAGCTACCAATTGAAGATCGAGCCTAATCGATCAAATCGACTCAGTCTTAATAAGATGCTGCAATGTTAACTTCTTCCACAGGAATTAAACCACAATTCCTTACAACATTAATATTCCATAACTTAAAAGGATCGAATTCTCTTTTATTCACACAAATTTAATTTTACACAACTCGATAATGGACATACAGAAAAAAACAAATGCTGAATTAACACACCAAACACTTACAATACAAATTTTCCTTCCTGGCCAAATATCCAACATTCATGGCCCTTACAATTTGCCAGAGGCTTACAGCCTTGGCTGTTCAAGCCTACTCTCACACCCTTTACCAATCTCTAATCTCAATGTCTTTTTCTCACAAAAAGCCCTCCTATTTATACAATTTTTAAAAATCATTACATTAAATGCTCAATCCCTTAAAATCCTCAACAAACCCCTAAATCTCTCAACATCCCTAAAGGATAGGTTTTTATCCCTAAAATCCTTCAATTTATTAAATTTCCTCATATCCTTTTATTAATAAAAAGATATTTACATAAATCCTCACCTTCTCCTATTTAATTCAAATTAATTAATAAAATATTAAAAATCATCACACCCTATATTTACAAATTAATATTGTCACACCCCATATTTACAAATGGAGAAAAAAGGTCTTGATGCTCCTGCATCAGACTCCCCATGTAAGAAAATTCATGACCACCTGGTCATAAGTCTGGATATCTCCTCCTGGATCCCAAATTTTATTTTGTAATCTTTCCGTGCTTGTCGATTGCTTCACTGCTGTTGCTATCTGTCGTTGTCCTCCAGGGTTCCATATTTTGTGTTGTAGTGCTCCACCTGCTCTGCTCTTGCAATCTTTCACTGTCATTCTCTTGTTGTCGCTCATTTTCTTTCTTTCGGCTGTCTTTCTCTGGGATGTTTTCATCATTAACCTCCTTATCAACTCAATTTCTTTGTCTAGTATGTCATCTGTCTGCTGGTCGCTTCCATCTCTTGATTGCTCCTTTTCTGCTGCTACTACTATAAATGTTGTGTCACATGTTGCTCTAGCTGTCACTATGGATGTTGCGGCCTCCCAATCTTCCTTTCCCTCTGCAACATTCCTTTGTTTGTCACCTGCAATTTTATCTGCAATTTCTTCTTGATTATCATTTATGACAACTGCTTTGTCATCCTTCTTCAGCAATCTATCCTTAACATCCTTCATTAGATGTTCTTCCTCTTCTTCTTTCATTTGACTATCCACCTGTGCCAAATATGTTCTAGCATCTGCAACAACATCTTCAATCATAAGACAATCATTATAATAATAAAAAATAAGGCCTCTGTACCTCTTTTCCCTTTAGCAACACTTCAGTATGTTGCGTTGATTTCTCTTCTTCTGTCAGCATATCAGTATGCTGATCCAAACTCAAAGAACTCCTGAGACTGTCAGCTAGTCTCCACTTCTCATCAGCTATTTCAATGATGTCTTCCAGCATTTGTCCACTGTAGTGAACTGATTCTTTCCCAGCCTCTGCTTCCAAACTTTCATCTTCTGGAAGGTACTCTTTCACATCTTTGTCAGCTTTAAAAGACTGTCTATCTTCTTCCAAACCTGCAATCACACACAAATCATTAGTTTTAAAATCACAAGACCTTACGGTCTTGTTTGATGTTTCAGTTATCAAGTTTTTGGGCTGCTTTGAATCATTCATATGATTCAACTCCTCTAGCTCTTCATCACTTTCAAAAAGCAATGGTCCACTTTCTGGATAACATATCGAAACTTCAACATCTTCTTCAGCATCTTCATTTTGCTGTAGCTCAACTGTTTCGAGCTTCTCTATCCTCTGTCTGGCATCTATGACCTATTCAAGTTCCCTTAGTTCCTTTATCAACTACATATTTACCTGATGATTCCATTTCTCTTGTAGCCTCTGCCACTTCAACTTCTTTCTCATGACATAACCATGCTTCTAGTTTTCCTCATTTCTTTGCAACATCTCCATTAACACCTCAAGCTGAACTGCTATCTCCGCCTTCTCCTTCTCATATTCCTCTTTGCTTAACTGTCTCTGTATGCCAATTGCCTTGGCATCCTTTCCCTTTTGTCTTCTGTTGTGGTTTATTTCAGAACCTCTGTGACGACTGTCACTAGTCATCATCATTTCCATCTCTATGAGTCCCTCACTCACTTTTCTATGAGTTACACTAAAGCCTCTTCAGCAGCAAGTCCCGTCCTGCCGCCACTTACCTCACTAAGCTCTCCTCACTCAGTCTTTTGGCAAGCAATTGGTTCTTTCTCTGGAACCTCCTTTGAGCACTTCCCTTTGCTCTTCCTGGGCTTCAACTCATCTGCATGTTCACAACTGTCTTCCTTATCCAATCTCTATTGGATTTTCTCAAGGTTCTGCCACACCTATGCTTTCACCAGTTTTCTGTTAGCAATTTTAAACATGTCTTCTATGGATTTTCCTTTTGGGAGTTGCAAAAATACTTCTGCTTTAATGCAAAGACTACAATCTTCAAACTCAAATAAACCCAGATCACCTTACCTTCAAGATCTCAGTCTGATCCTGTCCTTCCATTCTCCTGTACGTCAATCTCATCATTCCTGCAATTCTGTCTAGCAAATCTTTATGCTTCCTCAGCACAAATTCACTGTCAATCAGATTTTAAAATCTGATTCTCTCTTCCAATCTTCCGACTTTATCTGCTCAATTCTTCAGCTGTACTCTGGTTTTCTTTGACTGTCAGATTAGAATCTGACCTCCTTTGCCTGCATGCACATCTGCTACTTCATCATTCATCACACATTCAGAAATATATTCCAGTTTAACAAACCTTCTGTCTTCATTCAGAAAAACAAACATTCTTCATTTCAACAGAGCCAAGCTCTGATACCAAAAATGACGCAAGCCTGCATGCTTGCAATATCCAGGATCATCAATAGCCATGTATATAAGAATGCACTTCAATTTTTTTCCAAATCGAAAACCTCAATCTACTACCATCTCATATCAACATGTGATAGCTTTCCAATATACGCTCAAATTTATTCCTCTTCATCTCATATATTAGCAATCTCACATTCACTCTCCTTCAAACAATTTTATAACTTTTCAACTTTCAAACAAAGTTCAAATGCCTCCTTAACCATGTTAATGCTAACATACACTCATTCATATGCAAACATGCATGGCAATTTCATCCTATATGAAGGCAACAATGATTATGAAACCTTTATTATTAATACACACCATCCCAAACTTCCTTCATAATTATCATTCCAACTTACACACTTTCATCACATCTTGTTTGCATTTCATAGAGCTTTTATAAAACCCAACTCTTTACACAAAAGTTCAACCATTCAGTTACAAAGTCAAACCCTTTTAAAAGCGGACTTCATATTCAAAATCAAAAGCGCCATTGGGTTCATTACCATTTCTCTATGATTAAATCATTTGAAAGCAAACAATCCCATTACACTCATTATAGATTGCGCCCTGATATTCAATCTATAAATATAACCCCATTGATTTATTCTCATTTGCTTGTCAACTAACAATGAACGCATTCACAATCCAGCTCAGTAGATGTCAGCAACGCACTTACCTTTCTGTCCTGCTCTTCAACTCTGCATTTATCCTCAATGTAGATCGGACCTGCTCATGGCATTTACAAATCAATTTCTTGTTGATTTTTCTGCAGTAAAACTTAGCGCCACAATTTGATTATATCTGCACAATAGACTCTCTGCGCTATCAATTCATCGAATTAACATAAAAACTTCTCCATTATGATTTCAGAACCGGATGATATTTAACCTTGCGCTTTTAAACATAAAAATCATCACTTCGTTTATCAAGCAACATCCATTCCATTTGTTTTACTTGCCAACGTAAAACATTTCATTGCAAACCAAAATATCGATTTTGCCATCGATTTAACTCTTCACTTGCTGCGCTGTTGAATACTGTGTATTACCCTTTTTTAAGTAGAATGGATACATTTTCTATTGTATCGATTTCTATATCCAGTTCTAACATTCATACATCGACCATTAAATCTGCGCTTCAGCTCATTCACTACCAGTATTAACACAAAACAAGGTTCGAATTTCATATGTAACTTCAGCGTTTTTATATATGGTAACAAACTATGAATTTAAAACTCTGTTAGAGCCATGATATCGACCCAAACAGAAGCTTCAACGCTCGGATTTGATTTTAATACAGCTGCTTCTACACTTCTCATGGATTATGCAATTCTTGCAACCAAACCAGCGTGTGGTCTCCATTTAAATTCAATTTGATACTGAACGCATACAAACTCAGCGCTATATAAATCACATCAAATGTCAATGTAATACTACATCGAATTTACCACAGCTATGCATTTGAATTTAAAAATCGAATTTCATTGTAAACGCTGTCACTAAGTTATTCAAACCTGCGTCTTTTCCATTTCAAATCGAGATTTTAAACCTTCACCTGCGTCCTTTTAAACAGAGATTTTAAACCTTGCACCTGCGCCCAACATAACTCATAACAGGAATAAGATTCGATCCCATTCAACATTCCCCTTTCTGAATTGATTTTAAATATATCAAACTTGACAGTGTTATGTCAAATCCAATCTGCAATTCATTGCAATTTCATGAATCGAATTCAATTCTATTACCCGGGATATATATACCAATCAAACTAAAAAGGCGAAAGCACTTTCTTTGCCACTGTAGCTACCAATTGAAGATCGAGCCTAATCGATCAAATCGACTCAGTCTTAATAAGATGCTGCAATGTTAACTTCTTCCACAGGAATTAAACCACAATTCCTTACAACATTAATATTCCAGAACTTAAAAGGATCGAATTCTCTTTTATTCACACAAATTTAATTTTACACAACTCGATAATGGACATACAGAAAAAAACAAATGCTGAATTAACACACCAAACACTTACAATACAAATTTTCCTTCCTGGCCAAATATCCAACATTCATGGCCCTTACAATTTGCCAGAGGCTTACAGCCTTGGCTGTTCAAGCCTACTCTCACACCCTTTCCCAATCTCTAATCTCAATGTCTTTTTCTCACAAAAAGCCCTCCTATTTATACAATTTTTAAAAATCATTACATTAAATGCTCAATCTCTTAAAATCCTCAACAAACCCTAAATCTCTCATCATCCCTAAAGGATAGGTTTTTATCCCTAAAATCCTTCAATTTATTAAATTTCCTCATATCCTTTTATTAATAAAAAGATATTTACATAAATCCTCACCTTCTCCTATTTAATTCAAATTAATTAATAAAATATTAAAAATCATCACACCCTATATTTACAAATTAATATTGTCACACCCCATATTTACAAATGGAGAAAAAAGGTCTTGATGCTCCTGCATCATTTTTTATTTACATTAATGTATATTATTTAATATTGCAATTTTCATTATTCTCACCAATGTATATATACTCATTACAATTTATTTTTATGCTTGTAGATGGAAGGTGAAGAAGAAGAAAGCAATCAACACCGTGAACAAAACATTCCTCAAAATAACCCAAGTCATGGAATTAGCTTGATTAGTGACAGCAATTAAAGCGAAGAATGGTGATAATTATGTTTGGATATCAAAGCAAGGCATTGTATTTTTTGAAATATTTTTCTGTGAAATCAGACATTTTGTTTAATGTAATGGACATAATGTCTCAATTGAAAGACAAAAGGATACCAATAACTGTCCCATTTTGTATGAAAAAGAGTGTCTTATTCATATATATATAATAAAATATGTTTTAATTTATTCTATTGTGTTCTCCATTGTCGCTGTGAAATGTAACACCACTGATTAAATATATGGATTATTAAATATTATAATGAATAGATGTGAAATCTCGATGCAACCAAAAGGCCGCAAATAACCACAATAGGCAGAAACTTTAATTGTATGCTTGTTTCAAAGGTTATTACTCGTTAAACGGTATTCACGTGTGAAACTATGGTTTTATGGTCCAACAGAGATACAGACCCATCGTGGCAGTTAGCACTTCGTACCTTTTAAAACTTACCTCCCCACAGATTTCAACGCTTAACACTTTTGCAATATTGCAATTTTTCAATTTCACAATTCACAACAAACTAGATATCGCATGTCGCAAACTTTTAAGTTTAGCGATAACCATAACCCTTTATCCTATGTGATATGCGATATGTGCAACATTGCATCGCAACCTCCTTACCTTATCTTTTATCGTGTCACAACTAATACAACTTATCGGGCGATGTTTTAAACTCAAATGCTAAAATCGTCGGTATGTGAAATCTTGTTGAGTGCAATTTAATCTACATCGTTGATCTCAGCCAGATCTAATGTTCCTTGCTTCACCTTTACTCCTTCGCTTCACATCGTAATTCAACCAACTTATGTGTAAATCCTTAATGCATAACTCAAAATTTTTCGATGCGCGATGGCCAATATACAACTTCGAAACTTGCACGAATCAACGACTTCACTTGAACCTTTTACACAGAACATTGTTGTGTCTTTGCTGTTCGCATCACCACTCGGATTTCTTGAATGCGATGTGCGATAATGTGATATTAAATTCAACAGAAACATAAAAGTGACAATTAACACAGACATGAGAAATTAAAACACACAAACACTTGGAATTAATCAAAGATGTGAATACACAGAGCCGAGCCCTTTGATGACTGAGTTTTACACTAACTTCTCATCTCTTTCTCTCCTCTATCACACTGCTCACACTTCTATCACACTTTGCTCTGTTCATCTACCCTATCACACTTCACACCTATTTACACTTCCATCTAACTGAAAGTGGTTTGTCATTTATTAGCTTTAAAACAAACTCTATCTTATCCTCTTAATCTAATATATTTGGCTAAACATCCTCGTAGGGAGAACCAAATTTGATAATTTTATTCCTATTTAATCTAGGACATTAAAACAACTAACATCTCACAATTAAAACTTAACAAAATATTAATAACCAAGTTCTCCACCTCTTGTTAGCCACAACATGTGAACACGTAATCACATTGTTGACTAATTTCTGGATGCTCCTGCTTCAAATATGATGATATGATATAACAAATTAATCCAAACATCACATTCAAATGCACTAATAAAAATTTAATTGATATGAATATTGTTATAAGATATGAGTCGTATTTTGATGAATAATGAATTTTTAAAAAATCACAATAATTATGATATGATATAACAAATCAATCCAAACATCACATTTAAATGCACTAATAAAAATTTAATTTCCATGAATATTTTTTTAAGATATGTGTTGACTTTTGATGAATAATGAATTTTAAAAAATCACAATAATTGCACTGTCACAGGTCGATGTTTCTAAAAAATAAAAAATGAACACCAGTGCGTGTCATTTAATGTGCATCGTTTCATTTTTATTCTAATGCACATCGGTACATTTCTACGACCTATGGGCACTGCACAAATACCAATACCAATTATAACTCTTGGTGCGTTTGTGCGATATTGCGCATCGGTGCGTTTATGTGATACTGCTCACCGGTGCGTTTCTACGACCTATGGGCACCGTACAAATACCAATGCAAATTAGAATGATTAGTGTGCTTGTATAATACTCTAAACCGGTGTGTTGATACGACCTATGGGCACCGCACAAATCCCAGTACCAATTAGAACAATCGATGCATTTGTGTGATACTGCACACCGGTGCTTTTGTATAATACTACGCACTAGTGCGTTGATATGACCTATGGGCACTGCAAAAATCCAAATACCAATTAGAATGTCCCAATGCGTTATATCACCTACAGTGCTCCCAGTGCAGCTGTAGACCTTAACGTCCTAGTGCATGCACCTTCGACCACTCGGGGCGACTGTCTGGCTAACACGCACCGGGACATTGCTAAACGCCCTGGAGCATCCTATATTTGTTTTCCATCCTGGTGCTTGTTTCCAGTCACTCTAAAATGCACCGGTGTGTTAACACCTGATTAGCACACTAATGAAAAAAACATTTGTAATAACCTCTGGTCGACCAGGTTTTTTTAGTGGTGTTGAAATTTCGTTAGAAACTCCGCCAAAAACTTCGTTATTGAAAACGGATGTTGTAGAATTTTTTTTTTACAATTTTGGCCAATTTTATAACACTAAAACCTCCTTTATAACCTCCACTAGAGGGTATTTTCCTTGTAGTGCAAGGTCGACCACATCATCATGTAGGCTCATGAAACCCAATGGACATGACTCTTGACCCCCACCGACTTGTATAAATAAGGGAGACCTCCAACCTCATTTGGCACCTCATCTACTCAACTTATTCTCTCTCCTTATCTGATTCGTTCATACAAATGATTGGGTAACCCTTCTTCTCACATGTATGGTTGGAAAAGAGGACAAATTTAAGGATTGAAGCGGGGTTTGACCTGCATAGACCGCAGGGTTGACGTCAGGTTGACCAAGTTTGACCATTATTTTAATGATTGTTTTGGTCTGACTTTGACCACCTAAGAAGGTTGAGTTTGACTGGGTATGATCAAGATGTTTTTTGGATGGTTTTTTGCTGCTATGACTAGCACTGAATTTCTAGTTAGGGTTGTTGACTGCTGCAAGAAATTTTCAAATTTTACTGGGTTGCTTTGATCATCATTTAGCAAGTCAATTTTGAATTTATTTTTCTCTCTCTTTGCTAAAAAATTGATATTTATAATAATAAGTATTGATCAAATTTTTTTCCCCATCTTGGGGTTTTCCCCTTGCATTTGCAAAATCTGGTGTTCTCTTGTCTTGGTTTGTCTTTTGCATACTTTTTATGTTCTATCTATAGTTAATGTCAATGTTTGGTTAATGTGATTACTATTGGACTCTAAATTGGAAATTGTCATTAGGCTACCAAAAGGACATTGAAGTAATTGTGTAAATCATAGAACATACCATTGTTAACTAAAATTAACAAGAACAGAAGGAAATATGTGGTTATACAATGGCTATTTGCACAACAAATTCGTATAGTGGTACATATATGTACAATCATACAAATTCATACAACATATATGTATAGTTGTACAAAATCATATAGTAGGTTGAAAAATATTCCTTGCAGGATGTTTCTTCTCAATTTTTGTGCAGATCTATTTCTAAGGTGATTTTTATTAACCGTGCTACTCTAGTTTGGAAAATTTTGCTATTCTAGTTTTGTAACCTTTGAATAAGGAATGAAAAATTAATGTTGAAAGATAATTTATCAATGTATGTGGAAAACTATTTACACTTCTCCTATGTACTTTTCCAGCTATCATGTTATTGATCCTATGGCTTGAAATTAATTTTTGAGATAATTAAATTCAATAATTTATTTGTTTAATTGGTATCATAAGGATATCGATCACTTAAGGTTAGAAATTTCTACATGGTATTAGAGTTTTGTGTAGATTGAGATTTTCAAGCAACAATATATCAATTGTTAGAAACAAGGACTAGAAGTTATAGGGTTTCAATAATTTTTTAAAACTAATTTTTGATCTAGGAGTTCCTTGAGTAGATCCTAGAGATAGCATCAACTAGCCTTAGATTTGAGGAAAGATTTGATGGTGCTACAAATTTCTTGTCTTGGAAAGTTAGGGTTTCACTCTTATCGGAAGAAAATGATCTTTAGGATATTTTCAAGGATGTTTTTCCCTCACCTCTATTTCTTTAATTGTAGGCAACTCACAAGAAGTAATGGCCAATCATATGATTAACGGTTCTAGTTAAGAATTACTTGTATCCTCACTTATTCAATAAGAAGATGACAAGGGAAATGTTTAATTCCCTAATGATTCTTTATTAGTGAGAACACAAATAATAAGATTTTGTTGCAGAGAAAACTTAGACCCATATATATGACTAGATCAAATCCAATTACAATGTATCTATGAAGGTCATACACATTTGTGTTCAACTTACAACAATTAGGGAGAAGAGTGAAAATATAGAGTTAGTAAAAATGAAATTGAATGGATTCTTAACTTCATGGTAACTATTGTAGCACAATCTGGCCCAGCTATAAGGTCAAATATTTTAAAAGAAAACTCCAACACATGATTAAATTCTCAAAGTTTGATTGGCATCTATTGATATTTGTTGGCAGCTCTACAAAGGGAATGGATTTTGGGTTTCCCAGAAATTATATTTTTGTGGGAGCCATTTAATAAAAAACATCATATTTATATAATTCTTTTTTTGATAAAAATGATGTTTGGCCGAAAATTAGTTTTTTATAAACCATAATTAGCATTTTTATTTCCTTTATGGAGAGGTTATGTATTCTAATTATATAAAAAAAGAGGCTCAAGGCCTAGTTCATGCTATGTATATGGCCATCAATGGAAATTACAAATCATTGAGAGACAAGAAAGTCCAAAGAAAAAATACACCATTCATCTCAAATTCCTCTAACATCCAAAATCTCCAATTTGGCATCAAAAGTGACATCTAAGGTGCATTAAAGGATACACATGGGTGAGAAGTACATGGAACATGAAGGTGGAAGTGGAGGAAGCCATTGTTCTGATACTAGTTACTGGAGTATGGAAAGGAAACATCAAGTGGTGGTAGCACACCTAGAGTGATCATAATACACTCACACTTTGGTGTTTCTCATCCCTCCACACTATCTGTACAATTGAAGGAAAAGACTGAACATGATGCTAGTAATGAAGGTTTAGGAAAGGGTATCATTTTTAATACACTAAGCCTAAAAGCAGAAGCATGGATGGAAAAGAAGGGAATAACCTGGCCATGGTGGGAATGTGAACATAATAGAGGTGAGCCTAAGAATTATTTCTCATGGTCATGGCTGAATCCTGACCATGAAAAGGATTTCAGTCATAGATATGAAGCTGGTGAACATAATCAAAAATACTTTTCTATTGTAAATTTCTCAACCTCAAATTATTCTACGAGATCATGGCATTCATCAAATAATCATAGCACTAGCAGCAGGACTAATGTTAGCAAAACAAGTGGTGTTGAACAAAAGGCAGAAGGAGGCCCAAAGCATATGGAGTGTGAAGTTTTATGGGAGGAACTTATTATTGGAGAACAAATAGGTAAGGTTTCTTGTGGAACTATGTACCATGGTATTTTTTATGGTTCATATGTAGCTATTAAGGTGTTTACGCAATAGTAATACTCATAGGATATTATACAATCATTTTAGGAGGAGGTGGAAATTATGAGAAAATTAAGGCATCCAACCATATCTCTTTTTATGGGAGCAGTTTCCTCTTCAGGGTGGCTATGCATAGTATCAAATTTTCTTTTACAGGGGAGTTTTTTCTTATTCCTACAAAGAAAAACTTCGGGGATGGCTTAGAGTAGATGATCACGCATGACATTGGACATAGCATGTAGAATGAATTACCTTCACCACTAGAACCCACCCATTATCCATTGGGACTTGAAAACTAATACTTTCATATCTAGAAAGTTAGGAAAGGGCATGCCAAAGTGGATGGATCCTGAAGTATTAAGAAATTAATATTCCAATGAAAATTTAGGTACTTAGAGTTTTGGAGATATATTATGGGAACTTGCCACTGAGTGGATTCCATGAATTGTTGGATTTATGAACCAACTATTGCAGATCGCAAGAGGCTTGAATCCTCAATGGACATCCATGATTGAAATATGTTGGCATAGTGATCCAAATTTCCGTACATCATTCCAAGATCTCACAAAGCAGTTGAACGACTTCCAAAAGCATCTTACTGATCATATAACTCAAAAATAACGAAGAAATTTGCACATACCAAAGGAATATGAGAACAATAGAATATTTGTGACCTAACTTGTGTCCATAAGATAAATTCATACAACGCCTTGTTTGGAAAAAGATTAAAATATGTTATAATTCCAAACTGACGACTTTTCTTAGAAATTTTGGAAGTTTTAACTGTTTGCGGTCGTTTTCTCTCCCATTGTTCTTTCCCAGTGATGGTTGTAACAAATTTTCGATGGTTCGATGGTCATTAAATATGGTTTGTAACCTTTCGAATCCGTCGCCATCGAAAATAGTTCTTATCGTTGTGGAAGTGATGAAGAGCAAAACCCACTTTAGGGCAGGTTCACCTTTCATTTTTCTAAATGAACCTGCAACCTCAAAACTGTAACAAAATGCCGATTCATAATTCAAAAATTGATTCTAGGCCTATAGGTTATAGGTCACCATGCTTCCATGCGCCACTTCCAATATATCGGAAGCACTAAACCCATCTTCAATCCACAACTGCACTATAAACACCCAAATGTTATTTTAACTGCATCGGCAGCGATTTAAATGACCAAAACATATCATAAACCTTTAGACCAACGGACGGTGGTTCCATCTCCATCTCACAACACGATGCAAAATAAATGTTATGGTTTTCAAAACCATCTTTGCTCCCATTAAACTGCTCGCTTAGAAACTCTGCTTCTGAATTGTTTACACAGAGTTTTTCCTTGTCTTTTACTGTGCTTCAACACGATATGAAATATACACATGGATCCAGATTCCATTTCTTCAAACATTTTTATGTGGTTTCAGACCACGGTTTCTCCATGTCTGTTGCACGTCGCCATGGTTTCATTGCGTTGTTGTGTGGTTTTTTTAACCCACCGTTCTGCCATGTTAAAACTACAGGTTTGACTCAACACATAATCGCACAATATTTATTCAACAATACTCTATATTGCTCTAGATCGACGTCAATCCTCACAGTCTAATATCACAGCATTTAACTCATGAAATTGAGCTATGAGAAAGCACAAATCGATACGCAGAACTTCCACACAACGCATACTTCAATTATGTAGATCCGCCACACTACAGAAATCTCAGGCTATTACATTGTGCTCATTCGCTCCTCCTTGCACATTACAGACTTGCAGTTATATATGTTTACAAGAGATCGTGAACTGTTTAAGATCCACAAAATTCTCTCCCAAGCGTTCAAAACTCTTCATCTCCTCAGCCGCACACATGGCAGATCAGTTACATAAGTTTCAGCATCGGTTTTCAATAAAAATTTGCCCCCAATTTACATGATTGTTCACATACTCGGTCTCTTCAGCTGCAGATTCGAACTTGAATTCGAACATGTTCGGATGCCCCTGCATCAAACTCCCGAGGCACAAAAATTTATGACCTCCTGGTCATATGTCTTCTCCAGCTGCCAGCAAGTCTAATCATGTCATCTGTGGAACTTCTCTTCCTGATCTTCCCGTAGCAACATCTCCTGAACAATTCTCACCTGCATCCTCTGCGGAATTGTCCTCTGTGAGCTGCAACAAAACCTCTGCAATAGCAAGTCTTCTTGCTACCAGATACCTCACCAAGCTTCTCTCCTGAGCTCCGGCTCTCGGCATCTCTTTGGTTCGCTCCTATGGAACCAGCTCTAGGTTGCTGCAATCTTCTCACCTTCCTCTGCTGCTACCTTCACAATAAAAAAGAAAATCACCAGCTTACAAATTTTCACAAACTGTACCTCTTCTTCCTTTGTACGCGAACTTTTTCTCTGCAGGAAATCATTTTCCCGCTCTGATACCACTTGATGAAGAGCAAAACCCACTTTAGGGCAGGTTCACCTTTCATTTTTCTAAATGAACCTGCAACCTCAAAACTGTAACAAAATGCCGATTCATAATTCAAAAACCGATTCTGGGCCTATAGGTTATAGGTCACCATGCTTCCATGCGCCACTTCCAATATATCGGAAGCACTAAACCCATCTTCAATCCACAACTGCACTTTAAATACCCAAATGTTATTTTAACTGCATCGGCAGCGATTTAAATGACCAAAACATATCATAAACCTTTAGACCAACGGACGGTGGTTCCATCTCCATCTCACAACACGATGCGAAATAAATGTTATGGTTTTCAAAACCATCTTTGCTCCCATTAAATCGCTCTCTTAGAAACTCTGCTTCTGAATTGTTTACACAGAGTTTTTCCTTGTCTTTTACTGTGCTTCAACATGATATGAAATATACACGTGGATCCAGATTCCATTTCTTCAAACATTTTTATGTGGTTTCAGACCATGGTTTCTCCATGTCTGTTGCACGTCACCATGGTTTCATTGCGTTGTTGTGTGGTTTTTTTAACCCACCGTTCTGCCATGTTAAAACTACAGGTTTGACTCAACACATAATCGCACAATATTTATTCAACAATACTCTATATTGCTCTAGATCGCCGTCAATCCTCATAGTCTAATATCACAGCGTTTAACTCATGAAATTGAGCTATGAGAAAGCACAAATCGATACGCAGAACTTCCACACAACGCATACTTCAATTATGTAGATCCGCCACACTACAGAAATCTCAGGCTATTACATTGTGCTCGTTCGCTCCTCCTTGCACATTACAGACTTGTAGTTATATATGTTTACAAGAGATCGTGAACTGTTTAAGATCCACAAAAGTCTCTCCCAAGCGTTCAAAACTCTTCATCTCCTCAGCCGCACACATGGCAGATCAGTTACATAAGTTTCAGCATTGGTTTTCAATAAAAATTTGCCCCCAATTTACATGATTGTTCACATACTCGGTCTCTTCAGCTGCAGATTCGAACTTGAATTCGAACATGTTCGGATGCCCCTGCATCAATCTCCCGAGGCACAAAAATTTATGACCTCCTGGTCATATGTCTTCTCCAGCTGCCAGCAAGTCTAACCATGTCATCTGTGGAACTTCTCTTCCTGATCTTCCCGTAGCAACATCTCCTGAACAATTCTCACCTGCATCCTCTGCGGAATTGTCCTGTGAGCTGCAACAAAACCTTTGCAATAGCAAGTCTTCTTGCTACCAGATACCTCACCAAGCTTCTCTCCTGAGCTCCGTCTCTCGGCATCTCTTTGGTTCGCTCCTATGGAACCAGCTCTAGGTTGCTGCAATCTTCTCACCTTCCTCTGCTGCTACCTTCACAATAAAAAAGAAAATCACCAGCTTACAGATTTTCACAAACTGTACCTCTTCTTCCTTTGTACGCGAACTTTTTCTCTGCAGGAAATCATTTTCCCGCTCTGATACCACTTGATGAAGAGCAAAACCCACTTTAGGGCAGGTTCACCTTTCATTTTTCTAAATGAACCTGCAACCTCAAAACTGTAACAAAATGCCGATTCATAATTCAAAAACCGATTCTGGGCCTATAGGTTATAGGTCACCATGCTTCCATGCGCCACTTCCAATATATCGGAAGCACTAAACCCATCTGCAATCCACAACTGCACTTTAAACACCCAAATTTTATTTTAACTGCGTCGGCAGTGATTTAAACGACCAAAACATATCATAAATATTTAGACCAACGGACGGTGGTTCCATCTCCATCTCGCAATGCGATGCGAAATAAATGTTATGGTTTTCAAAACCATCTTCGCTCCCATTAAACTGCTCGCTTAGAAACTCTGCTTCTGAATTGTTTACACAGAGTTCCGCCTTGTCTTTTACTGTGCTTCAACACGATATGAAATATACACGTGGATCCAAATTCCATTTCTTCAAACATTGTTATGTGGTTTCAGAACACGGTTTCTCCATGTCTGTTTCACGTCGCCATGGTTTCATTGCGTTGTTGTGTGGTTTTTTTAACCCACCATTCTGCCATGTTAAAACTACAGGTTTGACTCAACACATAATCGCACAATATTTATTCAACAATACTCTATATTGCTCTAGATCGCCGTCAATCCTCACAGTCTAATATCACAGCGTTTAACTCATGAAATTGAGCTATGAGAAAGCACAAATCGATACGCAGAACTTCCACACAACGCATACTTCAATTATGTAGATCTGCCACACTACAGAAATCTCAGGCTATTACATTGTGCTCGTTCGCTCCTCCTTGCACATTACAGACTTGTAGTTATATATGTTTACAAAAGAAGATCAGTTACATAAGTTTCAGCATCGGTTTTCAATAAAAATTTGCCCCCAATTTACATGATTGTTCGCATACTCGGTCTCTTCAGCTGCAGATTCGAACTTGAATTCGAACATGTTCAGATGCCCCTGCATCAGGAAGTCCTGCACCACAATAAAATGTGTAGAGCAAGCATCCAAGCTTATGTGGAAAAGAAGGCTTATTTTATAATCAATATTGAGTCCATGAAGTTCTTAGAATTCTCGCCGTTATAAAAAATATTCCTTCCTCAGATTTTAAAATCCTGAGAGAAGTCGATGAATATTAAAGGCCAAGTAGCGTGATGATATGAGTTAATAGGTGGCTCATGCACAGCGATAAATTAAGATAAAGTGCAACACTATTGTTTGGAGGACTTTGGCATCCACAATGAAACGAAATTATATTTTAACGTCCACGAAACTAAAAATAGTCTATGGGACTCTGAGTTCTCTATTTTTCTCTTTTTGCAATTCAGAAATTTTCTTATTCAAATTGATGATGAACTGGCCCAACCTTCCAACAATCCCATCGCTGAAAACACAATGCCAAGAAACTGATGCTAACATATCCCCATAAATTTCTTTTATGTATTTGAACGCATCTCATTCCAAAATGAAATGTTTCTCCGATTCCACTGCCCCATATGTGCAAAATGTACACATCTGTTCTTCCCAAGATTCTTTATGCCTTTTCCACCATCATGTTACACACCGAAGTTGATGTGAGTTAGTTCTTAATATAGAAATAAGAACCTTTTCCCTCCATGAAATGTTAGCTCCAATGTACTCTTTTTGTTGGATATCATATGTAGGGTTGAATTCTTCAATGTAGTACTTATTATTTCTACCCAACACTTTTCCCCATACCTGTTTACGAAACTTCTCCACAATAAATTTCTTTAGCTCCTTGCTATTTGTGGGACGGGCATTGAGGTAGATATTCCATTTTTGCATCCATGCGTAGTTTTTTTCTCATCCATGTTTTCTTTCTTTCACTCATGCCTTCCTTGAAGATAACATTAGGCCATCTACCTACTCCTATTTTCTCAATTATTTTTAGATGTCTTATGAGTTGCACCATAGCAATTGCCTCAATGGGAATTGCCCCTATTTCACTCAAAATTATCTCATAAGTTACTGAACTTTTTATTTTTAACTTGCTCATGATCAAGCATTTTTGGATTTTCTTAATTTGCTTCCATTTTGAGACAGGGGTGCTACTATCCCACAATTCACACCCATATAGCATCACTGGACAAACTAGGAGTCCAAAAAGCACTTTAATTATTTTCCAATCCCATAACTTTGCCTCTCTACATCTATTTTTAAGAGCATATAATTATTTCCACCCTCCTAAGATTCTCTTCTTTCTGCAATCCTCCCAATCAAGTTTGTTGTTGAAATCAATCCGAAGGTATTTGTACTCATTTACTTCTTCAAGAATGTTGCCTTCAAAGAAGAACGTATGTTGACTCTGCTTCCTTTTATTAGAGAAAATCATTATTTGGTCTTGCTAATATTGACTTTCATCCTCACTGCTCTCAGAAAAATGCTCAATGACATACAGGTGCATCTGCAATCCATGGGCTGGTTTAGAAATTAATACAAGATCATCAACATATAAAATAATCTTTATCACAAACTCCCCCAACTGAACACCATCCCCACCTTGAAAATTTAGCCACTCTTCCAATTTATCAATATATAAACCAAAAATAGTAGAGGATAGAGGGCAACCTTGCTTGACTCTAATGTCACTTTTAAAGCTTTCTGAGGTTCTAATTTTGACTTTCACCTCTTCATAAAGTCTATGGACAACAACTATATAATGCAAAGAGATTTCAAGTTCTTCCATTCTACACCACAAATTATCTCTAGGGACTGTTTCAAATTCCTTTTTGAAGTCAAAAAAACAACATAATACTTCGATGGTGCATTAGCCCCAACCATTCACTCGCAGCCCTAGTTGTCCCCAGCTACGCACGAAAAATACAAGGCCATTGCGGACTTCAAGGTGTTGATGCACAATGTGCAGATCCGGTCACGCAAAGATCTAGTATGGTATAACTTTCCTTACATGGTGACAGAGGTTGAGATCGACTAGGTCATTTCGACTTAGCCCGATGCATGGAAGATTGGGTTAGGCTCCACCCATCTTGTCACAGTCTCAATATCCAAAAAAGAGACAACATGTGCCACCAAGGAGAAAGAAGCAGATAAGGTCACTGAGAAGGAAAAAGAGAAATAAGTCAAGAAATAATCGGAGAAGGAAGCTGAGCTGGAGAAGGACATTCAATCTCGGTGGCACAGATGGCCAAGATGATATCGGAGTTGAGTCCACCAGAGGTACCAAGCACAATGTTGAAACCCCCAAGGGCGCGCACAAGAAGCTAAAGGGGTCCAAGATGGGAGGCATGGAGGAATTCCACCTCACAGAGGATGACTTGGAAAAAATCGCAGATGTGGTTGCATCTGCCTCCGAGGAACTGTAGACTGCACTCGAGGAGAAATACAGAGCTGTAGTAGAGTCACTGCAAACCAGGTTGGAGGTCCTTCAGCTAAAAACCAAGAGCATTCAAGCGAGCATGACTCAAGCGAGGCCAGATCAAGAGAGCGTGAGCACCAGTATGATTATCATCACTACAGATAGCCAGATCTTCCCCTTCCCTGGAGTTGTCATTACAATGGAACAGCCAGTCTTGCGCACACAAGTCCAAACATGTCCATAGGTTGGAATCAACCTGTCCATGCTTCCCATCGGGACGCTGCACGTTATACAAACGATAATCATAGATGATATGAAATTTCGTGAGGTGCACAAGCACCAACATCTCATAGAGGCTTAGAAGAAGGTTGAAGCACGCACACAGGAGTCTCTACAGGCTCGGATGGCTCAGCAAGTAGTGGTGGAACAACGCGTAGAATTATAAAATTTGATTGATCGACTTTGTGGTGACCTTCCTGAGATTGCCATCTTTGCTTCTGCTACACCTCAAGCCAAGTTCGAAGGATTAGCAGCAGCCCTGAAGGCCTCCCACTTAGAAGTGCAAGTGGTTAAGGCAGAATTTGAGTAGAAAATTGCGGAGTTACAAGCAAAGCTCCAACTAGAAACTCTGCCAAGAGTACGAGCGCAGTGCACTGTCTTGGTTAAGGAGGCTTCAGCAAGCATTGCAGTGATAGTCACCAAGGGCACTGAGCTCTTGGATGCAGTGATGGGCTTGTGGACTTCGGTACAGACCGACCCACTTCTGAATAAAATCTCGCAGGAACTGTGCACCAAAAAGAAGGTGTTCCATGAGCTTCAGGAGGTGTTGCCCACATTTGTGCCTACTCAAAGAATGACACGATTACATACGAGCCAGGTGTTGCACAACGAGGTTTAAGACCTGTGGTAGAAGAAGCACATCTTGACCACCCACATGAAGCGGTGGTCAGACAAATCAATGAAGCTATCATAGGAATTAGATGCTGCTGTGAAAAACATGAGCCCGACATATCAAAGTATCAATCTCGCAGCAGAGAGATTGGCCTCTCAAAAGTTGGTGGACACAACTTAGAGTGCTACTGACTATAGCATGGGCATCCTTGCACCCTTCATCGCTGCCATCGAGGAGCCCAAGACCAAGATGAAGAACCTAGCACCTCTATGACTTTAGATGAGTCACAATATTGTGTTGGGGGGAAACTGGAGCAGGGTCCCTTAGGACCGAATTTTTGTTGTAAATAATAGTATATTTGTAGTTTTGAGTAGGAGCAGGGTCCCTTAGGACTGAATTTTTGTTGTAAATAATAGTATATTTGTAGTTTTGAGTAGTGCGCGCTAAGAAATTCACATTCAAGGGGCTTTGGTGTGGGTCAAAGTCCCTTCATGAGTTATAATGGACTAAAGGGTAAATATAGGCATCTCAAACCACGCTTTGCGGACCTTAGTATGAGCGCAGACTAAGGTATAAGTAGAAGTCTAGATCGAGTCAGATAAGACAGTTTTTGATAAGTTGTGATGTAAGTGTTGATGGATGATTGAGCTCTGAATCGAATCTATGTAAGTGTCTGTGTCAAAAGGCTCATGTTGGCTGTGTGCATGGAGACCTTAGTCCGGCTATGTGTGAACCTCGCTGGCTGTGTGCGCGGGTAGATCTAAAGGATTGTAAGGGTTTTGCGAACTGTTGATGAATAAAGAATTGTTTGGGTAACACTGAGTACTAAATGTATTTGTAATATGTTTTTTTTATCTGTTTCCACATATGATTTATGTTCATGCTTATGAGTTATATTATCTTTGATTGGATTTGTTTCATACCTATTTTATTGTTGACATGAATGTTAATTGCATAGATATAGTTCTGTAAGGGTTGAATATCACATTGTTAGAATTGTTAAAGGGATTGTGGTACTACTGTCTATGCAGGCATGCAGGATTAACCAGTGATAATTAAACTAGGGTTTCTGGTGTGCAAGTCAGTATGGGTAGTAAAACATATCTGAAGCCACCCACTTCATTTAATTCCTCAAGGTGTGGAAACCTGGTTCCATCACCCCGACATACTGCTTCGGGTGAGACTTTGGCCTGCGCAAGCAGGTCATTGCCAAAAGGACCAGTAGTAAGAGGGTTTTTTTGGTTACGTGCTAACTCCGAACCTAGGTCAGGACCCCTCAAGCCAACAAGGATGAAGTTGCAGCCTTCTAGTATGAGGGATTTGTTTGTTGGATACAGTGATACCTCTAACACTTACAATATTTATATTCCAACAAAAAGGAAAAAACTGGTAAGAAGGAAGGTGAAGCTTGTGGACAATTTTTTATTTAGGAGGTTGGATGATCTCATTCTAGTGATAGAAGACGAGGAGTAGCAAGCCTAGAAGGTTGAGCCAAGATCATGTATGACAAAAACACCTTCTAGTTTAGGAATTCAACCTTCAAATGATGAGGAGAAAATAACACCTTATCATTATGTTAGGAGAGCTCGATGGTTCACACAAACATTGAGGGATGCTTAGGATTATGTTGAGGCTCCTAGAAGCACATTTAGGGAGAGCAGGCCTCCAAAGAAGTTTTCAAATTATATGGAACTAATGAGTAGCATCATTGATTTCGAGACTTCTAGTTATAAGGAGGAAACAAACCAACAAGTATGGTGGGATGCCATGGTGGAGGAATATAACTCCATCATGAAGAATGATATGTGGGACATTGTGCCAAGATTACAAGGAAAATAAATGGTGAGCTCTAGTTGGCTCTTCAAGATCAAACATGTTGCAGATGGTGACATCAAGAAGTTCAAGGTGAGGTTTGTAGTAAGAGATTTTTCCCAAAAAGAGGGAGTAAACTATGAGGAAATGTTTTATCTAGTTTCTAAGTACAATTTGATTAGAGTTGTGATATCTATTGTCTTAGTTGTGAAATGGAGGATACATTTGATGGATGTGATGAGAACATTCCTTAATGAGGTCAATGAAGAAGAGGTGTAGATAGAACAACCAAATGGATTTGAGTTACATGAGAAGGAGTCTCATGTCTGTGGGCCTTAAGACTCAAGTGGGCACCAAGAGCATGGTATTCCAGGATTGATGTATACTTGTTGAGCATGGGTTTCATCGAAAATGAAGAAAATCCTAACTTGTATTCCATATTTGTTGGAATTAATACGCTTATTTTGGTGTTGTATGTGAATTATTTGTTTCTCCTCAGGAGTAGAGAAGCTCATTGCAATATGCACAACAAATATCGCAACTAAGTTAAAAATGAAGGACATTGGTTTGATGCACTAATTCTTGGGGTTAAAGCTTTGGCAGAGACTAAGGGAAATTTCCCTTGACTAGGGGAAGTATGCAATTGAGATTCATTTCAAATGGAGGATTGCAAGTCTATGGACACATATATGATGACCAATATGAAGAAAGACATGACTTTATATTCAAATTTTCCCAGGGAAAAGACTTTTGAGTATTTTCCTTAAGGGTTGTTTTGCTTGATCTGGGTGGTTGGGAAGTTGGTTTTCTATTTTTTAAGTCTTTTTATATCCTATTGGATCAGTGCTTCTGGCCTATTCTTTTGGACCTAGATTTTTTTATTTTTATTTTTGCTCAGTTTTATGTTTATACAGTTCTTGTTTTGACAACACTCACGTATACATGCAAATTTCTTATATACATCTTGCATACATGCAAGCTATTTTTGTAAAAAAAATGTGTATGTTTGTTGTCTCTCTTCTGAATAGTGGTGTATGTTTCTGGAAGTGAATTTTTTTTCACTTTTTTGAGTGTTCAATTGGTGTGGAATGCTTGGTTTTTGTTCCCTAGTGTCTGTTTGAGGTTGGAATTTCTGAATTTGAGGTCTTTTTGTTTGTACTTCAATATTTTATGTGAAATTACATTTGCTTTAACTTATAATTTCTTGGTTTCCAATATCTTTTGGTTCTGATTTTGGTTCTTGAGCTTTGGTCCAAGGTTTTGGGCACTTTTAGGTCTATGTGACATAAAATTTTCATATTTTTCTTGACAATATTGTAATCATTCTCTTTGCGTTCTACTTATTATCTTCTTAGTAGTTTATTTTTGCATTGTTTGCTTTCAATAGTTCAAATATCTTGAATTTTATTTGGTTGAAGTTATAGAATATCATTCTGTTGAAGTTCTTGAATTTACTTCTGTTAAGTTCTTGGATTTACTTTTGTTTGAAGTTCTTGATTTTATTTTTGTTGAAGTTCTTGGATTTCTTTTTTCTTGAAGTTCTTAGATTTGATTTTGTTTGAAGTTTTTAGATTTAAATTTTAAATAAAAATAAAAAATTGTTGATTTTTTTCGTTTTCATTGTTGATGATTCAGACTTTATGGAAAAATACTTTCCCTCCTAGTGACAAGATTAAAATGGAGGCGTTTTGTCTAAAATTAAAAGTGTTAAAATTAGCTACTTATCAATGGATGAGTGTAAAATTTTCGTAGATGTTCTATGCTTGATGAAACTTTACTTCTATACCCAATATCAAACAACAATCACATAAACAAGCAAGTAAAATGCTGATAGAACATACCAATAGATCTACGGAAGACAAGCCAAAAATACACTTAACTTGATCAGCAAAATATATGTGTTGTGGTGTGTTACAGTGGTCAATAGGATGCTTCAACCAGCAAAGTCTCTACACGGTCAGCCAACAAGAATGTGTCACACAACCCTCTCGGACATCTCTATAATAGTCAACCCAAAGTCAACAAAATTCAACGTTGTCCAGTCAACGGTCAATGCAAAACAGCAGCAGCAAAAAGTCAATGCAACCAAATCAAAGTCAATGTCCAGCCTCTATTTTTGTGCCAAAAAATGCGGACTGCAGAAATCAGAATTTATGGAGAGTTTGAGGTCAAGTTGACCAAGCGTTGACCAAATTCAATGCTAGTCAAAACTGCGTTGAAACCCTAGTCAAAACAGAAAAACCCTTGTTGTGATTTCCCACGTGCGAGAGAAGAAGAGTCTCCAAGATGATGATCGAACCAATCAGATGATGAGAGAGAATGTGTGATGAGCGATAGTGAAAATGACCTCCAACGTTGACTTATATATATCCATCAGTGAGGGTGTGTGACACATATGTTGGGGCTTCAAGCTTACATTACAATTCTAACTGACCTTGCACATAAGTGGAATTAATTCAAAATAAATGTTCTGCTGATCAGGAGATCAAGTCTCTTGAAGAAAAATGCTTAAAAATGAAGTTGCTCAGAAGTGCTCCGAAATAGATCGACTGGAAAGTGCTCGTCAATACGATCCCAACGCCGCGAACGGCACTCAAATCCGACGCCGTATGCAGAAGATATTCAGCTTCAAAGATTTGTCAATTTCAATTAAAAATGCCAAATTTGACTTCATGAAAAATGTTATTTAAAAAAGAATATTCCACAGAATATTCTGGGAATATTCCATGGAATATTCCACAGAATATTTTGGGGAATATTCCAGTGGCATCCAATCATCGGGCGCCACGTGGCCAACCCGGAGGCCGCCACGTGGCCCCAAGTGGAATGGCATATGGCAATTTAAAAATTTGTTTCGGATCGGCCGGAATCGAACGTGGGTCGGGCGATTCACATTACAATGGACTGACCGTTAGACCAAAGTTGTTTCTTGTTTAAAATGGTGGCAAAGTTTTTTAAAAACCTTGCGGATTGTTTGGGTGGGCCCGAAAGGGGGCCAGCCCCCTCTGCATGAAACCCAGGCCCGAGAACTCAGCGCTACAGGCATCGGCGCGCAAGGGATAAGGTGTCGGTCATGCGGGCCGGCAGAGGGTGCGGAGTGCACATTTATATGTTGTTAAAACTTTATTATATGCCCGCCACGACTTTAAGTCGTTCAACCAACCTCCAAGCGGCAAGGACACGGGGGGCTTATCCAATAGCCCCCACAGTTGGCGGTAATTACGGCGGTCCCTCCAAATTCGGCGCCGACTCCAAGTTTGTCGGGTTATCTGGCGGTATCTCCAGTTTTAGCTGGAGTTTGTTTAGTGTAATTGGCAGTTGGAGTAAATGTGGCATAACTTTTGCTAGGAGAGGTCTTTTGAGACGAATTGTTTTTTTATTTTGGGTGTAGAGATCATTCTGGAACTGTTGGAAGTGTCTGCAGAGCCATCAGGGCATTCTATCTACGAATTTTACAGCGCTTTTGATCGTGGAGCCATCAGGGCCAAAGGGAAAGAGAGCTGCATTGGACTACCTTCATCCAATGGAGGTGAATTTGTAGTCATTTTAGACTGATTTGGATCTTCTGAGTCTGTTTTAGCAGTCTATTTTGCCTTTAGAGGCTTTTATACAGATGTAATTTCATTTTCAGCATTTAATCAAAAGAGGACTGAGCCTAATTAGAGGCTTTTGGACCATCGGAGGTAGCCCAAGAGAGGGGTGAACCGCTTAAACAAATATCTGCTGTCACTCTGTATATTTTGGCTGTTTATTTCCAGATTCTGATAGTTTAAACAGTAAATTTTCATAAGCATGTTTTTCCCAAACAAGTTTATACAGTAAACAAAACTTGTTATTTTATCATCAAACCTCTACACTTCAATTGCAGAACATATATTCTTGCTTATTCACACTAAAAACAGATCAATGAATACTTTGAAATTAAAAACAAAATACTTTCATTGATCTAGATATTGGTGATTACATATTATTTCTTTAGGCAGATTCTGTAGAGGGCCAGGTAGCCTCCGGATTCATCCTTTCCTAGAAAGGTGAAACATCCGGTGAATGCCCCTACAGTCCATCTCTGTATGAGAAATAGTTTGTTCTCACGATTTCAGATCAGGTTGATATCGGAGCTCAAGGTTTTTCTTAAGAGATTGTGAAATTTGTGCAAGTTAATTGTGTGGTTCTGCAAATCTTGATGCTTACTAGGCTGAAACTGCAAAGAGGGGAAGGTCAACTGGTTAGAGAACAAGTTAATCCTCAACCAAGGAAGGCTAGAGTGCCATTACATCCACCTTCCATTTCATCCTCAATAGCCTTTGAATCAGCCACAAGCATGTCATCCAGAGAAGGACAAGTACATGAGTAAATGGATCCCAAGGAAGAAGAAAGAGTCTTTAGAAAAGCTTTCTTGGATTTGACTGAGATGGTTAGAATCCTATACCAGGAGAGAAATGATAGGATTGCTGGAGAAGGGTCTAGGAACCAAAAAGAAGAAGGAGATTCTTCAGGAGGAAAGAAAGACAAAGATGAGTCTAAGAAAGGGAATGGAGGAAATGGTGATCCACCATCTCCATCATCATCCTCATCCTCCACATCATCCTCTTCAACTTCTGAAAATCAGTCACACCAAACAAAAACCTCTTTTAAAAATCCTTTGTTGAAGCTTGATGTGAAGTTTGAGTTGCCAATGTTTAATGGTGATGTTAATGTAGAGAAATTGGATAATTGGATAAGACAGCTGGAAGTCTATCTAAGAATCCAGAATTTACATGATGATGACACTAAAATTCAATTAGCCTCTTTGAGAATGGATGGAGCAGCTTTGGTTTGGTGGGAAGCCAAGACTAGAGAGGAGATTAAAAAGTATGGTAAGATAACTCTAACATGGAATGAGTTTATTACGGCCATTAAGAAACAATTTTATCCTCTTGCTCATATTCAGAAAGCCATCATGAATTGGCAGCATTTTAGGCAACTCAAGGGTCAAAATGTGCAAGATTATACTCAAGAATTTAGAAGGAGAGCACTTCTACTTGGGGTAGACTTACAATGTCAAGACACCTTATTGAAATACATAGGTGGTTTGCACAGTTACCTTAAACATACTATCCTAATGTTCAATCCTACAAGCTTAGATGAAGTCTGTGTGCAGGCTACACATTTAGAAGCTAGGGGAAAGAATACTCTTGATGAGGGTAGAAACAAGTCTTTCAAAGGAAAGAACAAAGAGAAAAACAAAGGAAAAGGCAAGAAAAATGCATCTATCAAACAAGAGGGTGAAAATTTCATTTGTAAACATTGTTCAAAGAGTGGCCATGAAGAGAAAAACTGTTGGAAACTTCATCTTGAAAAAAGAAACTAGTTTAACAAAAACAAGGGAAAGAAGAAAAATGTAGCTGTTACAACTACACCACAAGATTTAGGTGATGATTCAGGTGACGAAACAAAAATTGCAGCCATGGGTTTGAAAAGTTTGAAAGGGAAGGAAATTGAAACTCAAGCAAGTGCTAGTTCTTCAAACTGTCATACACAAGCTCCTAATGAGGAAGAAAGAATTGAACTATTCCATGTGAGGGTAGTTGCAAAACATACCAAAATTGATACACTATTTGATAGTGGGTCACAAGCTAACCTCATATCTGAAGATTTGGTCAAGCAACTTAAACTTGAGACCATTCCACATCTGAAGCCTTATCCACTTGGATGGATATGCAAGGATGCTAACTTGCAAGTCTCAAGGAAGTGCATATTGCGTTTTGCAATAACTGCACACTATATTGACACAGTTGAACTTGATGTGGTTCCACTTGATATATCTGGTATTGTTTTGGGAAGTCCTTACTTGTTTGACAGGAAAGTGATTTTCTATCGCCATGAAAACAAATATCATCTTTTCAAAGATGGCAAGGAGTTTATTGTCAGAGCTCATCGCAAGAAGACAAATGTTGCAATGGTAAATGCAGGACAGGTAAAAAGGCTAGTCAATTCAAGCAAGAGTTTTGTATTTCTTATGGTCAAGCCAAAGGTTGATGTGAATCATGAGTCATTTGAAAATTGTGATGCAAAGCTTAAATCTGATTTATATGATGTAGTTGATGCACATCATGAGATGTTTCAGGAGCCAACAGGTTTGCCTCCTAAAAGGGAGATTCAGCATGAAATCCATTTACATCCAGATTGTCCTCTTCCTAACATTGGCATGTATCGCATGTCCGTTATGGAGAATGCTGAAATCAAGAAGCAGATTAAAGAGTTGTTGGACAAGGGTTTCATAAGGCCAAGCACTTCGCCATGTGGGTCACCTATAGTGTTGATTCCGAAGAAAGATGGAACTTGGCGTATGTGTGTTGACTTCAGAGCTTTGAACAAGATAACGGTAAAGAATCGTTACCCACTTCCAAGAATAGATGATTTGTTAGATCAGCTAAAATATGCAAGATATTTCACTAAGTTAGACTTAAGAAGTGGTTATCATCAAGTACGAATTGAAGAAAGTGACATTTGGAAGACAGCTTTTAAAACCAAACAAGGACTCTTTGAGTGGCTTGTGATGCTGTTTGGTTTATGCAATGCACCTGCAACTTTCATGCGGGTAATGGATGATGTCTTACGTCCTTTTCTTGATGATTTTGTTATTGTCTACTTAGATGACATCTTGATTTTCAGCAAGACAAGAGAAGATCATGTCATGCATGTCAGTAAAGTACTTGATGTTTTCAAGAAAAATCAGTTATTTCTTAAGATGTCAAAGTGTGAATTTGGAAAGACTTCTTTGGTTTATTTGGGACACATAGTAGGTGGAGGCGCTTTGAGAATTGATCCTTCCAAAGTAGAAGCTATTGTGAATTGGCCTACTCCCAAGTCCATTACAGAGGTAAGAAGTTTTTTGGGTGCAGCTCAATATTGGAGAAAGTTTATTGCTAACTTTTCTGCCATAGTAGCTCCTATGCATGCAGTGACAAGTGTGAAGCGTGCTTTCCAATGGGGAAGTAAGCAACAAAAAGCTTTCGAATATTTGAAAGAAAAGATCAGTTCAGCTCCGGTTCTTGCATTACCAGATTTGAGACAGCCATTCGAGATTCAGACAGATGCTAGTGATTATGCCATGGGTGCAGTTCTCTTACAGCATGGTAAGCCTATCGCTTTTCATTCTGAGACATTTAATGGTGCTGTTGTGAATTATCCTACATATGATAAGGAGTTGTATGCGTTGGTACAAAGTGTCAAAAAGTGGAAGCACTATTTGATGGGCAAAGAAACAGTTGTGCATACCAACCATCAGCCTTTACAGTATTTGCAGTCACAAAGTAAATTGCAGCAGTCACGACATTTCAGATGGATGGGTTTCCTACAACAATTCCACTTGGTAATAAGGTACAAGAAAGGTATTAACAATAAAGTTGTTGATATGCTTTCAAGGCCTATTATTAGTGCTATTATTTTGCTTAAGAATGATTCTATTGTGCATGAAAGCTACATAGAACAGTATGCATCAGATGAAGATTTTAAAGAGGTGTATGCTAACTTGAGTAAAGGGAATCATGTTGAGGAGAATGATTATCATTTGCATAACAATTTGCTGTTTCATTTGGGAAAGCTATGTATACCACAGGGAGAGAGATTAAGCATGATGAGAGAAGCTCATTCTTCTCTTATTGCTGGTCATTTTGGTGTAAGCAAAACGGTGGCACATCTGCAAAGGTATTGTTATTGGCCTCGCATGGTAGATAGTGTTACACGTTTCATTAGAGGTTGTTCATTATGTGCTACAAGCAAGCCTAGCAATAGGAAGCTTGGATTGTATACGCCATTGCCGGTACCTTCTAGACCATGGGAAAGTGTTTCTATGGATTTTGTCGGGGGATTACCATTATCTAGAAAGCAGCATGATTATCTTTTTGTAGTAGTTGATCGTTTCAGCAAGATGTGTATTCTTATGCCATGTAAGAAAACTATAACTGCTGAACAAACTGCTGAATTATATTTTCAACATGTATGGGTTCATTATGGTTTGCCTACTTCTATTGTTAGTGACAGGGATTCCAGATTTGTTGGGAATTTTTGGTCCAATCTATAGAAGATGATGGACACCAAGTTGAAGAAGAGTACTGCTTTCCATCCGCAAACAGATGGCCAAACAGAGGTAGTGAACAGAACCATTGTGCATCTTTTGAGAGGGTATTTCAGCAAGCATCCCAAGCTTTGGGATGAGCATTTGCATTACATTCAGCATGCTTACAACCGGGCCAAACACTCTTCTACAAATACTTCGCCATTTGAAGCTTGTTTTGGATATTTGCCTAAGTCACCATTGGACTTCATTCTTGAGAAGGATATTTCCATTGATGGGCATAGTGACGTTGACAAAGCTCGCATGTTCATTGAAATAATTCAGCTCATTCATCAGCAAGTTCAAGAACAGCTTGAAAAGAGTCAAGGCAAGTACAAAGAAAGACATGACAAACATAGAATTGATCACAAGTTTCAGGAAGGAGATGAGGTATGGTTGCATATAAGTAAGGATAGAATGCAAGGAGAAGGTAAAAATCTGAAGCCTATTCGTTATGGTCCATTCAAAATCCTTAAACAAGTTGGAAATAATGCCTTTCAACTAGATTTGCCTTCATACATGCAAATGTATTCCGTTGTTAATGTGGAAAATTTACGTTTGTATGAACCTCCTCTTATTGATGATTCTGAAAATCATGTTCAGCTACCATCCATAGAATATTTCTCGCCAGAATTTTTGGATGAGTTGAAAGAAGATGCAATCCTTGACAGAAGGACACGCACTTCAAGGAGGGGAGATGTTGAGTATCTAAGAGTTGGTTTAAAAGGCAGTAAACCAAGCAAAGCAAAGTGGATGGAGTTGGAACAGGTGAGGAGGCTGTATCCTCACCTTCTTAACAGGTAATTGAAAGATTTTGAGGGTCCAAAAGCTTCCCATTTGGGAGGTGTGATCAGGAGATCAAGTCTCTTGAAGAAAAATGCTTAAAAATGAAGTTGCTCAGAATTGCTCCGAAATAGATCGACTGGAAAGTGCTCGTCAATACGATCCCAACGCCGTGAACGGCACTCAAATCCGACGCCGTATGCAGAAGATATTCAGCTTCAAAGATTTGTCAATTTCAATTAAAAATGCCAAATTTGACTTCATGAAAAATGTTATTTAAAAAAGAATATTCCACAGAATATTCTGGGAATATTTCGTGGAATATTCTGCAGAATATTTTGGGGAATATTCCAGTGGCATCCAATCATCGGGCGCCACGTGGCCAACCCGGAGGCCGCCACGTGGCCCCAAGTGGAATGGCATATGGCAATTTAAAAATTTGTTTCGGATCGGCCGGAATCGAACGTGGGTCGGGCGGTTCACATTACAATGGACTGACCGTTAGACCAAAGTTGTTTCTTGTTTACAATGGTGGCAAAGTTTTTTAAAAACCTTGCGGATTGTTTGGGCGGGCCCGAAAGGGGGCCAGCCCCCTCTGCATGAAACCTAGGCCCGAGAACTCAGCGCTACAGGCATCGGCGCGCAAGGGATAAGGTGTCGGTCATGCGGGCCGGCAGAGGGTGCGGAGTGCACGTTTATATGTTGTTAAAACTTTATTATATGCCCGCCACGACTTTAAGTCGTTCAACCAACCTCCGAGCGGCAAGGACACGGGGGGCTTGTCCAATAGCCCCCACAACATAGACCACGCGCGATCCCTCCACCCGCGCCGACTCCAAGTTTGTCGTTATCCGCGTATCTCCGCTTTAGCCGGAGTTTGTTTAGTGTAATTGCGCTGGAGTAAATGTGGCATAACTTTGCTAGGAGATAACTTTTGCTAGGAGGGGTCTTTTGAGACGAATTTTTTTTTTATTTTGGGTGTAGAGATCATTCTCGAGCTAGTGGAAGTGTTCTGCAGCCATATTCAGGCATTATATCTACGAATTTTACAAATAGCTTTTGATCGTGGAGCCATTAGGGCCAAAGGGAAAGAGAGCCGCATTGGACTACCTTCATCCAATGGAGGTGAATTTGTAGTCATTTTTTATCGATTTGGATCTTCTCGAATCTCGTTTTAGTTATACTATTTTGCCTTGAGAGGTTTATACAAAGATGTAATTTCATTTTTAAAGCATTTAATCAAAGGAGGACTGAGCCTAATTAGAGGCTTTTGGACCAGCGGAGGTAGCCCAAGAGAGGGGTGAACTGCTTAAACAAATATCTGCTGTCACTCTGTATATTTTGGCTGTTTATTTCCAGATTCTGATAGTTTAAACAGTAAATTTACATAAGCATGCTTTTCTCAAACAAGTTTATACAGTAAACAAAACTTGTTATTTTATCATCAAACCTCTACACTTCAATTGCAGAACATATATTCTTGCTTATTCACACTAAAAACAGATCAATGAATAATTTGAAATTAAAAACAAAATACTTTCATTGATCTAGATATTGGTGTTTACATATTATTTCTTTAGGCAGAGTCTGTAGAGGGTCAGGTAGCCTCCGGATTCATCCTTTCCTAGAAAGGTGAAACATCCGGTGAATGCCCCTACAGTCCATCTCTGTATGAGAAATAGTTTGTTCTCACCATTTCAGATCATCTGCCCATCAGATGAATATGATATTTAGATCAATCTTGCACCTCTCTGAAAGAGGAATCCAATAAAAATATTGGCATCTTCATCTAAGCATCACAACATGGAGTTTGGACCTAGTTTTCCAAAGTTAACAGTCCCTCTAAACTAGGGAGAACTCCATCCATGTGTGCCATCCAAACATCATGTGTCATCCGGCCGTAACTTTCTTTGTTGGCTTCTTTATTTTAGAACAAAAGGTGAGTCACAAAGACATCACTCCTGGCTGAAAAAATAAGCTCAGAGGTATAAAACCTCTATAGGAATCAAAGGAGTTACATACCAACCCGAAGTTGTTTTAACTGACCTGAAGTCAGTTGGAGGTTTGAAACCTCACTAGACTTGATCCCAGATGAAGTGGTTAGACACGTGCCATCCTAGACATAGAGAGTACGGAAACCTCTGATGCGTCCATCGGTCTTTTCTACTAGTCTCTAGCTTTTCCCACCTCATTTTCCAAATGAGAGGTACTTCCCATGAGTTTGGGACTCCATGGGTAGGATGCATATGAGGCATAGATCAAAGAGAGGTGAACCAACTCAATATTATAACAGTGGGGCAGAAGCACACCAACAAGGTTCGGCAAGCCTAGCCCTATGGTTGCTTATAGCTCCAAGAAGCTATCCCCAAAGCTGCCTAGAGCTCTCGGAGCTCATCATCCAAGAGGACCCTCATAATAGGGTTGTTCCATGATACCAAGATTCTCACATAAGGTTAGGAACTTGAACTTCCCCAAGGGCTTTGCGAGAATATCCACGGCCTTCTCATTAGTTCCTATATGATCGAGCCTTACGACACCTTCCTGTACCATATCCCGAATAAAGTGGTACCTGATATCAATATGCTTGGATCGATCGTGGAACACGGGATTCTCTGACAAATGAATCCCACTCTGGTTATCACAAAGGATAACGATGGTATCTAGCACATGCCCGAACATCTCACTGAAGATATTTCACAATCAAACCACTTCACAACAGGCCATACTCGCTGCAATGTATTCAGCCTCAGCAGTGCTTAAAGCCAACGACTTCTGCTTCCTGCTCATCCATGATATCGACGGAGACCCAAGTGTGAAGCAGCATCCAGATGTGCTCTTGTGATCCACCACACTTCCAGTCCAATTGGCATTAGTATATCCATGGAGTGTCATACTCCTAGCAGTGTATCTTAGCCCATGGTTTATCGTGCCCCGAAGATATCTCAACATATTCTTGGCACCAACCCAGTGAATGTGATGAGGATCAACCAGGTGTTGAATCAAAGTGTTCACTACAAAACATACATATGGGCAGGTGTTCACTAAGAACATAAGGGTGTTGACGATACTCAGTATGATTTTCTAGCACGGGCCCAGCAGCGCTACCACTCAACTTCTTAAAGTTGAGCTCCATCGGTGTTGACACAGACTTACAGTCCACCATTCCAAATATTTCCAATAGCTTCACAATGTATTTTCCTTGAGAAAGGAAAATCTCGCTAGGTCTCTACAAGACCTCTAGGCCTAGGAAGTAATCCATCAGTCCTAGGTCCTTCATCTCAAACTTAGAAGCAAGCTCCCTCTTACACTGATGAAGGAGAGGGTCAACACCTGTCAGGAAGAGATCATCCACATATAGAACCAGAATGAGAGGCTTTTCTTTATCAACCTTGAAGTAAAGGTTCGGATCAACATTACTATGAGTGAAGCCCAGTTTCATCAAGTAGCTATATATTCTCTTGTACCAAGCCCTGGGGGCTTGCTTCAACCCATAGAGGGATTTCTTCAACCCATAGAGGGATTTCTTCAACCTGCGACATGGGTGTCTCTATTGCACCATGCAGAAAGGCAGTCTTCACATCCATCTGATGAAGATTCCATCCTTGCATAGTAGCAAGGGCTATGATAGATTGGATGGTGGTATATCAGGCCACAGGTGCAAATATTTCATCATAGTCTATGCCTTTCCTTTGAGAGAATCCTCGAGCAACGAATCTTGCCTTGAACTTTTCAACACTTCCATCAGATCCATGCTTGATCTTATAGATCCATTTAGAGGTGACAAATGCTTTGTTCTCCGACCTTAGAACTACATCCCAGACACCCTTCATCATAATGGAATTGTACTCTTCATTCATAGCATCCTTCCAAACTTGATGCTTTACGGCTTCTTCAAAAGATCCAGGCTCAGATTGTACAATCGTACTCATGGCTCCTAGATACCCTTGGTATTTATTTGACTTCTTACTTTCACAGAATGTCCCCCTTGGGGCCATATGTTTCTTGGAAACTTCGAGATTATCCCTGAGCCATGAGAGTCTTCTCTTCATTGAAGGAGGTGGATCAATAGGGTCCATTGGTCCTTCAACATCGAGCATCGTCTCATCCTTCGGTTCTTCCTGATTTCCAAACCTTAATTCATGATCTTCCTCAGAGCTCGGAAGATTGATTACTTTCTTGACGAAATCATCTTCATCAAAGGTAACATTGTGGCATATCTCCACTTCTCTTTGACCAGGCACATAGACTCTATAAGCCTTTGAAGTTTCACTTTAGCCCACAAACATTCCCTTCTTCCCAGAAGCATCCAGCTTACTCCTCTTCCCTTTCGGCACATAAAATAGACAAGAAAACCAAAAAATCTAAAATGTGAGACGTCAATTTTCTTACCAGAGAAAACCTCTTCGGGATTTTTGGAGTCCAGAGCAGAAGTTCGCAACTTCTCCCCACAGAAACTTCGGAAGACCTTGGTCACATAGCATGGCACGAGAAGCTTCCACAATGGTCCTGTTCTTTCTTTCAGAAACGCCATTTTCTTAGGAGTATATATGGTTGTGGTATCCCTCTTGATGCCAGCTTCTCTGCAAAATTTATTGAACTAGTTTAACTCATATTCAGTGCCATTATCGATCCTCAAAATATTGATCTTCTTCCCTATTTGATTTTCCACCAAGGCTTTGAAAGTATGAAACCACATGAAAGCCTCATCCATCTTCTTCAAGAAGTATATCTAGGTTTTGCGAGAGAAGTCATTTATGAACGTCATATAATAAGAGCATCCTCCCAAGGATGTCACGGGCAGCATACCAGAAAAATCAGAATGTGTCAATTTCAAGACATCAGATGTCTTTGTGACGCTTAAGGGGAAAGTTCCCCTTGTATGCTTTCCTTCGGCACAACCCTGACATACACCTTCATGATCATTTTTGAATTCAGACATCCATGTCACCACCTTCCTAGCTTCGGGAAGGGTTTTGTAGTGAAGGTGTCCAAACATCTGGTGCCATAGTTCGGTTTTACGAATAGTATCACATTTCATAGCTCCCAGTGGACTTCCTCCAACCTGGTAGAGTGTATCAACTCTAAACCCAATCATGATAGCTTCCTTGAATCTCTTCTTCCAGATGCGTACCTTCCCATAAATGAATGCCACATTGAAACCTTTGTCTTCCATGGCCAAAATAGACACAAGGTTCTTCTTCAAAATCAAGTACATATAGTATATATTGCAAGCGGAGGACTTGACCTTGAGATAAGTGGAGGGTCACAATCCCTATCCCTTTTACGGGATATGTGCCATTATCTCCAAGGATAATTTTTAGATTAACGTCCTTCTCCACCAAATCAGAAAGTGCTTCTTTAAACCCAATGAGGTGCCTTGAGGCACCACTATCAATCAACCAAACATCCATAGTATCAGGTGGAGATGTAGCAGAGAGGGAAGATGCAAGAATGAATGCATTTATTTTCTCATCAACAACATTAGATTCCCTAGAATTTCTCGACCTTTTGAAATATTACCCATTTCCATTGTGACCAAATGGAGCCTTACTCTTTCCTTTGAACCTGTTGTTCCTTTTATTTCCATTCCTTTGTTTGTTGTTGTTGTCATCATCCCTAGGAGAATCCTTCTTATTAGGGAATTCTCTAGCATAGTGGTCAGTCTTGTTACATGTGTAACATCTTCCTTTATTTCCTTGGGCCACAACTCTTCCATGGTTCCTTGTACCACCATAGTTCTTCTTCTTAGCACGAGCGGTGAAGGCATAATTACCTTCATTTTCATATTCCTTCATTCTTGTTTCCTCTTGAGTGCATCTCAACAATACTTCGTCAAAATCAGGAATCACACTTTTATTGAGAATGGTAGTATTGAATACATGTCATTCGGATGAGAGACCTCCAAGTGCGGTGAGAACCATTTCTCGATCAGCTATTATCTCCCCAATGGCCAGAATATTATTTCTGATTTCGGTCAACTTCAGAAAATAAGATTGAACGGATTCATCCCTGCCTTTCTTAAGATTCTTCAGTTGGTTCTTAAATAAAAGGACTTGATTTTAATTGTTGGCCTTGAACATGTTGACCAACTTATCATACATCTCCTTGGATGTGTGTAGCTTAGAGATGTAGGCAACCAAACTATTATGAATTGAATCCCGAATGATCAACTTTGCTTTGATTTCACCCTTCTTATACTTTGACTTGGTGGCAGCAGGTGCAAATGATGGAGGCTCTTGGATTTTACCCTGCACATAGTTCATGACATCTTGGTCTTCCAACATTAAATACAAAGTCATCTTCCAGGCATGTAAGTATTCCTTCCGAGTCAACTTGTCATCATCTTTGAAGCCATTATAGTTTGAGGTACCCATGGGTCCTTGACAAATGCTCCTTCTTCCGTGATTGTTCTCAATATAAACTTGGGCTTTGTCTTCACCTTAGCTCTGAAACAATGTAAAATTTTTGTAAGTGTTCTATGCTTGATGCAACTTTAATTTTATACCCAATATCAAACAAGAATCACATGAACAAGAAATTAAAATGTTGATAGAACATACCAATAGATCGACAGAAGACAAGCCAAAAATACACTTAACTTGATCAGCAAAATATATGTGTTGTGGTGTGTTACAGTGGTCAATGGGATGCTTCAACCAACAAATTCTCTACACAGTCAGCCAACCAGAATGTGTCACACAACCCTCTCGGACAGATCTACAAAATTCAGTGCTTTCCAGTCAACGGTCAACGCAAAACAGCAGCAAAAAAAAAGTCAACGCAACCAAGTCAAAGTCAACGTCTAGCCTCGATTTCTATGCCAGAAAATGTAGACTACAGAAATCAGAATTTATGGAGAGTTTGAGGTCAAGTTGACCATGAGTTGACCAAAGTCAACACTGGTCAAATCTGTGCTGAACCCCTAGGTCAAAACATAAAAATCCTTGCTGTGATTTCCCACATGTGAGAGAAGAAGAGCCTCCAAGATTATGATCAAACCAATCAAATGATGAGAGAGAATGTGTGATGAGTGATAGTGAAAATGAACTCCAACTTTTACTTATTTATATCCATAAGTGAGGGTGTGTGACACATATGTTGGGGCTTCAAGCCTACATTACAATTCTGGCCAACCTTGCACATAAGTGGAATTAATTCAAAATAAATGTTATGCTCATCGGATCAAGATGATCTTTAGATCGATCTTGTTCCTCTCCAAAAGAGGAATCCAATAAAAATATTGGCATATTCATCTGAGCATCACAATGTTGAGTTTGGACCTAGTTGTCCAAATTAACAATAAGGGTGAAAAAAATGGCGATGGAGTCAAAATTATTTCAAATAGATTCCATATTATAGGACATGGAGGACCCATCAGACCCTAGCTATTTCTCTGAAGAATCCAAGAAAAATATGTTAGATCTTAAGGAAAGGAGAAGTCAAATCCTATAGACCCAAGAAGAGGAGTGGATATTGAAGGCTAGGGCTACTTGGATGTCTAAAGGAGATAGGAATAATCATTTTTTTCATAGCAAAGCTACTCACAGGAAAAAAACAAAATTCCATGTGGTTTATCAAAGATGACGAAGGAAACATATTGTCTTTACAAAATGATATACAAAGGGAAGCGATCCATTAGTTTTGTAGTTTGTAAAAGGCAAAAGAAGGAGTATTTTTCGATAGTCAGAAGGAGTTTATAGATTTATTTCCTATCATGGTTAATGCAGAGGAGAATGCACATTTGGAGAGTTAGACCACTGAAGAAAATGTGTTGGATTCTCTAAAATTGATGGCGAAAGAGAAAATTCCAAGACCAGGTGGATGGCTGATGGAGCTCTTCTTATTTTTAGGACATTATGTTTGGTGAGATCACAGAAATGGAAGAGGAATCTAGGTCAAAATGTGAGACTTGGATTTTTGGACAACTGATAGATACATGATGTGGTTTCAATCACTCAAGTGTATCCATGCTATCAAATATCATCAATTGGAGGCATGCATCATGAATACCAACCTAATCAAAGCAAACGACAATGTTGATTGGGATCTATTGAGGATAATCTTACACAAGATAGGATTTCGTGTCAACCTTGTACATTAGATCATGGCATGTATGACATATGTGAACTATGTGGTTATTATTAATAAGATATCTACTGCTTTTTTTAAGGCTTCTAGAGGCCTTAGATAGGGATGTGCACTTTCTCCCCTATTGTTTTTGCTTGTTATTGGTAGTTTGAGCATAAGGATCTTGGAGGCTTGTTACAAGGATATCATTTTAGGCTATAGACTATCTCGAAATATATCATTATTATTATCAAATTATGTTCGTTGATAACGTTCTTGTTGCAGGGGTGGCTAAATTTTCTGAATGGTGATTCTTCTATCAAATTATAAGTAGTTTAAGGGAGGAATCGGGTTTATTATCAAGTAAGAGAAAATCTAATTTAATTGCTATGAAGCATGAGGATGAACTAATGTTGGAGATTGCTTAAATATTCGGTGTAAAATCGACCAATATGGATAATGTCTTTCATTATATGGGCTTCTTTCTGAAGTCAAACAATTATGAGTTAAAACATAGGTTATGTATTACCAAGATATATCAAGAAGAAGATTTATCATTGGTATCACAAGTGGTTTTCAATGGGTGGGAGACTAATTCTAATTAAAGTGTTCATGAAAAACTTCTCCATATATTGGATGTATTTATTCAGGTTGCCCAAAAATATTATCAAAAATATTGTCAATAATAGCCAAATTTATTTTAGTTGGTCATGGCAAACCACAAAAAATTCACTTGGTATGCTTTGAGGTGTTGACAAGATAGTTAGAAGATGGAGTTTGGGATATTAAAGACCCAAAACATTTCACTGTGGATCTACTAGTGAAAAATATGTTGATGGCATTAAATGGTGAAAGAGTTTGGCAACAAATTATTAGAGCCAAATATCTCAAAAATGACCAAGTGATTAGCTAGCTCAATGTAGGGCTATAGAAAAGAATGAAGCTACACATATGTGGATGAGTATGATGAATGTAAAGCATTGGCTATTGGGAAATTTGAGGTGGGAGGTAGGCTCGGGTATGAGGGTGGAGATTGGGTTGGCATCCATAAAAGGTATGGTTGTTACAAATCCTATATCTATTCAACTACTGAGTTTCTTACACAATAATGTTCTTTTTTATATTTATCAAATTTATCTGGAGTGCAATCCCAACATGGTATCAAATGTATGGTTAGTGGTCGAGGAGATCAAACTATCAGGTCATTTGAGTGAGGAATGGGACAAATACAAGATACATTTGACACTTGCAAGTATCTATTTGTCAGAACATGAGGACATATTGAGCTGGGAAGGTAAAATTTATAAAGGCCAAAGATCATTCAAAGATATCTATTCTCATATTTCCAAGGTTCAGAATCTATATGATAGAGCATGATGGTTTCAAAAAGTTTGGAAATCGGAGATCCCTCTCAAATTGAAGTGATTTATTTGACTTGTTGTCCATAATGGAATACTAATGTGGGATAATTTATTAAGAAGATTTTTCCAGGGCCCTGGACATTGTGGTCTATATGGGGTACAATTTGAAGATAAATTATATCTTTTTCTCACTTGCTCATTTGCAGCCTTTGTTTAGTTTTGGGTTTTACATATGTTGAATATTTTTTCCAATTGGGATAGGTCTTCAATAGGTCATTGTCTCGCTATTTGGTTTAAGTATTTTAAGGAGAATAGGGAGCTACCATTTTTCATTGTGTGGGGAATATGGAGGGCCAAAATGCATGGATGTTTTAACAGGTTATGCCATATATTAGGAGAAGTTGTAACAGGGTGATGGCTTATTATATGGGGAATTGGCCTACAAGGGTAAATATCACAACAAAAAGGTTTTGATTTAAGGATATTTGGTCTAATATTATTGCGGGGATATTTGATGGAGCATCATCTTTCAAGGCATGTGGTAGTCGGGAAGTTATAGTTTTAAGGCCTAAACACTTTCTACACTTTTGTTGTTTGAGCGAAGTTGGATCAAATAATAGAGAGGATCTCTTGGTTTTGTGGGGAGTCATGTTTTGCGCCAAGTGGATCGAAATAGAGGAGATTGATATCCTAGGAGAATGTAAAGTCATCATTGATTGGGTCCTGAGGAGATCAGAATTTGTAAAACCATCTCTTACGTACTAAATGAGAAGGATCAAAATGTTGATGTTGACTTTCAATAGGATCACTTTCTCACACTCATTATGAGAACGACCTCTTTCAATGGTCTGGATACATTTAGATATAAATGACTCTCTATATTTCTCTCTTTTGATTTTTTGAACATTATTGTATGTGTAATTATATAGAATAATTTATCTCTTTCTGGTGTTATTTTTCTTTCACAAAAGTATTGAGGACTTGTTATGGTTTAGAAACACTATATGGACATTGTTAAAGACCACAATCACAGTTGGAGAAAATAGTAGATAGGCCTCTATAGACAAAGATTGGGAGAGTCATTGTTTTTTCCTGGTAAAGAACAAAGGTTCCAAGGACATTGTAACTAATTTTTATTATTTATTAATGAAAGTATGCTTGTTTTTTTTTTCTTGAAAAAAATAACCCTAGTAGAAATCACCTTTTCATTAAAGAAAGAGAGCTACATCACATGTATTTAGGTTTTATTATTTTATTTTTTTGTGGTAGAACATTATCAATTTCACTTCCACTACCTTTCACCTAATTAATAGACAAATAAAATTAACATTTAATATAAAATAAACTATAATTTTTCTTTTTTTCATATCAAACCAACTAGTATAGGTGGTTTAGGGCCTTGGAATAGGTGTGTGGAGAGTAAAATCTCTAAGGCCACTCAGATAAAACATAGAAGTTGATTAAAGAGTGCAAATCCAGTGTTGCATATGTTGTCATGGAAGCTCGAGTCTTACACAAGATTCAAGCACTAGGTCGTGTAATGATAAGGAAAGAGAGTGTTGATAGTGTTGGATACCACCAACATGAAAAAGGGATCTCCTTGATGAAAATTCCCAATTAGATCTTGCATCGTTTGGTGTGGGAGCCCTTCCGAAAATATGGCTCAATCGTCATATATTCTTAAATATATTCCTTGGCTAAAATTTTCAGCACAAGAGAGTGATGCACAGGTACTTTTGGATTAGAAAGTGAGTATACCTTGTGGATTGTTCAGCTGCGAATGTATCAAGGTTCTTCTATCGAAATGGGAGATAAAAGTGAGCCTTTTAAATACAAGTAATATTAATAATCTAGAAGAGGTACACGAGCATGTCTATACAAATGAATCATTGGATAACTAGCGAAATATTTCACATAGAAGCAACAATTGTTAAAAATGCATACAACACACCTTCAACAAGATAAGTACCAAAGCCACCAAAATAGTTCAATTTCCTCAGTACAGATGAAAAAAAAACACATCGCAAAAATTCAAAGAGTAGTGTTACAATATTTACGACATACACATGAAAGTGTGTTGGCTCAACGAGCTTCTAGATTAAGCAAAAGTTCCAAGATACATCAATACAATGAGCACCACTAGCCCCAATAGTGGAGCATTAGAGCAACCACTTGCTCCTCCAAAAGAAATATTTTCCTCTCCAATGCATGGTAGGAGGATCTAAGGTGAAAGATCCTTAACATGAGATATGGGGGTGTATATATAACAAATGGGATGACCATTCACTTCACTTGTAGCTCTTGGACTACCGTCATGGTTGTTTGACTTCCCTTTGACTCTTTGACTCCATGACTTTTCACATTTTGTGGATGACTCTTGGACTTCCACTTTACATTACATTTCTATAATATTTAATTTACATAATCCATAAATGATGTGGCAAATGATGACTCATGACATGACATGACATGACACTGATGACAAGGACTGCATGTTGCTCCTCCAAAAGAACTATTTTTCCTCTCCAATGCATGGTAGGAGGATCTAAGGTGAAAGGTCCTTAACATGAGATATGGGGGTGTATATATAACAAATGGGATGACCATTCACTTCACTTGTAGCTCTTGGACTACCGTCATGGTTGTTTGACTTCCCTTTGACTCTTTGACTCCATGACTTTTCACATTTTGTGGATGACTCTTGGACTTCCACTTTACATTACATATCTATAATATTTAATTTACATAATCCATAAATGATGTGGCAAATGATGACTCATGACATGACATGACATGACACTGATGACAAGGACTGAATGATGACATGGCAATGTCAAGCCACTCTTTGTTTTTGTTTTTCTTGTGTCTTCTTGAGAGATGGAACATGCTCGTATTCTTCCTCCTCCATATGGATTGAAGATAAGGATTCTTCAATGTGATATTGATCTTCAGTTGTTGTCGCAATCTGGTGTCCCTTTGTATTTCTTGATTGATCAACTTGTTTTCGTAGATTTGAATGTGTCTTTTAGCAAGGTCTCCTTCTCCATCTCTGTCATCATCATCATCCTGTCATAACATGATAGAATACCTGCAATTGCAATATACTCATGAAAAGACAACATCATTCCAATAAAACCCCTAATCTAACATGCTTCATGATAACCACCAACTGAGATGGAACTAGGAGATAATCTGAAGGAATTCATAGTTTTGAAGCTCAGGAGGTCAGGGGCTAGGACTAAGCCTTGAGACTGCGCAAAGTGTATTTCAGGTAGGCTAGGGCTAGTCATATGTGCAGTTGAGGGATTTAAGAGGTCAGGTTGAGGGCTTGAGGCTTGAATATGACCACTACACAATAACGGAGTGACAAATGCCTTGGGATTTCGCAGTTGTCAGTTCAAGATGTCAAGGTTGAGGCTTGATTCTTGAGATTTCACAGTGCATGGAAGAGGATGGATGGAGGAAAAGGCTATGCAACTATGGAGCTCAAGGGCTGGGGCTGAGCACTGAGACTACGAAGTGCACAGTTCTGGAAGGCAAGGACTGAACATTGTGCAATGCTAAGAGGAAATTTTAAAGCTTGAGGACTAGTGACAGCACAGTGCGTAGTTCAGGGAGGATGAGTGAGGCCAAGTTGCTCGAACATAGAATTTTCCAGATTTGGCTTAGTGTGGTATCAGTGAGACCAAATTGAACAATGATTAAACTTAAATATGATCACAAACTTAGAACACTTGAAAACGCAACATTGATCACTCAGAACACATGAACAACATACTTCCCTCAATGCAACGACATTGTGACAACTTACCCCAAATATACAGTTTGCAATGATAGTGATGAAATTTGTCCAACAGTGCTCGAAACTTTGGGAATGAGTGAGATACATGTCTATATGGTAATAATAACTCATTAGCACCAAGGTTGCTCCTTTAACAAACCAAAACCACATATATGTGATGTGCGATGCTCACCATGCTAAAATATGACACTTTTATTTTCTTTTAAATGGGTCAAGAATACTTAGAGAAAAAAAATGTGATGACTCTTTATGCTTGTGATGAAAACATGAAAAGTCAAATTAGGCTCTTAAATTTTGATTTAGGCCAAAATTTTGGAGGGTGTTGTAGCAGCGACAACACTTGGCAACACACTAGTTGAATTTCGACTTCCTTGTCTTGGTTAATTATTTTGTGCAGTAACTAGTTCCTCAAGGAGTATTAATTCATCATTAAAATTACTATGGTTTCCCCACTTACCCCATCTATAGACATAGTCCATTTTATCCTTTTATCAGTTGAACACAATCATATAGCCAGGCGTATAACAATATTTCCAATCAGGAGAAAGGTAATGTTATTCACGACCTTTAAATTTTCTTAGTATATTTTTTCATATCTAGTGTTGCTCCGCTATCAGTGGGCCTGGATAGTACCCTAGTGGAGTCACTTCAGGAACACAAAAATTGCTCCACTGCCATCGAGTCTGGAAATTACCCCGACGGAGTTGCTTGTTTCACCTCCCTGCATAGGAAGCCTTTCTCTTCTTTCACCCTTTATTTATTTATTTTATATAGGATTATGCAATGACACTTATTCATTTCATGGGCTGAAGAGGGATCCCGACTTATTGAGAGAAGAAGAGATTGTTGCTTTATAGAATCATATATAAAACCTTTAATATTGGTTTTCTCATTTATATTTTCCCCTTGTCCTTCTCTACTTGATCGGATTAGCGTGGAAAACATCAAAACATAAATAATCAAGTGTAGGAATAAGGTTTCAAAAATAGACACGGATATCATGGTTTGACATAAGGATTTCCTTACCCAAGAATCACATTTTCCGTCAAAACATCATCAACCAAAAGTTGTAACCAAAACGAAGAAGAAGAACTAAAGGTTAGCTAAATGTTGCAGCATCACAAGACTCTTTTCAATTCTACCACATGCATTGGAACGAGAAAACACACACATGATACTTATTCACAAGAAAGAAATAAAATAGAAAAAAAAGACTAATCATGATAGAAAAAAAAAAAAAAACTATGTACATAGGATAGGGCACAACCGTAGACTCTCATTGAAAATATTTCTTCAAATCTCGGCCATTTACAGGAAGAGATTCAGTCCTCCCATCCAAGGATTGGATATGATAAGTATGATGACCAAGCTTCTCATGAAAAACAAATGGTTTGACCCACAGGGATTAGAACTTAGTGTGTTACCCCTTATCCTCATGGGATTTTCCCCACTTCAAGACAAGGTCACCCACACTGAATTACTTTATTCCCTCATACTTCTTACCAAACCATCTCTTGATGTGACTCTGGTGAAGAGAAAATTTTTCTTTTGCTTCCTTTCTTTCTTCCTGTAGCTTAAGGAGAGTGTCTATCCTACTTTGAACCAAGAGGCAAGGCTTACCTTAGGATTCTTGCAAAAGTTGAAGGGAAGGAAAGTATATGTTCAAAGGTAGGATGGCTTCTTTTCCATGAACCAAAAAGTAAAGAGAAATACTTAGAGAAGGTTTGAGCGTGACACGGTCAGCCAATAGGACGTTTACCAAAGTAGTGTGCCAGTTCCTTTGTCTAGATAATATGGTCTTTTTAATGATGTGAATGAGGTTCTTATTAGTTGACTCGACAAGGTCATTTCCCTGTGGGTAGTAGTTAGATAAATGTTCCAATACGATGCTATCCTCGAATGAAAAATCATAGAATTTTACGGATGAAAAATATGTTACATCGTCAAAACAAGTGAAGACGTAACACCGAAATTGGTAATAATATTCTGCTTGAGGAAGCTGATGAATTCTTGATCATTCACTTGTTTGAGGGGAACTTATTATGTCCAGCACATGAAGCAATTTGTAGTAAGAATATAGCAGTGTTGCTTCGATGAGTGCGGAAAGATCTCATTGATAAAATCTAAGCCCCATTGTTAAAATCGTTCTTCTACAGTGATGGGTTGTAATGGGGTGGCTGACCTCTTTTCTCAACCAACATATTTCTGACAAATCGAAATTTGTGAGCATAAATTTGAGAATATTTGAAAAGTGTGAGCTAATAGAAATCGACTGGCATAACTTTGTGCGTCTTAGTATCACCTACGAAATGTCCCTAGGCTGGTCTATCATGGAGGTCACACAATACCTTTTCTGAATATGGTACTTCCAAGCATATGAGCAGGACTCTGTTGTGGTGCCTTCTGAAAAAAACTCCATGTACCAAGTGATAAATTAAAGCTTTGAATCTGGTTTTCCTCTTCTATCTTGCTGATAAATTAGAGGGTGGAGTATCATTCTCAAGATACAGTCACCAGTCTACATACCAATATTTTGGTGTGTCAGTGGGGCTAGCTTGTTTGATATGGTACATTTCAATCTCCAACTCCCATCCAGAAGAATTATCTTCTGGTGCATTTTTCACTTATAGTACTAGCTAGCATAGACCATGGCCCTTCATAGTGTGAACTGGTTTGAACTCAAGATCATAACCCTATAATCTAGTCATCTAATTAACTCTTATTTCACCCAACTCTTGTTGAACAAACAACGATCTGAAAACTGGGTGTGGCACAAAGATGATACAATGATTCTTCATAAAGTAAGGCCAAAAGCATTTTACCACCTTGTAGACTGCGTAATATTTTTCATCGATGGTGGGATAATTGAGTTCAAGTACCCGTAAGACAACACTCATGAATGATATAGGCCGCTATTATTCTAATCATCTTTATGTGTAATAATGACAACAAGAGAATTATCAAAAGAGAAAGTGTAAAGGAAATCTTTATTGAAGTCTAGATTATACAAGGATGGTGCTTCTGCGATCGCTTGCTTTATACGAGATAATGCATCATTTTCCATTTTATCCCACATGTATATTGCTTCCTTACATATCATCTCCTGTAGTGGCTTCACTATCTAAACATAATTTGAGATAAATTTGAAGGAAAATTATTTTTCCCCAAGAAGGACTGCATGGCTTTCTTGTTTACTGGGAAGGGAATCTGAGTAATGGTTTTGACCCTTTCAGGGTCTACCTTAATACCACACTTTGAGATGATATGGCCCAATATTTTTCCCTCAGACATTGTTAAAATTCTCTTTTTGGGATTAAAATATATCTTGTATTCGCGACATTGCTCGAAAATTTGCTTCAAATGGCACAAGTGATCAAATTTTATTTTTGAAAACATCATTATGTCATCAAGAGAGACCACTACGCTTTGACGAATCAAACCAAAAAATGTGATGTCCATCACGTGTTGGGAAGTTGCACCAACATTAATAAGTCCAAACGACATTCTCTTGAAACAAAACGTACCTCACTTGGTTTGAAAAGTTGTTTTTATCTCTATTAGATTCTGACACTAAAACCTGGTTGTAGCTCGAAAATCCATCCAGCAAGGAAAATTTTCAAACCTCAATACTATCTGTATAATATATTCCATTGATGGCACTCGATATTTGTCCTTATCTGAGGCACAATTAATATTGCGGAAACCCATGCATAGACATATTTCCCCGAACTTCTTTCTCACTAGGACCAAATTTGAGACCCCACGTTGAATGTCGCACTTTGAAAATATTATGAGCAACCAACAACTTCCTCAACACTTTCTGAATTAGGGGCTCAAGCGTTGGATGAACTTTATGTAGCTTCTGGTGAAAATTATTGGCCCCTTCATTCATTTGAATTATGTGTTGGATTATTCGCATGTCGTAAGTTTTCATATCATCGTATGTCCATGCAAATACATATTGGTACTACTTGAAAAGGAAGATGAAATCTTGTCACTCCTAAGGTGTGCAACAAGCACCAATATTAGCAAAATTTAGTTCTTGTTTTGTACCAAAGTATTAGAGTTGATTTGCCAGACTTTTCATTCATAGGCCCCTTAAAGAAATTTTGTAAGTCATACAAATTTTTCAGTGACACCACATCCTTGGGAATGGGGTTTTGTTTTCTCGCTTGAGCTGCATCCTGCAACACTTTATTGTTCTTGTCCTCATCAATGGATGTGTCTCTGAACACATCAACGTTCACCATAAAATCTAGTATCTATTGGCCATCATTAAAAATGAAAAATTTAGTGATATTATCAAGACTAGAGGGATTATAAACAATTTCAATAGAAAAGTCATCCCTAAGCGGTGACAACCTAGCAATAACATTTGCTAATGTATGTGCAATAGTGTTACGTATTCTAGGAAAAAAAACAATATTGAAATCTTGGAATCATGAAATAAAATGCCACATCTCTTGTTGATAAATTTTTAACTTAGGTGACACAAAGTGTGTAGTATTGTGTACCTATCGTATGAAGATTTGAGAGTCACCTATTTCTTTGAGAACCTAAACTTTGATGTCGATGGCACTCTTCAAACGCAAGATGAGTGCTTCGTATTCTGTGATGTTGTTGGTGTACTCAAATCCCAAGCAACAAAAGATCAGAAGTTTTCTCTATTGCAAGTATAATAAAATGCAACCAGCTCCACATCCCTCTGTTGGCTTAAAGGGGTCCTGAACCAGGTTTGGATTTAAGGTTTGCCAACAAACCGCTATACTACTGGCCCTTTCGGCAATTACCTGCTTGCACAGGCCAAGGTCTCACCCGAAGTAGTATGGGAGGGTGCTAGAACCAGGTTTTCGCAACCTAAGAGAAAGAGAGTAATAGAGGTGGCATTGTTAATATCTATCAGATTTTCACAGAGGAAATATTATCGCCGAACCCTTAACAATATACATGCAGAATGTGAATTTCATAAACCCACGGATAGCATAAATAAACAATTATTACTAATCAGATTTCAGTAATACCTTCACATCCACGTGTGCATCAATATTAATCAACAACTGAATTACATAAACACAGCCAGTTATTACAACATAGAGATATGATCAAATAGATTTATCATTCATTAGCTCCCAAAATCCACTTACAGACCCAATTCCCAACCTGCACACACAGCTAATGGGGTCCACACATAGCAGAACTGAGGATCTCCGTGCACACAGCCAGCCGGAGTCCTTACCCAAATACAACCCAAAATAGATCTCGACAGTTTGCAAATAGCATTAATCAATCTTATCCTACCTCTAGACTCGATCTATCCATCTACTTATAGCACCTTACCCTGCGTTATCCTATGGTCCGCAAACCGCAGTTTGCGAACTCTTGGTCTACCCTTTGACCCATTACAATACATTGGGGTCTTTGACCCACTCCAAAGCCCCTTCGCTAGACCAAATATTACAAAATATATTACAAAATTGAACAAAATTAGGGTTAGGAACCCCCGTTCCAATAATCCCCCAACACAATCTTGTGACTTGTCCCGAGTCACAGCGCCAGTGAGGTCTTCATCATGTCCTTGAGCTACTCCAGCGTGGCAGTAAGTGGAGGTAAAACGTGAAGGCTCTGTGCGGCAGCATTCTACACAATGTCCACCAGTTTCTGCGAGGTTGGTCCTTCTTTGGCAGCGGTGATGCTATCAAGAGTCTATTTCAATTGTCTCACTGCCCCGTCTAAGTCCTGCGATAGCTTGAGGGCGTCATCCGACCACGGTGTGAGATGGTCACTTAGCACTTGTTTCTTGCGTTGTAGCCCCATAATTCAGTGCGAAGTGTGTGGTTGGTTCGAATATGGGCTAAGCGTTGGGTGGGAACAAGAGTGGACATGGTAGTTGTTTGTGCTCAACCTAGTCTCCTAAACTGAGTTCATTTAATTGTCAACCAGGGTTGGTAAACTGCTGAAGTGAAGTACATTGTATGTGCCTGGGTGTTTGTTTCTTAATGCGTTGTATTTAGTGTTTTCTGATGTTTTTGGTCTTTTGATGGTTTTATGTTCACAAGAAAAAGAACTAAATGCTGGTGGAAGGAAACTACTGGTTAAAAACAGAGTAAAGCCTAATTGGTTGATGACAAATGACAAGTGCAAATACTGAAACAGAATCAAACCTAAACTATGACTAAGCAGAATACCAAGCTTGATAATGACTTCAAGAAAATGAATCAAAACATAAACTTAACTTGTCCAATTCTTTCATCAAAGGTATTTTGGAAGAGTTTGAGAAATGGTTAGCTAAGTATACAAATTCTCCTAACTAAACAATTAAACAACCAGCTTATAATGATGCAACATTTTATCCATGATTAAAGATTTGTTGAAACATATTTGGAGGAAAACATTGGTACCATCATAAGATCTCTACTCTAAGACTAGTTCCTAACTCTATTCTGCAACTTAGTTTGACACCACTACACTTCACTCAAAGGTTATAGATTTTTAGAATAGTCTTTTGAGGAAAGGTTTGTTGTGAGATGATAAAGGAAGTTGCAAAAGTACTTCAGGCCTTGGGATGATACTGTCTTCTGTCCAGATAGTTATGAGTCAATTATAGATTTGGAACAAAAGAAGGTTTTGTAAATAATGAAGGTCGTGTTGTTTAAGTTTAACAACTAATGTAATCTAATATGCAATGTATGACAACTAAATGTGGAGTGAAAATGCAATGAGTTAAGCTAATACTGAACTTAAGATGTCACTAGTCTAAAACAGTGCTGAACTAACAAGCCATTATCAAACTTAAAACAAATAACAGAGCATGAGTTAAATGCAATTTGACTCCGGAGTACCCTAACTAAGTTATCATGCATTTATCTATGGGATTCTACAGCCTGTTTTGTCCATCATGAATGGTGTTTTGGAAGAGCTTCTTAGAACAATCCTGGCTGTACAATTCAGTGCAAATGCAAACATAAAGACTGAAAGCAATTTAAAAACTAAGACATCACAGCTATCTCCTACCCATCATTATGATATTTTGGAAGAGCGTTTTAAGAGCAAGATCAGCTATGTTACTTAGTGTAAACAAACAACTGAAACATTCAGTATCACAGTCATGCCTTAGACATCATAAGGATTTTTTGGAAGAGTTAGCTTAGTATAAGTTCAACTGTGATAGTGAACAAAAGAAATTACAATTAAATCCTAAAACACTATATCCATTTCCCATTCATTATGGGAAGAGTTTCTTCTTTTGGAAGAGTTCTTAGAACAAGTATAACTATAGTGGCTAATGAAATTAACTATGAACTCAAACTTCAAAAACGTAAAAACAACTAAGATACTTATCTAGATTACCAAAGTAAAGCCGTGCAGGAGGCAGGGGCCCTCTACCACCAGACGGAATCTAGCTCTAGATCAACTCAACGTGTTCAAAACAATGTTGTCTTCTTCATTAAAGTAGAAATAACTTGAAACAGAGTATTCTTCGTCTTCAGAAATATAGCATGAAATCCAAGCAAAATCTAGAGTTGTTTCTCGGTTTCCCGAGTGCTTTTATAACCAATCTACATAACAGAACTTGCAACAATACGAGGATCATTGTCTTTCCTTATCAAAATCATACTAGGACTCTAAAGATGGCAGCGTAAAAGGGAAAAGGACATCTGGACTAGGACAGTCCTATTAGAAGTCTGCCTCATTGAATGAGTTCCCACGTACCAAAACCACGTCCAGAATTCGGTTCAGTCTTCATGGTGAGCAACGAACAATGAGGACATAATGTGGAATATACCCATGTGTGGCTTTTCCTGAGAGGGCACCTGGAACATGCTTGAACGTGAAGACAGCTGCAGAATTTCCGGTTAGCTACAGAATGTCTGCATTCTGCAGCTAGTTCCGGTCAAAATGCATTACAATGACAAAAATCACAAAACTTAGCAAGTTAGCCATGTTAATCATTCTAAAAGTAATTTTAACTAATTTCATTGATCAATTGGGTCTGGGATAACAATGGAAAAAGGAAAATGAGGTAAAGTAAGATGAAAGAAAGCACAATATTGGGGCTCAACATACCCCCACTGTTGTCTTCTTGCATGTCCTCATGCAATTTATTCCATAAACTCAGAGACTTCTGCAAGAACATCTAATCCTCTCATTCTTCTTTTCCTGGAAGCTAAAGGTCTTCTGGGTTTTCTGATGACAAGTTTGAACCTTAAGTTGATAAGTGCCCTGATTAGCTTCTTGTTCCTCTTTTTCAACTTTTCATTAGCCTTTTCCACTTTGTCCATTTGTAGAGATAAGGTTGAGTTCATACTGGTTTTGAGTTTGACTTGTTCCTTCAGAATATCATTCTCATTTTTGATGTGTCTATTAATTATTTCCAGTTCATACCTATCCCTTCTTAACACATCTATTTCGGATAGTGGAGGACTAGGGGTTCTATCTTTGCTCTCTGAAGCTTTCCTTTCCAATGTTTCAACATAGTCATAAACTTCTTGCTGAGCAGGGTCAATTTCAGGGGTTTCTTCATTAAAATCCTCTTCAACATCTTCTTCAATAGATGTTTCCTCATCTTCTATATTTATCACCCTTGTTTGTTTGATCTGGGTTTTCCTTAGTTTCCCCCTGAGTCTATGGCTTCTTCTTGGCTGGGATGATCCCTCCCCTTTTTCTGTGGCAGACTTTCTGATTACCCTCTCTTTCTTAAGTTGTCTCTTAATTTGAGTCAACTTCTTTGAGATTATTTCTTCACTACTTTCCTGTATTGTTTTGTCAATTTCAATTTTAGAGGCTCTCCATTTTCTGCTTCTCCTTGTAGGTTGTTGTTTAGGTGAGGGCTCTTTTGGTTCCTCAAAATGATTTCTTATCAAGAAATTATCCCAAGTATCTTTTGTTTTGGCTAAATGGTGTTCAATTAAAATCTTAACCAAGCCATGATGGTATAGAGTTGTCTCTAGGAATTGGACTCTCCTTTGAACACAAGAAGCCATCTTTTTCAAACTTTGAAGCAAGAAATAGGGCAAGTTTAGCTCTTCTTCCAGAAAATGCATTATCAATCTAATATGGTAAACATAAAATGTGCCATATCTACCTTCACATGTGATAAATTTTTGTAGAATAAGAAATATGTTTCTCCATTTATTTTTCAATGCAGAACTTGGAATTCCCTTTTTAAACACAGTGACATCCATACCTGGTGATTTTAGGATTTGCTTCCATGATTCATTGTGAAATTCTCTGTTTTTAAACCATCTCTCTCCATGTCTAAGCAATCATGTTGCTTCTGCAATAAAACCCTTTGTGATAGTGAATTTAACATCTCCAATTTCAACCTCGTCTCCCTTAAATGACCTTGCAAATGTTTTAGTGACTTCTTTGTGGAAGCCATTAAATTTCTAAAGAAATTGTAGCCATCCTACCTGTTGCAACATTTCTCTACTTTGAAGGTATCCTTCCAGATATTTTGTGCCCACTGGTTTAGTTCTTACAATAAGGCCCATAATTCCTTCTTCAATCTTCAGATTAGTACTCTTTCTGCTTACGAAAACAATAACTTCAACCTTCAAATTGATATACCTTTGGTTCACGGAGATAGTGCTTCAATCTTCAAACTGATATATCTCTGCTTCTCGGTGACAATGGCTTCAAATTCCACACTGATATACCTCTTCTTCACGGTGACAATGGCTTCAAATTCCACACTGATATACCTCTGCTTTTCGGTGACAATGCTTCAAATTCCACACTGATATACCTCTGCTTCACGGTGATAATGCTTCAAATTCCACACTGATATACCTCTACTCACGGTGATAATGCTTCAATCTCTGCTCATGGTGATAGTGGTTTGATATTTCAAATTGATATACCTCTACTCACGGTGATAGGGATATCTCTGTTTTGCGGAATGAAATGATGAAGGGCTGGCTACGGAATGGATTGATGGAGGTAGTTACGGAATGAGTTAATGAAGTGAGGTGAAGAAAAAAAATTAATGAGTGAAAATATTGCGGATGTTTTTACAACGGGAAAAAAAAAATCATCATTAAATGATTTGGCTGGGTGACGTGAGGAAATCAAACACTTCAACCTTTTTAACCGCTTAAATGATGGTCGGGTATAGAATTTGAAATGAGAAATTTTTATCCAAAGTTTGTGGAGGGTATATTTGACATGATCAATAAAAATAATCAAAACACTTTTTCGAATGATTCATAACTAAAACTATACTAAAGTTTATGATATGCCATTATAATCAAAACTTGTTACCTTTTCTTTTTATCTGCTTTTTGTGGTCCTCATATACTTGGTTCTCCTCTGGAAACCATTATTTTGTGAGTCCTCATAATTCCTCTTAATTTTGCTTGTTTATGGATATACTGGACCATTTTGTTGTAATTCAAATGTCTGTTGATTAGTGCCTTCAGGATCTGTAGCTGCGGAATGACTGTCTGGCTGCGGAAAGTCTGATCAGCTGCAGAATGTCTGTTTAGCTGCAGAATGTACCTGTAGAGCATTTTAATCATGGAATGGAGTGATTTGGAATATAAGTGAAATGTTATATGGCATGAATGAAGATGGATGATGAGACATGATATGTATGAATTGGATGATGAAATGGAATGGATTCAATTTATGAAATGGAGTGGAAGAATATAGGAAATGTCCTGCAATCCATGACATGTGTTATTCATTTGCAGAAAAACATTAAACTTTAAATTTTGATATGGAAATGAGGTGGATGAAGTATGGAATGAGATGAATGATATATGGAATGAAGTGAAGTATGAATGAATGAATGAAATGGAGTATGGATGGATAAGTGAATGGAATGAAATGAAATGAGATGGATCATAAGTACAATGGATCTGAACTTATGATTTTGTAACAGTTGCTTGCAAAAACAAAATGGGAAAAGTTAGAGTGTCAGAAAGACTGATTTTCACCCTATCTTTTCTGTATAAACATGCCAATCAATGATTGGTTTTCATGTTTATAACTTATTTTTTATTTTATTTTTATTTTTATTTTTTATTTTTTTTATTTTTCAAAAGAAATGCTTCAGAAAATTCAATCAAGTTGATGAAGAAGAAAGATTCTTCTTCATTAACTTCACATCACTGTTTTCCTGGAACTTCTTGACAAATTCTTCTCTTGAGAGTGGTTTGTGATACGGCTTCAATCTATGACCATTCACAAGAAAAGTGACCTCTTCTTCATCTATTGTCCTGATTTTTACTGCTCCATTGTCAAAAATTTCAACAATTTCATATGGCCCAAGCAAATGTGTTTGAAATTTACCTTGAAAATCCTTGAATTTTGAATCAAACAAGAGAGCCCAGTCACCTTCTTTGAATTTCTTCTCTTTGATGTACTTGTCATGCCATCTAGTCCTTTGCTGTTGGACTAGACTTGTTTTATGAACTGCATCTTGTCTGATCTCATCCAATTCATTAATCTGCTCCAATCTATGCTTTTGTGCCTCTGTTAAATCAAGTCCTAGCTGAACTGCCATTTTGAAAGTTTGAATCTGGAACTCTATGGGAAACAAAACTTGCTTTCCATAAACAAGTTCATAAGGAGTATGGCTTGTTGTGTTTCTCCATGTAGTTCTATAGGCCCACAAGGCTTCAGGAAGCCTATCTACCCAATCTCTTCTATGTAAATGAACAGTCTTTGTTAGGATTCCTTCAATGACCTTATTAGTAGATTCTACTTGACCATTTGCTTGTGGATGATAAGGAGTAGATTTTCTATGCCTGATTTTGTACCTCTCCATCATTTTCTCCACTAGCCTTGATGTAAATTGAGCTCCTTGATCTGTAACAATTTCCCTTGGGACACCAAAACGAGTAAAAATATCCTCAAAAGAAAAGTAACTACAGATGCTTCATTAGCAACAATTAATGGCTTGGCTTCTACCCATTTAGTAACATAATCAGTGCAAACTAATATATATCTCTTCTATCTTGATGGAGGACTAATAGGTCCTACAAAATCCAAAGCCCATTTTTCAAAAGGTTCAATATGTACCTGAGGTTGTAATGGCATCTCACCTAAAGGAGAAGGTTTCCCTACCCTTTGGCAACTGTCACACCTTTTGACATACTCCTTAGCATCTTTAAACAAGGATGGCCAATAATATCCTAAATTAAGGATCTTATAGGCTGTCCTCTTATCAGCAAAGTGTCTGCCACAAGGTTCATCATGACATGCTTTGAGAATCTCGGGCATCTCATCTTCCCGAACACATCTCCTAATGATCAAATCTGGACCTGTCTTGTACAACTCATTAGCAACCCATGAATATTTTGCACTGTCATAAATGATTTTTATTTTATCTCTTGCATTCATTATTGAAGGAAATTTCCCTGAAACTAAATAATTAGCAATATCAGCAAACCATGGAGTTTGAGTAGAAATTGCAAAAAGATATTCATCGGGAAATTGATCTTCAACTGGAGTGTCATCTTTGATATTTTGGAGTCTAGATAGGAAATCAGCTACTGTGTTTTGTTTTCCAGGCCTATCTAGAATGGTAATGTTGAATTCTTGTAAGAGAAATAACCATCTTATGACTTTGCCATTAGTAATTGATTTGTTCATTAAGTATCTAATTGCAGAATGATCAGTGTGAACAAAAGTTTCATAGCCTGTTATATAGTGTCTAAATTTGTTTATGGCATGAACAACGGCTAAAAACTCTTTTTCAGTTACAGTATAGTTTAACTCTGCAGGAGTCAAATTTTTACTGATATAATAGATGGCATAGGGAATCAAGTCTTTCTGCCCCAATACTGCTCCTAGAGCTGTATCGGAGGCATCTGTGGAGATATGAAAAGGTAACTTCCAGTTAGGTCCCCTTAATATAGGTGCTTCAGAAATTTTGGTTTTCAGGGTCTCAAAGGCTAACTGGAAATCAAAATTCCATTTGAATTCACAATCTTTGGTAAGTAATTTGAAGAGTGGAGATGCTATTTTGGTGAAATTTTCTATAAATCTCCGATAATATCCTGTAAATCCTAGAAAACTTCTAACATCTCTTTGACAACTTGGAATAGATAAGTTAGAGATGACTTCAACTTTTGACTCATCAAATCTAATCCCATCCCCTGAAATGTGATGCCCCAAAACAATACCTTCAGTAAACATCATGAAACATTTCTCATGACTAAGTGAAATATTTTCTTCCTGACATCTCTTTAAAACTTTTTCCAAGTTTGCTAAAGCTTCTTCAAAAGTGTTTCCATAAACTGTGAAATCATCCATGTATACCTCTACACAATCATGTATTAGATCTAAAAAATTTCCTAATACTGCCCTTTGGAATGTTGCATGTGCATTGCATAATCCAAATGGCAATACTCAGTAAGCATAGGTACCCCAAGGACAGGTAAATGTGGTTTTGTCTTGATCTTCAAGTGCTACTTGGATTTGATTGTAACCACTAAACCCATCTAGGAATGAGAAGTATTTTTTGCCAGCTAATGTATCTAACACTTGATCTATGAAAGGTAAGGGAAAATGGTCTTTAAGAGTAGCTTTGTTTAGTTCCCGGTAGTTAACACATACCCTCCATTTACCATTTTTCTTTGGCACAATTACCAAAGGAGAAACCCACTGACTATCTGAAATAGGATAGATGAAGTTGACATTTAACAATTTTTGCAATTCTTCTTTAACAATCTCCCTAAGATTTGGATTCATCTGTCTTTGAGGTTGTCTGATTGGTTTGCAATTTTCCTCTATATAGATGTGATGAGTACAAGTCTTGGGGCTTATCCCTTTCATGTCAGTGTATTCCCATGCATATGCAGAAGAATGTCTCTGTAATACTTTGACTAACTCTTCTTGTTGAGATTTTTCTAGGTTTTTTATTTATGTTCAAAGTTTTGCCTGGAAACATTTCACTTGTAGAGCTGCCAAATTTGTCCATAGAATGAAGAGACATCTGCCTAGATGACAAAAACTCAATATTGGATCCCTCTTGAAATGATTCATGTTTGTGTTCTAGAGAGGATTCAAAGTTTTCTAGAGTATTCAGAATTTGATTATCTTCACTAATTTCTGAAATTGTGAAGAGTGGTTGTAAATATTCTTCATCCTCTATCCATTGAGTGTCATCTAGATCTGTAATTGTCCTAGTTGGAGGATATAAAGTGAATTTCTTTGTTGAACTACCATCAGAAATATACATATCACCGGACCTACAACTAATAAAAGCATCAGCTGTAGCCAACCAAGGTCTTCCTAATATAACAGGATGGCCTCCTAGATTATTCTTAAGAGTTAGGATCATGAAATCCACAGGGTACTCCCAAGAATCTAGGGACACTGGAATGTCTTCTATTACCCCATCTGGTTTGATCACAGATCTGTCTGCTAATTGTAATAATGTGGGTGTAAAGAGAAGATTAGGAAGTTTCAGTTTATCTATGATTTGTCTACTCATGATATTGATTGTTGCTCCTAAATCAATGAGTGTGTTTTTGATTTCAATTCCATTGATGTGAATTTTAACAACTGGATTTCCTGGGTCAAGATACTTTGGAATAGCAATCTTGCCCATCATAATGTCTACTATTTTTCCTGCCAGTTGAATTTTCTTTGTTTCTCTTATTCTTTTTCTTGTTTTCTTCATGCTCAACTCCTTTATTGTTTTGGCTAAAATTTGAATTTCCTTGATGGCTTGTAATAATGGAATTTTAATGCAAACATTTCTCAGCTCATCTAGGAAATCATAATTAGGCACCATAATTTGTTTTTCTACACCTCGATCAATTTGTAATCTTTCTGGAAAGGGAGGTATAGAAGTAGATGTGGATGGTTGCTCTAATACAGGAGTTGAAATTATTGGATCTTTTTGCTTTAATTTTTCAGTGTTTGGGTCTTGAAAAGATGTGTCTCCCTCAAGACTTTTATTCACCTGTAGAGAGTCTTCCTTAGAGTTATCTTGTTCTTGTATGATCACAGAAGGTTTCCTCTTTTCAAGTATTCTTCCAGACCTAAGTTGAACATCACTAAGGTCTAAAGGAGTAATTAAATAAGTTGGAAACTGTTGGCCTTCTATCATGTATGTGTTATGAGGATTTTTATTATTGGGGTTTGGTATGGGTTGAGCAGGCAACTGATTTGATTTTTGAGGGAATGGTAATGGAAGTGGTTGATTTTGATGTGGTAGGTTCTGATGATGTTGTTGAGGATTTTTTTGAAAATTTTGTTGAGGATTTTGAGGATAAAAATGTGGGTATGGTGGATAGGATGGTGGATACTGATAGTATTGAGAGTATCTTCCATAGGGATTTTGTGCTCCTTGTGCCCAAGCTTGAGATTGATTTTGAAATTGAGGCCAAGTTTGCTGCCAAGAATTCCAAGGTGGAGGTTGATTATACATTTGATCATGGAATCCTTGTGTTTGAGGTCCCTGCCAAGGCCTTCTAGAGACAAAATTAAGAGATTCTGTGGAATCTGTAGGAGTTTCCTCTTGAAAGACAGCTTTGAGACCAGGAAGAGAAGGAAAATTCTTGGTCTCATGTTTTTCAGAACAAATGACACAGGTCTCTACAACTTTTACATCCAATGGACACTCTCTCAAGGCATGTTTCTTTCTACATTTGGGACAAAAGATTGCCAAGGCATCAGATTCAGCTTTTTGCTTGTTTTGTATTTTAAGGGTGTCTATTTGTTCACTAAGACTCCCTAAGATGTCAAATTTAAAATCATCAAGCATGTGTCCTATTTCTGATCTACTTACTGTCCCAGAAGCAGACTTACTTGCCCTTGCAAGAGCAGGATCTCTTGGACCTTTGACAGTTTTAGATTTCTCTCTTGAAAGGTTGATACATAACTCAGATATTTCAGGTAATGTGAGTTGTGATATATCCCCTTTTCCCATCATGTTAAGAATATCCAACCATTCATCCCTAATTGTTTTCAACAAAAGAGCTTTTAAGGTGTCTTGATCTAGATTTTCCATTTTTGCCCTTTTGATGTTGTAATTAAATCTTTCCAACAAATCTTCTAATTTTTCATCTTCTTTTTGTAACATCTTGAACACTTCTTCCTTATGATTAACCGGCATACAATAATCCAAATACCTCTCTAGAAATGCTTGTTTCATGTCTTCCCATGTTCTAATAGAACTGCTGATCAGACTCATAAACCACTTCAATGCTGCTCCTTTCAAAGTTGAAGGGAATAATTTCAATTTTTGAGCATCTTGTAAGTAGTCATAAGTTCTACACAGAACTTCAAATTCAAATAGGAAGGTTTCAGGATCTTCAGTTTTAAGTCCATAGAAGTTTGGAAGGACAGAGGGTGAAATGTTTTTCATGGTTGTATTGGTTTCTTCATCAATTATAGGGAACCCAAAAAAGCTTCCTATTTCTCTTCTACCTCTTCCTCCATCTGCACCTCTACCTCCTTCTCCTCTACCTCTACCTCTACCTCCAAATAGTGTGTGTTCTCCATTAAATACTCCTCCTCCCCCTTCTTCTGCCATGGTTGACTCTCCTGTGGAAGTGGAAAGGTTTGTGTCCCTAACAGGAGTCTTTAGATATTCTTCTAAGGCAGGTTCAGTGGATGAAGTGGAAGGTTTCTCTAATGGAATATCTGACCTTATATCTTCTAGAAGTCCAGGATCAGTAAAGGATGGAATGTGGGTCCGAGTTGAAGGTGTACTAGCTCTTGGTCTTGGTGAAACAAGTGGTGTTCTAGGAATCAAATTTCTGTTTCTGCTGCTTATGAATCTACCCCTTGAGTCCCTCTCTCTACGCATATAATTGTTTTTGGGAATTAAGAAACAAAGGTTACCTAGTTTTCACTTCCCCGACAACGGCGCCAAAATGTTTGTGCTCAACCTAGTCTCCTAAATTGAGTTCATTTAATTGTCAACCAGGGTTGGTAAACTGCTGAAGTGAAGTACATTGTATGTGCCTAGGTGTTTGTTTCTTAATGCGTTGTATTTAGTGTTTTCTGATGTTTTTGGTCTTTTGATGGTTTTATGTTCACAAGAAAAAGAACTAAATGCTAGTGGAAGGAAACTACTGGTTAAAAACAGAGTAAAGGCTAATTGGTTGATGACAAATGACAAGTGAAAATACTGAAACAGAATCAAACCTAAACTATGACTAAGCATAATACCAAGCTTGATAATGACTTCAAGAAAATGAATCAAAACATAAACTTAACTTGTCCAATTCTTTCATCAAAGGTATTTTGGGAGAGTTTGAGAAATGGTCAGCTAAGTATACAAATTCTCCTAACTAAACAATTAAACAATCAGCTTATAATGAGATAACATTTTATCCATGATTAAAGATTTGTGGAAACATATTTGGAGAAAAATATTGTTAACGTCATAAGATCTCTACTCTAAGACTAGCTCCTAACCCTATTCTGCAACTTAGTTTGACACCACTACACTTCACTCAAAGGTTATAGATTTTTAGAATAGTCTTTTGAGGAAAGGTTTGTTTTGTGAGATGATAAAAGAAGTTGCAAAAGTACTTCAGGCCTTTGGATGATACTGTCTTCTGTCCAGATAGTTATGAGTCAATTATAGATTTGGAACAAAAGAAGGTTTTGTAAATAATGAAGGTCGTGTTGTTTAAGTTTAACAACTAATGTAATCTAATATGCAATGGATGACAACTAAATGTGGAGTGAAAATGCAATGAGTTAAGCTAATACTAAACTTAAGATGTCACTAGTCTAAAACAGTGTTGAACTAACAAGCCATTATCAAACTTAAAACAAATAACAGAGCATGAGTTAAATGCAATTTGACTCCGGAGTACCCTAACTAAGTTATCATGCATTAATCTATGGGATTCTACAGCCTGTTTTGTCCATCATGAATGGTGTTTTGGAAGAGCTTCTTAGAACAATCCTGGTTGTACAATTCAGTGCAAATGCAAACATAAAGACTGAAAGCAATTTAAAAACTAAGAAATCACAGCTATCTCCTACCCATCATTATGATATTTTGGAAGAGCATTTTAAGAGCAAGATCAGCTATGTTACATAGTGTAAACAAACAACTGAAACATTCAGTATCACAGTCATACCTTAGACATCATAAGGATTTTTTGGAAGAGTTTGCTTAGTATAAGTTCAACTGTGATAGTGAACAAAAGAAATTACAATTAAATCCTACAACACTATAGCCATTTCCCATTCATTATGGGAAGATTTTCTTCTTTTGGAAGAGTTCTTAGAACAAGTATAACTATAGTGGCTAATGAAATTAACTATGAACTCAAACTTCAAAAACGTAAAAACAACTAAGATACTTATCTAGATTATGAAAGTAAAGCCGTGGAGGAGGCAGGGGCCCTCTACCACCAGACGGAATCTAGCTCTAGATCAACTCAACGTGTTCAAAACAATGTTGTCTTCTTCATTAAAGCAGAAATAACTTGAAACAGAGTATTCTTCATCTTCAGAAATATAGCATGAAATCCAAGCAAAATCTAGAGTTGTTTCTCGGTTTCCCGAGTGCTTTTATAACCAATCTACATAACAGAACTTGCAACAATACGAGGATCATTGTCTTTCCTTATCAAAATCGTACTAGGACTCTAAAGATGGCAGCGTAAAAGGGAAAAGGACATCTGGACTAGGACAGTCCTATTAGAAGTCTGCCTCCTTGAATGAGTTCCCACGTACCAAAACCACGTCCAGAATTCGGTTCAGTCTTCATGGTGAGCAACGAACAATAAGGACATAATGTGGAATATACCCATGTGTGGCTTTTCCTGAGAGGACACTTGGAACATGCTTGAATGTGAAGACAGCTGCAGAATTGTCGGTTAGCTACGGAATGTCTGCATTCTGCAGCTAGTTCCAGTCAAAATGCATTACAATGACAAAAATCACAAAACTTAGCAAGTTAGCCATGTTAATCATTCTAAAAGTAATTTTAACTAATTTCATTGATCAATTGGGTCTGGGATAACAATGGACAAAGGAAAATGAGGTAAATTAAGATGAAATAAATCACAATCTTGGGGCTCAACAGTAGCTTCCAGATGTTCAAAGTCTTGCTCCTTCTGAGTTATCTCCTGATTGATCTCTCGGAGGAGAGTGTCGTGTTGTACCTGGGACCATAATTCCATAGCCTACTCAAGCAGAGCGACACCCTAGCTTATTTTCATTTTGATAGTGTCCATGGCTTCTGTAACCAATGCGGCACGATGGTTGCATACCTCCAGAGGGGTCTCAGGCTGCAGCTTGGCCTATAAAGATGTGAGTTGAAGTTCGAACTCAGCCTTGACAACCTATACCTTGGTTCGAGATGCCTTTAGGGCAGTGACCAAACCTTCGACCTTAGCTTGGGGTTCAGCGGAAGCAACAATGACTTCGAGCATGTCCTCATAGAGTCTGTTGATCAGTTGTTCGAGGGAAGTCTGTTGCGCGATGGTGGTGACGTGCATGGCCTATATTTGATCGACATTGGTGGCCTGGGTCAGAATATTCTGCTCGGCTATGCTGAGGTGTTGTTGTACTCAAATTTCGTGGTGCTGGATTTTGCTGGTGACAGCAGCCAATAATTCCTACAGCTGCGCACCGGCCAATCGGCCAACCTCAAGGTCGATCGAGGAGCATACCTGGACTTGGGCTCACAATTCAGCAGGTTCTAGGATAAAGGCTATACTGGGGAGGGGGCAGATCCAGCGATCTGCAACAGTGGCTAGGGTTGTAACGGGGGCAAGCGAGCCCATAGGAGTTTGCCTCGCTTGATCTACGCTCATCTGATTCTACCTCGATTAATCCACACTCGCTTGAAGTGTGTCTGCTTTGAGTTGGAGTGCTTGCAACTCATATTGTAAAACATCTACAACAGCCTTGGGCTATTCGTCCCAAATATTCCATCGATCAGCAAACGCAATGGTGACAACATCGACAATCTAATCAAGGTCATCCTCCGTGAGGGTGACTTCCATGGCGGTGCCGGTCTTAATGGTCTTTTGTTTTTTCCGAGGCCCTTGAGACAATTCTCGGGGCTGCTTAAGGGTGTGCAAGACGGACGTATCGGCATCATCAGCACCATTTATGTGGTGATCGGGTGGAGAGTCTGGTTTTGGCTGCACGGTGGTGCTTCTGGGGGTTTCCTGTCGCGTGGATGCTAGAGGCACGGACTCTGTGGTTGGCCTGAGTAGAATGGTAGGCTTGGACACTACGTTGGGGCCAGATGTACCTGCTACGTCTAGGTCCATTGGCGAAGCTGTGAACTTCCACTTTGGTGGCCAAGTGGTGATTACTTGTTCAATTTCAGCTTCAGTAGTCATGTGTGGAATAGTATGCCAAGTGTGAGCTTTTCGGGCTCGAATTTGCACATTGTGCATGGTTATTTGAAATTTCATGATTCGCTTATACTTGTCATAGACAGTCGGGGATAGGCGCAGTTCGGAATCAATGGCTGCATAGATAGACCCATTGTAGAGTACCTAGAATAACTTGTTTTCCTCCACCCACTTGGGGTCCTTCGAGTCCCACAGATTGAAAAATAGCACCCCTTTTCACATGCCAGTCTCAAGAGGGGGGAAGACCGCTTCTTCTGGGGTCTCCCAAGAAACTAAGATGATTAGCAGAATCAACCATGAGTAGTAGAATGCTTTTCCCTGCTCCTGAGCCTCACGCACATTGTCGAGAAATTATTCAACCAGGTACTGGGATTAATTGTAGCAGACTCCCTTTTCACACTGGCCAACGATATAAATAATGTGAGAAGGGACAGTTGCGGCCTGACATTTCCGCATCAATTTTCAGGCAAGCAGTAAAGTTCCCGTGCGCGTCCCCTAGTCTTGGATGGTATTAATCAAGAAGCCTCACCTCTTGCGGCCGACACCTTACTTCTTCTAGACAACGTCGACAGTATGGTGCTCAAATATCTTGCCCATTCCATCTCGTGGGTCGGGCCCATTCATAGCAAGGCCTGTGATGCAGTGAAAGAGGGAAGCATCAATCGGTATGCGGACTTGGACCCACAAGGAACCATCATGGACAAGTGCCAGCAGTTGGTGAACGATGAGGCTGGTTATGTTGTAGCATTCGAAATGGGGAAGGCGCAGCAAGTTCAGGATGCCTGCCCTGGCTAAGCCTGTGACCCAAAGCATTGGCTCAACCTTGGGCACACCATCTTCGATCACCTGTTCCAAGTATAATCGTGGATCTAATGAAGGAAAAGTGTCCAGGTTTCCTAGGTCATGGTCGTCGAACTTTATGTTGGGCAGTTGTCCAAACTTATCACCCTGCTGGGGTACTTCTTCGGGGACTAGAGGCATCTGAAGATAGGAATGAACGACATCTACATTGGGCATACGGGTTTTTTTTCTACATGGCTGAACATAATGGGGTAACCAGGTCAGCGGAGTCGCCTGCAAGCCTGCAGCTGTGAGCGCCCTCGGGTTCGGGGGTGCAAGGGGTGAATACTTCTGAGGCACCTGCCGGGGAGAATGTCGAATTTGAGGGGAAGTACGAGGCTTCCCACAAACCCATTTTGTTTTTTTTTCCTTTCCCTTGCCCTTCTGAGGTGTTGAGGTTGAGCCAATTTCTTCTGTTGTAGGGGTGACCTCGCAAACCTCATCAGATTCTATTTCTTCAGACGTTGTGTCAGGCAAAGGCACATTTGGGTTGGTAGCGGCCATCCTAACTTAAAAGATGAATTCAGCGTGGCTATTGTTGGACAGCGGAGCTTGCTCAGTCATGCGACCGGGAGATAGACAGAAAAAATGGTAAATATCAGAGAGTCCGAGGTGTGGAAAACATGAGCAACAGTTCAATCTCGTGGAACAACTAGTCCTGACCTTATAGCATCCATGAGAGAGAAATTGTTGTCAGGCCCTTAATTTCCTTCTATCATTACAGAAACGGTAACAGATCCTCGTAAATCTCCTCATTAATTTCTAGTTACCCATGTCATTAAACGGGGGGTTGCGGTTTTACATGTGCCTACTCTATCCCAACGGCTAGTTTTGTCCATTTCACGTAGCTTTTGAGCCTATCTCGCACCCACCTATGCTGGTAGTCCTGCGCATCACCCCTGCGCATCCATGCCTATGCACCATCCCTATGCATCCATTCCTATGTATCCTCCCTATGTGTAGTGTCCATGGTATAGCTACTCTGGCCATATAGTCATTTGATCGGCACCGCGGAGTCCTAGTAGGGCTTTAGCCGACTTCCATTAACATATCCTGGTAGGGACTCACCATGCAAAGTAGCCAGTCTGACCGCTCCGCCATTAGTAATTTCTTTGACCACATACGAACCTAACCAGTGCTGTCAGAATTTCCCCGGGTGTTTCATGAACTGGCTATGATAGAGTAAGAGCAATGCATTTTCAAAAAAGTCCTTCTGTCGGATATGGCGATCGTGCCATGCTTTCTCCCGTGCCTTCTGAAGCTGCTGGTGGAATTGGGCAATGAACTGGTGTTCTTCTAATGCTACGAGCTATGCCAAGTGCTCCTCCATAATTTCGGGATCGGCCTTATTTATGAAGGTCGATATGTGCAAGCTAGGAGAAATGTATTCCATAGGCATAATAGCTTCCTTTCCATAGACCAAGCAGAAGGGTTTTTTTCCTGTGAGCTTATTACACGTGGTTCTATAGGCTAGAGGACAAAGGGGATGCGCACATCCAAATCACTCCATTGTGCGTTACAGACCTTCGTGAGCGCTTGTTCCAAAAAAAATTTGAATGCCTCTACGGTCCCATTCGCCTGCGGGTGATATGGGGTACTTTTGGCATGGTAAATCTGGAATTCCTTGGTTAGAGCCTTAATTGTTTCATTAATGAAATGTGTCCCTCTGTCGCTTATCAGGATCCTAGGGCACCCAAACCCGGTGAAGATATTCTCAAAAAGGAAGTGTACCACTGTGTCCACAGAGCAGTCCTTGACATCTGCAGCTTCGACCCACCTGGTAACGTAATTTGTAGCCGTAATGATATATCGAGAACCTGTCTTCTTACTAGGGGGGTTGATGGGGCCTACGAAGTCAATGGCCCACTTATCAAATTATTGAAGGTTTGTTTGTGCTTGCAAAGGCATCTCGTCCTAGCACAAAGGCCTTCCTCTCCGTTGGCATGTGTCACAGGATTTACAATATGCGTGGGAGTCGTTATGCAGTGTGGACCACCACAACCCAGCTCTTAGTACCATCTGTGCAGTTTCTTTTCTAGCATAGTGACCTCCTGCCACTCCTTCGTGGGCTTCTGCTAAAATGGCTTGTCTTTCATGCTCCAGTACATATCTTCACAGCACCTCATCAGCTCCCATCTTGTACAATTGGCCCGCAATGATGGTAAAGTCAACGGCACGGGTGACCAGGTCTTTTTTCTGTTGTACCGAGTAGTCTGTAGGCACCATCCTCGTCGTTAAGAATTGAATAATATCTACAAATTTCTCGTCAACCACCTTAATAGAAAAAACCGATGCATCGAGGAAGCCTTCTTCTAGGTTAGCTGGCTCTTCACCACTCTCAATTCGGGATAAGTGGTCTGGTCCAGTATTTAGTCTCCCAGGCTTTACAATTCTCTCAAAATCATACTCCTGAGACAGCAGTAACCATCGGCAGATCTTCCCCCCCAACACAGGCTTATTGACTAGGTACTTCAAAGCTGAGTGATCCGTGAACATCTTGAAGTGCCCTCCCAGTATATAGTGTTGGTATTTCTACAGGGCGTACACCATGGCTAGTCCGTCACGTTCAGTAGTAGAGTAATTACGTTTTGCGCTAGAAATTTTTCTACTAGCAAACGTAATCGGGTGGTCAATTTACCCTTCCCTGGGCTGGATAAGGACAACACTTAGGGTGATCCTTGAGGCATCCACATAGACATGAAAAACCTTCGCCCGGTCAAGAAATATGAGGATAGGTGTAGAGATCATCTTTTCCTTTAGCAGCTCAAACCTCTTCTGACACTCCTCGTTCCAGAAAAAAAATATACGTCCTTCTTTAGCAGCTTCTCCATTAGTGTCGTGATGAGTGCGTACCCTTGAATAAATTTATGATAATAGCCAGTATAACCAAGGATGGAGCGTAGCTACTTCTCAGTTGTGGGGACCGCTAAATTGATGATAACTACCACCTTGGCTGGGTCAACCATCAATTATTTTCGACAGACCACATGTCCTAACAAGGTCCTGAAAGGTACACAAAATATGCACTTCTTAATGTTTAGGTAAATTTGGTGCCTTCTACAGGCATCCAGCGTTATGCGCAATTTTGATGCGTGCTTCTTTACCAATCCAAACATTGTCCAATCATCAAATTATACCTCTAGGAACTTGTGAATGAATTCCTTGAACACTGCCACCACCACTCGTGAAAAGATGGTAGGGGCATTTTTTAGCCCAAAGGGCATGACGGTGTATTGGAAGGATCCCCATTCGGTGGCGAAGGTAGTTTTGCTGCGATCTTCGCGTGCGATTCTGATCTGATGGTAGCTTGAAAATCCGTCAGTGAATGAGTATACTTCCTGACCTCCCACATTGTCAAGACTTTCATCATAGAATGGTGTAGGGAAGGGATCATGTACGCAAGCATCATTCAATTTGCGTAGGTCTACGCAGATTCTTATTTTCCCTTTTGTCTTCTTTTCTTGGACCACCATAGGGCTTACCCAATCATATTGTTCTACCGGCTCAATGATACCTACGACTATCATTTTATCGATTTCTTCTCTGACCTTCTTCTTGTATTTGGGGTTCAATAGGTAAGGTCGTTGCTTGACAGGACGCGCATCGGGTTTTAAGGTGATTCGCATGACACCCAGATCCCCTACAATACCTTTGAGCTCTGAAAATTTTGTGGGAAATAGATCATGATATTCAGTGAGAAATTCTGTGATTTTCCCAACGATATCATCATCCCACTAATTCCCAATTCTAGCCATCTTGGGTTGTTCTTTTGTTCCAATGTTGACTTCCTTTAATTTGAGAGGCTTAGTCACGTCTACAACTCGTAAATGGGGTCCAGAAATTGCACGCTCTCCCTCAGACTTTGGGATAGTGATATTTCATGGATCCTCGTCACACTCTTCCACTGATAGATTCTGAAAGTTGGCAATATCCTGCATCTGCGCATCCCAAGCTGGTTCCCCATATTCTATGTGAGGGCGCGATTCATCAAATACTAGAGCATCTATGTCCTTTAGGGCTTCTTCTAATTTCTCAGTCCCGCCTACCAATCCGAACGTTCCCAATTTCTTCCCTCATGGTGTCCCAGTGGTGAGTGTGCTGTTGTAGCTCTACATCCAAATACCATGTGGTGGGGATAGGTCCCAAGGCATGGATAAACATGTGGACCCATTCTTCCCAAGTCCTTTCACACCATACTTTTATCCATACTGAAAAGTGCTTGTGTGGGTCCCCACGGCTGAGGAAGATATCCATTGGTAGGTGGACCAGAGGTTCAAATTGTAGGATCAACATTCTGCAACATTCCTCCCAATCCTAAAAAGTCCCCTTACAAGTGTCCCACCACCACGCAAGGGTTACACGCATAGCTAGGTTAATCTCCCACATCCTCCATTCTCTTGGGACTTCTACTTCGAATTCTCTAATAAAATCCCTAACACTACCAGAATCATCAAGATACAGTAGCTCTCTTACCTCTTAGGAGATACATCAGAAGCTCTTTGTGATTTTCAGGCATCATAGCGTAGATACGTCATGCAGTTGGTTCTACCAATTTTCTATTTCCCCGTCTGATTTAAAGAGACATTTGATGTCCTTATCCGAGCAGAGCATGCCATTAGCGGTAGGTTTGATCCAATCCTCGTTTTGGGAAATAAGCTTGTAAATATTATCAATATCATCCCCTTTTCACACTGGTTTTGTATACAGCTCGCCCTCTGCTGGATCTAGAGGGACTATTACTCGCGTACCCTCATTCTCAAAAACCATGGTTCACCTTTTTAAGTTGATAATACCTCCCATATCTATAGCCCAATACAGTACTAAAAGCGCAGGGTAAGGGTTCACATCATCTACAATTTGAATCACCTCAAAATCTGCGTATACCTTAACTCCCGCGATGTCTACCATAACCTTTGATAGCCTTCCTAGCGGTATGATCTTCTACGGTTTTGCCGCCATTATCTTCCAAATACTCATATGCCGGAAATTATTAAGATCATTCCTACAAACGGCAGAATACGCACCTACTGGTCTGGGACATAGGCACCAAGTCGGCGGCAGTGGTTTGTATCATGCAATATGACTACTTGATAGTCAGCGCAACATAACGTGGGGGTGCTTGGTCCCACAACCTCTTTGGGGTGTAATGGGTTGGGTCCCCGACTGCATGCGGTCTATTAGCATGGGAGCCTTTGATCCTTTATGTGACTGATACCCTGCACTATATGAACCAAATTTTTAAAAACTGTTTTCCCATTCTTTTCATAGATTGGATTTCGGTGCATTGCCTCAGCGCTGGATCATTTTAAACTAGGCAACATCGTCTTGGTGACTTCTAGCTTCATGGAAATTTCCAGGGCCTTTTCTTGTGTATCAATCATCTGCTGGCCCATAGGCCCACACTGGTGTGGTAATAGCATGGAAATGAACCATTCTTTGTGATGTTTATCTTCGTACTTAAAATCCCTATCCCTGATAACTTTCTTCAGCCACTGATCTGCCTCCCAAACCGACAATGTAGGTCCATGTCAGAAATATTTCAATTCAATTACTAGTTGAGCGTAGGAAATCGGCTTCCAAAACTGTTGTTTTAAGGAATCCTTAATTTTATGTATTGACGGATCTGTGTGTTGGCCGATGTACCCCATGAACCAATCCAAGGCCCTTCCCTCAAAGGCTCGGGATAGTTGCGCCCTCTTTACAGCATCGCTAGCAACGTTTTGTGCAGTCCATACTGATTCTACCACAAACAAAAATCGTTCCATGTCCTCATCCCCCACACCCTTAAAGGTAGGTAGTTTCATGTGCGTGGCCATGTCATCTTCCAGTGGTTGTGGAGGGGTAGGATAATTCTTTCCCTTTCGCATATTTGATAGTGGGGTAACTGGAGGACTAGTTCATGCGTGCGTAGGCAGATTTCTTAAGGGACTATATATCGATTTTTCCCCTTCTTGATTAACCCTGTAATATTTACCACTTCGTGTTGTACTTTATTTCTGATCGTAGGTCATTCACGTGGTGTGACTACACAACACACCTTTTTTGCACAATAGTATCTTAATTAGTAGCGGTAATGTTTGCAAAAACATACCTCAGAACCCCTTGAAGAACCTCCGCTCAGCTTCAGAATAAGATACATATTGATCAACTGGGAATTCTGTTATGAATCCTCCCAAAACACTATCCACACTATGATCCACCATCCGGGTGATTTTTTTATCCGCCCTCTCTAGCTGTCGGGTCCATTCAGGAGTCCACTGTGTAACCCGATCGTTTTTCCCACAGGTCTGGAACTCCTCTAATCTTGCTAACCACTCCTACCGTTTGTGTGCAAAGGTTACAAGGAAAATCTCACTTCTGTGAAGATATACTTATTTTCCATTCTTCGGCATTCAACCTTGTACTTCGATTCTGTTTTAAGGAAAACTCCTGAATCTGTTTCTCGAACCAATCTTCAAGTTCAGACTTCTTAGGTCGCCAGTGACCTCATGGTATTACCCAATTTCTCTCAAAATTCTCCCAGTCCTGGCAACGGAACCATTTGTTGGCTTAAAGGGGTCTTGACCCAGGTTCAGATTTAAGGTTTGCCAACAAACCCCTATACTATTGGCCCTTTCGGCAATGACCTGCTTGCGCAGGCCAAGGTCTCACCCAACGTAGTATGGGAGGGTTCTGGAACTAGGTTTCCGCACCCTTAGAGAAATAGAGTAATATAGGTGGCCTTGTTAATATCTATCATATTTGCACAGAGGAAATATTATCGCCGAACCCTTAACAATATATTTGCAGAATGTGAAGTTCATAAACCCACAAATAGCATAAATAAACAACTATTACTAATCATATCTCAGTAATATCTTTGCATCCATGTGTGCATCAATATTAATCAATAACTGAATTATCGTATCCCGAGTTCTTACAACAGAATACGAGTCAACATATTTATCATTCATTAGCTCCCAAAATCCACTTACAAACCAATTCCCGACTCGTGCACCCGGCCGGTCGGGTAGCCAGTATGAATGAGGATCTCCTTTTGACTGGTTAAATTCCTTACCCAAATACAACCCAAAACAGATCTCAACAATTCGCAAATAGCATTAATCAATCTTAGCCTACCTCTAGACTCAATATATCCATCTACTTATAGCACCTTAGCATGCATTATCCTATGGTCTGCAAACCGTGGTTTGCAAAATCTTGGTCTACCCTTTAACCCATTACAATACATTAGGGGCTTTGAACCGTCCCAAAGCCCCTTCGCTAGACCAAATATTACAAAAAATATTACAAAACTGGACAAAATTAGGGTAAGGAACCCTCGTTCCAACACCCTCATATGTTTTTGAAGCATCAAAGTACAAAATCCAAGTATTAGAGATACTAGAGCTATGACCTACACTATTACTACCTACATCTATTGTAAAAATGTCATTATCACTAGTTGGATTTATAGGAAGGAATTTTAACTGTGCATCTGGTGGGACTGGTGAAGGTTATTCTAAATAACATTTGTGATCCAATTTAAGAAAATAATTTCTGAAGATCACTTCCGCAAATCCCATTGGTTCATTAATTTCTTCACATTGTGTCACGGTGCGCTTCATGTAGGACTCTCTTTCAACTCGAATCTAACTATTTCTACCATTGTAGGAAATCCATAAATGAGACTTGTTTGTCACAAAGTATCTTTAGAGTTTGATGGATTAATCTCTAATTAGAAATAAACCATAGGTTTTTGGAATATCCACAACTACAATATTTATACACTGGTGAACTCTATGATTAGATGAAAAATGGATAAGAACATTTCTGAGTTCACCAATGGTCTGGACAAGTAATTTTCCTAGTTGTATGATCGATGAATTATTTTTGTCCCATTTTGCATTGATTTTCTTCACAGCCGACAATGGAAAAACATTTGCGGATGCACCAGAATCAACTAAAGAATTCTGAAAATTATATTTAAAAATTTCAAACGTTAATATAAATGGTGGGAAGAGAGCCTTAAAACTTAAATTTACAACATTTACAATATATTTGAGGATATATTGAGAGTCACCAGACATTACATGTGATGCATATGTTGGAAATGTTGTCATTGATGGAAAAGGTAAAGACAGGAGCAGCACCTAAACTATCCATAAGGCAAAAGAGACAGAGAGGTAGCAGAGGCAGCAGAAGAAACAGAGGAATTGAAGCAGAAGCAACAAAGGAATTAGAGACAGAGTAGTGGAGTTGAAAAGGCCTGAAGGAGTGTAATACAGAGGTTCATTCATGAATTAGGGGTTTAATATAGTTTGCAAATGAATTATTGAGCAATTATTCATTAATTGAGTTTGTATGGCATAGACTTTGATTGAAGACTAAAACCCTGTAGTAAAGACTCAATATGCTTGGGGATGAGCTGGAGCATTGTTTAAATGGCATAAGAGGGCTGGAGAGGCCTTCTCGGGAAATTTGAGAGAGCGGAGGGAACCTCTTCGATGTGAGAATAAGGAGAATAATATGCCAAGGAGTTGAATATACGCATTGTTATGAAATTGTAAAATTTGTTTTGAGACCTACCACACAACATATATACATATATCTGTTTATGAAGAATTGTGAATAAGTTCCATGTGTGACTTTATGTGTTCTTGGTCGAATCATATGAGGAAATTGTCCCAATGCAACTGTGCATTTGTTGTTTAATTCTGTATGGAGAGGACCTTTGTAATTGTGCATTTATTGGTGAAATTCCTGCAAGCTCTTGTAGAAACTGGACCCTGTAAATCAAGCTAAGAATCTTCTTGTATATTCAGGAAGAAGAATGTATGATAATGTGTAGAAATGGTATCCAAACTGTATGTACTTGTGGGGAGGATATACAAACCCTGTGACGATAATTCCGTATGAATGAGACCCTGTAGCAGAATATTTATAAGAAATGCATAAGAATAAACGAAACCGTGTTATGTATGGTGGAACTCTGCAAGGGTTATGTATGGTGCAAGGGTTATGTATGGTTGAACTCTGCGTCAGAATATAAAAGAACCTTTTATAACAAGAAACCGTGTAATAGAAACTACGGTATGAATGGAGGCGGAAGGAACCCCGGTCGGAGGCGGAGACATATGGAGAAGAACCATAGTCGTAACAAAATATGTAAATAATAAAGGAGAAATAGAAATCTTGACCAGAGGAACCGTGAGGGGACTGAAACCACGAGCGGGTTCATGGAGGTGGATTTCCCAATTCCGCACCACCTTTCGACCGTAAGGTGCTTTTGCAGAAATCGCAGCGATTCCATAGACTTCGTGACACGTGGCATAGGCGGTATTGGAAGCTACCGTTTAACTTGCAATTTCGTGCGTTATACACCGACCAAAGACGCCGAGCGAAATGGATATAAACCGTCGATCTGGCGGAGGAGCATCGGATGGAGATCATTGAACGAAGATGCACGAGGTTTAATAAAAGCACACGGAGATTAAGCCAGGTACGGTGCATTCCGTGGATTGGTCGTTTGACTGAATTGTGGGGCCTGACGGAGTCATATATATAAATGAATTGGTTTAATTATGGTTATCGACGTATTATAATCTTAATATAAGGTTCGATGGAGTATATTAAAAGATTTTTATCATGGTTCACAAGTTCATAAGGGTATGAGATGTACTGTGGGACTCCATTAATTATTGAAGGGCACCGGAATATGTATATGGATATATTACATATAATAGAATATGCATATGTGATTAAATATGCCGAACGTCAATTAACATGGTTTTAATAGCCAAAGTATTATGCACCTTATATACAAAAGCCCAAAACATATATATATATATATATATACGGTGTGCAATATATATAAAAAGGCAGGGTGCAATGCTTCGTGGACCTGGAGCCAAAGGACGATACACTCTTATTCACTGTGCTAATGTCATAAGGTTTGGTTTTATTATGGTTCAATAGTCAACTATTATGTTGCGTATGAGGGTTGTAATGCGAAGTTAGCGCATATGTCCATATAAGAGATTGTCGGATTTGTAACTATAGAGGAGTATGAAATTAATATCTAAATTCTCTGAATTAAGATATTAAAATAGCCCAGCCTTATTTGTTTGAAATTGCCAGTGTGGAATAGGACAAGTGTGAGATTGCCGGATATGGAAATGCTTGGGCATGAAACTTGAATGCAGTTATGGAAAAGGAAAAGGAGAGCATGCAGAGATACACAGAGATTACAGGTTTGATAGGAATATGTACAGGAATGAGTCGGACAGGTGAATAAGCACAGAAAACAGGGAATATGCAGATGACACTGAACAAAGTGTATGCAGAACAAGTTCTTAACAGCAGCAAGAAAAGACAAATTTAGTAAAGCCAAAATCCAGAAAAGGAGCTGAGTGAAATTGAAATATGTAATTGAAAATGTGAATGTAAATGTTTTAATTATTTTTATTGTTTGTGATGCAAAGGCAAGTATCCGAAAGAAAAGACAAAATCCCACTGTAGCATGAAATTTTGTACAAATTATTATGATTTTAAATTGAGTTGGATAAAGAAATGAGGAGGCAGAAGACCAAGGGGTATGACCATCCATTTCGAATTCCTAGAGGAAAACAAACAGTCATCAAGAAATTCTATAAGTAATATCATTTTGATATGAAAAAGGTGAGTGAGAAGTGAAAGAGAGAGTGAGAGAAGAGAATGCAGAAATTAAGCAGTGAGGCAGAGAAGAAAGAGGAGCTGAGCAGAGAAGAAGGAGAAGCTGATAGAGAATCTGAAAAGATGCAGAGATGATAAAGGGCAGATATGAGAATAGATGAACAACAGAGAAGATGGAATAGAACAGAGCTGATATCCAAGGTAAATCAACAAGTGTTTCTCTTTTGAAAGAGTAAGGAAGTTGGAGCTTCCCTATCAAGTTGTAGTTTGATAGATGTCAGTTGTAGCTGACTGAGGTTGGAGCCTCCTGTAGGTTGGTGCCTGCAGAAAATAGATGGGAGTTGGTGCTTCCACATCAAGTTGTAGCTTGATAAAATGTCAGTTGTAGCTGACTGAGGTTGGAGCTTCCTGTAGGTTGGTGCCTACAGAAAATTAATGGGACTTGGAGCTTCCTTGCAAGTTGTAGCTTGCAGAATTGAGGTAGGAGCCTCCTCTAGGTTGGTGCCTACAGAAAAACAGTGGTGAGAGGGAGGTGGAGCTTGCCTTTGCATCACAACGATAATAAGATGTGGTTTTCTCCCTTTATGGGTTTCCACTTATATTTGGTGTCTTTGTGCATGTGTTGATGTGATTTATCTAATCTGCTTAATACTTGTTGCTCACATATTAAGACTGTTGTTACATTAACAAATCTGTTTGATACTTGCTACTCACTAATAAAGATTGCTCACATATTAAGTTGATCATGAAGTGAAGGTGTAAATAAGTTTTAAGAGAAAAGTTTTAAAAGTCCATGTATGTGTTAAACTGATTCACCCCCCCCCCCCCTTCTCAGTTTAACTAAGGGTTCAACAATTGGTATCAGAGTAGGTTCCTTTGGTGAAAGCTTAATAGCTTGAAGGAGATCCGGTTGAGTCATGGACTATCAAAATGTACCTGTGCTAAATACAACAAATTTTCCTGAATGGAGAGATAAGGTCAAGACAGGTTTAATTGCTGATGAACCTGAGGTATGGAAGCTTGTTTGTGATGGTTACTGCACAGACTCCCCCACAGTGAAAGAACAACAAAGGAATGCCAAGGCAAAATGTGTGATATATAACAATCTTCATAACAAGGACCTTGAGTTGATAATGGATTTAACTTTAGCAAAAGAAATTTGGGACAGACTGCATTTCATGCATGGAGTAGACACTAAGGATTGCATTGTCAAGAAGGAGAAGAGAATTAAGAAAAAGAGAAATTCATGTCAAAAAGAAGATGTTCAATCAAATGAGGTACCTGCTATTGTGAATGGTAGTAAGAGCCATGAATATATTGCAGCTGAAGAAAAAGCCAAACTTGACACAGCTCTGACTGAAATAGAAAATTTGAAGAATGAAAACAAAGACCTTAAGAGATTGGTACAAATATGTGATGAGAAAGAATATGAAGACAGAAAAGAAATTATTTTCCTGAAGACATAGATTGAAGAGGAAAAGAAAGTAGAAGACACTCTGCTGCAACAAATGAGAGAGAAAAGTCAAGAATGTGAAAGATTGGAAGAAGAAGTAGTTAGCCTAAGAAAGAACTTAGAAAAATCCCAAAGAGAACTATTAATGAATACACCTCTAATGAAAGGCTCTAAACAGTTGGATCAGATTCTAAATGCACAAAGGTCACCTCTCATAAAGGCTGGGATAGGATATGAAGGAGAAACTAGTAAGCCCAGGGTAGAAGATAACAAGAAAATTATCTTTGTGAAGGCTGTAAAAGATAATAAAGCAACTCAACAGATTCCTACAAAAATAGAATCTAGCAAGAACATGAGTTGCAGAGAAACAAATAGAATCAAGCAGCAAAATGAAAGAACAGAGAATGAGAAGATGAAACAATCAATTGTTGAAGGCTCATATGCTCCTAAGGATGTATTGAACAAATTCGGAAGATGTCAAAGGAGGTTCCTCCCTCCTATGAAAAATAGCACATGTTTTTCCTGCCACAAACAAGGACATAATGCAACATATTGCAAGACAAAGCCAATCCAATCCAATCAGCAAAGGATGCAGCAAAAGAGAAGAATCCCTCAAGCAAGCAACTGGAAAGAACAATCTTTCACCAGGTACACAAATCATTTCCATGGCTATTGTTATGCATGCAATAATTTTGGACATAAAATTGTTGATTGTAAAATATATCCAAGAAGAGAAACAAAATATTATACATCAGCTCAAATGCATATTGGTCAAATAAGATGTTATGTATGCCTCAAACTTGGTCACAAAGCAAAAGACTGTAATCTGCCATATACATTAAAAAACTCTAGACAGATGATGGGATCAAAGCAAATCAAACAAAACTATGAATTTAAAAGAAGTGCAGACATTATGAAGAACCCCAATAAAGTATGGAAGGAAAAGAGAAAGGGGGAGCCTATTACCTCAATAACATAATGAATCCTTCATAGTCTCAGGGGGAGCTGCTCTAGGAAACAAAGCTCAAATCCATCTAGTGACAAATATGAAGCAACATCCCAGGGGGAGAGCAGTTCATATATAGACCCCATCAAAGTAGCCTGAGAAGAGCTCCTTGGAATGAAAACAGTTATAAGATTAGGAAGGGAAAGAAAATTTCTCTAAAAGAAGACTATAGAGGAAGAAGATCATCTGAAGTATTAAGTAGCAGAAAATTGATGAAAGAAGAGAAGACAGTAAGAAACCTTGGTGGTAGAGAGAACATCAGTTATGAACATGTAAGCTTGGAAGACATCAGCACATTAAGTATTGATCACTTTGTGTATCATTCTACTATAATTAACAATGAATCACATTAAGAATATTAAGTAAGAAAAGAGTCTTCTATCTTGATGTCAGTACATAATTGATCTATGAAAAGTATCCTTGGAGGAATGAAGTCAAATAAGTGACAAATCTCTGAGTAATCAGCCCATGAAGACTCATAGTATAGAAATTGAAGATTTCCTTCTGAATATCATCATGTCAGAATAGTTGAAGTGGTATATATAAAGCAATATAGAGCAGCAATGATTCTGGAATTGTCATAGCAAAGGAAAATGCAGTGACATTCCTTTGAACAGAATGACAGAATAAGAAAATAGTTAATGATGAAAAGATCAGATTGAGGAGATTAATGATTGTTGAGGTGAACAATGGAAAGCTCAATAGAATAATTTATGAAGGAAGTCTTAAATTATCAGTAAATGTGCAAGCTAAAGTGAAATCTCTGCATATTTTATCAAAATAATATCAATTGATGGTTAGGTACGAGCAGCATGCTTATCAACAGATTACCAAGCATTATCAGTGGAGCAGCAGTATGATACAGGTCCACAGGATCAAAGGACTATGGCAAGATTGCATCAAGGTAAAATTCCCAGGGTTATCTGCATTCAGCATGAAAAGGTCAATAATAGAGCTAAAATATTAGTGCTTTGTTTACACTTGAAACATTATATTAGACATTAAAGAAGTCTCTGTTTCTATATATATAACTGCATGCCTTCTTGAAGTCAGTACATATATCTTCAAGGCCTCTATCTGAAGATTGTTCATAAATTGGATGAAGTTTGTTAGCTGAGTTTTCAATTAAACATATTGACTATGCTTTTGTGGAAGTTCATTTTCATAGAACAGTCAAAGTATCTGAAGAGTAAAGGAGTAACTGTGATTACCATCTGAAGCTCAAAATTTTTTTTTAAATCATCTAAATCCTACTTCAGCACAAAGAATTTACTGGTAATCCACCTTTAAAGAGAGATTGATTATTGACATACATACCATTATGTCATAAATAAAACTGCATAGTTGATAAGTGAAACTGACCAATGCATTGAAGGGTTTGTTTTGAAAGCACATTGTACAAGAAGGGAAGTCAGTTGGCCTCTAATATTGAAAGATATTGCCTATTATTATAATAAGCTGTAAACTCTGGTTTGATTCATTGTTCACAACAGAAACAAGGACCTTTCAGTCTTTAAAAGTAATATCCTTGCCAGCATCCTAGTTCATGTCATCAACAACAGACAGGAAAGGTGTACCATAGCAATAAAAGATATATTGGCATCATTATCATAATTGAATAGGTGTGGTACTGCAGATGAATATTACAGGAAGAGACATATTCAATCTACAATCTTCTTCAACAAAAATATATTAACTCACTACATCAGACAGAGACAGAAGCATATTTGAAGCCTTCTCAGTATTTTAGTTCTTGATCCAATCATACATCTCTGATTAAAAAAAGCTGGTACAATGTGTTCTATGAAGGATCATTATCCTCACTTTCAGCCTTATACTAGTAAAAGGAGACTGTGCTTTGGATTGTATCATTTTACAGTGTATATTCAAGTCCAATAATCCTCAAAGTGTTCTCTCAACAAGTCTTGCACATCAGTCTAGAGCAGAATGGTACAAAGTCAGCAGAAGAGGGCCTAAACATAACTCAGAGAGAGGAAATGCAGAAAGAAAACCAGGAAATGAGCAACCCTTTGCCATTGATGTCAAAGGGGGAGGAAAAACAAAAAGGGGCTTTTAAAAGGCAAGCAGAGGAAGTATGTTGCCATCAATGCCAAAGGGGGAGAATGTTGGAAATGTTGTCATTGATGGCAAAGGAGATGGCAAAGGTAAAGACAGGAGTAGCACCTAAACTATCCGTAAGGCAAAAGAGACAGAGAGGTAGCAGAGGCAGCAGAAGAAACCGAGGAATTGAAGCAGAAGCAACAAAGGAATTAGAGACAGAGCAGTGGATTTGAAAAGGCCTAAAGGAGTGTAATACAGAGGTTTATTCATGAACTAGGGGTGTAATACAGTTTGCAGATGAATTATTGAGCAGTTATTCATTAATTGAGTTTGTAGGGCATAGACTTTGATTGAAGACTAAAACCCTGTGGTAAAGACTTAATATGCTTGGGGATGAGTTGGAGCAATGCTTAAATGGTAGAAGAGGGCTGGAGAGGGAGCCCGAGAGCTGGAGAGAGGCAGAGAACCTCTTCAGTAACAGAATAGGAGAATAATGGCCACCGAGTTGAATATCTGGCTGTTATGAAATTGTAAGAATTTGTTTGAGACCTACCAGCTGTATATATACATATATATGTTTTGAAGAATTGTGAATAAGTTCCATGTGTGACTTTATGTGTTCTTGATCGAATCATATGAGGAAATTGTCCCAGTGTAACTGTGCATTTGCTGTTAAATTCTGTATGGAGAGTACCTTTGTAATTGTGCATTTATTGGTGAAATTCCTGCGTGAAATTCCCTTAAGCTCTTGTAGAAGCCAGACCCTGTAAATCAAGCTAAGAATCTACCTATATATTCAGGAAGAAGAGTGTATGATAATGTGTAGATATGATGTCCAAATTGTATGCGCTTGTGGGGAGAATATACAAACCCTGTGACGAGAATTCCGTATGAATGAGACCCTGTAGCAGAGTATTTATAAGAAATGCATAATAAACCTCTGCATAAGAATAAATGAAATCGTGTTATGTATGGTGGAACTCTGCAAGGGTTATGTATGGTGCAAGGGTTATGTATGGTGGAACTCTGCGTCAGAGTATAAAAGAACCTTTTATAACAGGAAACCGTGTATTGACTACAGTATGAATGGAGGCGGAACCATAGTCAAAGGCAGAACCATAGTCGTAACAAAATATATAAATAATAAAGGAGAACCGGAACCTTGACCGGAGGAACCATGAGGGGACTGAAACCACGAGCGGGTTCACGTAGGCGGATTTCCCAATTCCGCACCACCTTTCGACCGTAAGGTGGTTTTGCAGAAATCGCAGTGATTCCATAGACTTCGTGACACGTGGCATAGGCGGTATTGGAAGCCACCGTTTAACTTGCAATTTCGCACGTTATACACCGACCAAAGACGCCGAGCGAAATGGATATAAACCGTCAATCTGGCGGAGGAGCATCGGACGGAGATCATTAAACGAAGATGCGCAAGGTTTAATAAAAGCGCACAGAGATTAAGCCAGGTACGGTGCGTTCCGTGGATTGGTTGTTTGACTGAATTGTGGGGCCTGACGGAGTCATATATAATGAATTGGTTTATTAATGTTTTTGACGTATTATAATCTTAATATAAGGTTCAACGGAGTATATTAAAAGATTTTTATCATGGTTCACAAGTTCATAAGGGTATGAGATGTACTGTGGGACTCCATTAATTATTGAAGGGCGCCGGAATATGTATATGGATATATTACATATAATAGAATATGTATATGTGATTAAATATGCCGAAGGTCAATTAACCTGGTTTTAATAGCCAATGGATTATGCGCCTTATATACAAAAGCCCAAACCATATATATATATATATATATATATATATATATATATATATATATATACATACGGTGCCCAATATATAGAAAAAGGCAGGGTGCAATGCTTCGTGGACCTGGAGCCAAAGGACGATACACTCTTATTCACTGTGCTAATGTCATAAGGTTTGGTTTTATTATGGTTCAATAGTCAACTGTTATGTTGCGTATGAGGGTTGTAATGCGAAGTTAGCGCATATGTCCATATAAGAGATTGTCAGATTTGTAACTATAGAGGAGTATGAAATCAATATCTAAATTCTCTGAATTAAGATATTAAAATAGCCCAGCCTTATTTTTTTGAAATTGCCAGCGTGGAATAGGACAAGTGTGAGATTGCCGGATATGGAAATGCTTGGGCATGAAACTTGAATGCAGTTATGGAAAAGGAAAAGGAGAGCATGCAGAGATACACAGAGATTACAGGTTTGACAGGAATATGTACAGGAATGAGTCGGACAGGTGAATAAGCACATAAAACAGGGAATATGCAGACGACATTGAACAAAGTGTATGCAGAAGAGGTTCTTAACAGCAGCAAGAAAAGACAAATTTAGTAAAGCCAAAATCCAGAAAAGGAGCTGAGTGAAATTGAAATATGTAATTGAAAATGTGAATGTAAATGTTTTAATTATTTTTATTGTTTGTGATGCAAAGGCAAGTATCCGAAAGAAAAGACAAAATCCCACTGTAGCATGAAATTTTGTACAAATTATTATGATTTTAAATTGAGTTGGATAAAGAAATGAGGAGGCAGAAGACCAAGGGGTATGACCATCCATTTCGAATTCCTAGAGGAAAACAAACAGTCATCAAGAAATTCTATAAGTAATATCATTTTGATATGAAAAAAAAAGAAGGTGCGAAGTGAAAGAGAGAGTGAGAGAAGAGAATGCAGAAATGAAGCAGTGAGGTAGAGAAGAAAGAGGAGCTGAGCAGAGAAGAAGGAGAAGCTGATAGAGAATCTGAAAAGATGCAGAGATGATAAAGGGCAGATATGAGAATAGATGAATAGCAGAGCAGATGGAACAGAACAGAGCTGATATCCAAGGTAAATTAGCAAGTGTTTCTCTTTTGAAAGAGTAAGGAAGTTGGAGCTTCCCTATCAAGTTGTAGCTTGATAGATGTCAGTTGTAGCTGACTGAGGTTGGAGCCTCCTATAGTTTGGTGCCTGCAAAAAATAGATGGGAGTTGGTGCTTCCACATCAAGTTGTAGCTTGATAAAATGTCAGTTGTAGCTGACTGAGGTTGGAGCCTCCTGTAGGTTGGTGCCTACAGAAAATTAATGGGAGTTGGAGCTTCCTTGCAAGTTGTAGCTTGCAGAATTGAGGTAGGAGACTCCTCTAGGTTGGTGCCTACAGAAAAACAGTGGTGAGAGGGAGTTGGAGCTTACCTTTGCATCACAACAATAATAAGATGTGGTTTTCTCCCTTTATGGGTTTCCACTTATATTTGGTGTCTTTGTGCATGTGTTGATGTGATTTATCTAATCTGATTAATACTTGTTGCTCACATATTAAGACTGTTGTTACATTAACAAATCTGTTTGATACTTGTTGCTCACTAATAAAGATTGCTCACATATTAAGTTGATCATGAAGTGAAGGTGTAAATAAGTTTTAAGAGAAAAGTTTTAAAAGTCCATGTATGTGTTAAACTGATTCACCCCCCCCCCCCTCTCAGTTTAACTAAGGGTTCAACAGCATAAACCTCTTTACCTATCGAAGTGTGCAATGATATTTCCTGGAGAATTAGTTCATGCTTTCCTGTTATCCTCGTGAGCTCTCTTCACATCTTAAGAAATATTATTTTATGAAACCATCTCCAAAAAATAGAAGAAAAGAGAGATCAACGCCTTAGAAATCAGCCACTTCGAGGGGGAAACCTCCAATACATTACATAAATGAACAATTCTTGGATGATACAAATGAAAAAACCTCCTTCTATATATAGGGGTCCATGGGGTCACAAAATAATCCTAGCCGACCTAAAAATAATAATGTAAGGGAACAATAATAACAATATGGAGGTTATAGGGGTACAACAATAACAATAAGGGGGATACACTAATAACAATAAGGGACTACACTAGTAATATGGGGACCTAACATTCCCCTCTCCTTCAAAAAATATTGTCTTCAATGCTTGAGTAGCTCTAGATGCTTTTGTATAAAATTCTCATCCTCCCATGTAGAATCTTCAGTGGGTAAGTTCTTCCACTTTATGAGATACTCTGAAATTAATCGATTTCGTAGCTGTCGAGTTCTTGTTTCCGTGACTGTTTCAATTTCCAATATTATTTTTCCTTCCTCATCAAGTTCTGGCAATATTGTTTGAACTGGAAGTTTGTCACCTATAACCTTCTTTAAGCATGAAACATGGAAAACTGGATGCACTCGCAAAGAAGCAGGAAGCTCCAATTTGTATGCCATAGTACCAATCTTTTGCAACACCTTGTAAGGACCATATTATTTTGGTGATAATTTATTATCCTTCTTATCTTGCTTGAGGGAAATTTGTTTGTATGGTTGTAGCCGTAAAAGTACCCAGTCTCCTACATCAAAACTTCTCTCGCTGCGATGTTGATATGCCTGTTGTTTCATTCGATTTTGTGCCACATTGAGGTTATCCTTTAAGAGTTGGAGAACTTGTTGTTGATGCTCGATGTGATATTCCAATGCTTGCACCTTAGAATTTTCTCTTAAATATGATGTGATGGACAGTGGATGATATCCATAAAGTGCCATAAATGGGATCATTTTTGCTACAGTATGGAAGGAATTGTTATACCACCATTCAGCCAGAGGTAACCACTTGACCCATTGTGTTTGTTTATCAGATACAAAACAACGGAGATATCCTTCCAAAAATTTGTTCACTATCTCAGTTTGACCATCAAATTGAGGATGATAAGATGAGCTATGAGCTAGTTGAGTACCTAAACAAGAAAATAATTCCATCCAAAAATTTCCAGTAAAAATGGGATCTCTGTCGCTTACCATAATCTTTGGATTTCCATGTAGCTTTTGATCATTCTTCATGTTTTTCATGTTGTCTTTCATGTCATATGTTATCACATAAATTTACTTGATTGGCTGTTGATCAGACAACTCAGTGTAACTATTTAAAACTAGCTTTTGACTGAAACTTAGCCTCTTCTGTCTGAGAGGGCTCTCTCAAAGGGATTTTATGATATTGGTTAATGATAGTATTAGATGGCTAACTCTATAGAATTTGTATCTTGTTTTCTATGATTTCAGGTTGAAAGAATGTAGGTTTGCTACCATTGGGCTTATGGAGTCAACAATCAATATTTTTAGTAGAAAGGTTTCTTGACATGGAACCTGAGGCAAATAGGGGTCTCAAACAAAGGCAATTCACTCATAAAACATAGGAAAACACAGTCATTTCATTACTAAAGGAGTTAAAGCATAGATTTATGAATTTTGAGTAATAGAAATGAAATCTACTGCAAGTGGTAAAACATAAGATGCAGATCAATAATATATTAAAAACCACATGAGAACCTTAGGTTTGTCAAGAAGAAAATCATTTTGTATTACTGATATAAGTCAAAATACATAAAGCAGCAGTTTGGTGCAAAAATCTCCAACCCTTCACTACTTTGATGCTTTTCCTTTAAATAGACATTCTTATAAGAAGGATGATCTGCATGATGGCTAGATTCATAGAATCTTCCTATGACACATCATATAACTGAAAAACATGACTTCTAACAATAAACTGACAACTATACCCTAAAGCATACATCTCCTAATAGGAGTCAAACTCCTATTTATTACATCAGTTTACCTTATCTTGTGAAAAGTTTACATGACAATTGAAAAATAAGTATCACATGCTAGAAAAAGCTATGACATAATTCATCACCACTTTACATATTAAAAACCCTCCTAGACATGTGGAACAAAACCCTATTTTTCAGGAATGCATAATCCTTATCTTCAACGAGAGCTTTAGCTTATGACCTATCTCCACAACACTTCCTTCGAGTCATAAATACTTGATGTTAAGGTCCCTTGACATGTTGGAGGAGTCCAGCTGTCCAAAATTCCATTAAGATGCTCCAAAACCTTCAAAAATAGCTCGCTATGAAAACAGGACAGTTTCGTAGCGAGCTTTGGTATCGTGGAAAAAGTAGCTTCTGCACCCAAAAACTCTGCTCTTTGGTTGTTCCATGGTGTCAATCAAATCATGACACATCACCATCATCATTCTCCTTCCTTGAAAACTACAAAATTTATTTTAGAGGCAAAAAGGCTGCTACAGATGTTTTTGTAGAATTTTCCTGGCTTTAAGCCTAGGAAACGCTACGAAACTGTGTAAAAGTGCAGAAATTCCAGATTTCAAAACTGTCTTCAAAACGTGACCTCCATTTGTAAAAAATTGATCTTTTGCATGTAATGAACCTCTCTAAAGAATATTTAACCTCAAATTATGGTCCCTGTGGTTTTTCCTCCTCATTTATGATCAGTTGAGCAATAGGCTCCTCAACTACAATCATCTTTAAACCTTTCTTTTCCAGCTCTTCATGAATCAATTCTAATTGCTCTTAAAGGTCTTTTACTTGGTCCTTTAGTGTCCTATTCTTATATTTCAAATGCAGGTTCATTTTTATGATATTTTTAACCTCTCCTTTCAATTCATGAGTCCATTTGATCAATTTCTTTGTGTTGTCCAAGGTCTTTGACACACTTATGACCTGTTCTTCCCAAATTTCTTTCATTTTTTCAAACTGCACCTTCTGAACCTTGTGCTTCCTTGCCTCTTTCTTCAAGACTGATATTTCATCATTTGCCAACTTCAACTGCTCCTTAAGGATTTCAATCTTTTTTTTCAATGATTTTCTCTTTACCCTTCCTTTGTTTAATGACCAATTCTTCTTTTGCAGGTGAGGAGAGGTATATGATGCTTGGTAGTAGCTGAGTAGTTTCACTAACCTTTTCAGCTTCTTTATTGCTTTCCAAGACCTTTCTGGAATGTCTTGTCATTGGTTTTCTAGCTTGAAACATGAATCCTGCATCTTCACATGCAAACTCTAACTTCTCAGTTGTTTTTCCTTTCTTAAGCTTCCTTCCTCCCTCATCTATGTCTTCAGCTTGGACTATGGGAGTTTCTTCAATATCAATAGCATGCAAAATGTCCTCTAAGTTACCCTTATCCACTGTTTGCCTCCTTGTAACCCTCTTGTTGCCATGTTTTCTCACTGTTGGATTTTGTTCTACAAGTGTAGCTTTGGGTGTATCAACCTTCTGAAAAGGCTCTCTCTCCATAATCACTGGCTCAACTTGCTCTGCCACTGAAGGTGATGGGATATCTCTAGGTTTAGGAGTTCTTTTAGGAGTGATAGAATCTACTTCAAAACCACTTATGAACAGAAAATATGACCAGACTCTGCCTAATATCTTTAACTCCTCTAATACCAACAACTTGATCAAACCTTGATGAAAGAGTGAGGTTTCATTTCCTACTTTTTTAACTTGGACCTTATCTGAAATTTTAGCTAGACTTCTATATAAGTAAAAGGTAAAATCAATAGACCCCTTACCCACAAAATGCAGTAGAAGCCAAAGGTGGTAGGAATATACCATGTGCTACCTCCCTTCATAGGTGAAGTACTTCTGAATAATTAGTAGCAGCTTTGAGAAGTTATCTTTCATGTAGCTCCTCGGGATGGCATTTTTTAAATCAATTTCACAATGCTCTGGCTTGATAAATTCATTACAGTCCTACATGGTGAACTTGAAGCCTTTGAACCATTGTTATCCTCCTCTAGGGATTCCTGTTGTTGCTGTAATGGTCTCTAGTGTTACTGTGAGGTTCAACATTTCCACCTTTGAAGTTGTCCCATTGAAACTGATAGCAGTATTTTTAGAAACCTGCACATGGCACCCTTGCAACCTTTGGCAGAACTGCAAGAAACTTGTTCTTCTGAAAAATTCTAAGGAATTTGGGTCTTCATTTAACAATTCATGTCTAACGGCTCATATTTGAGGCAGTGACCACCTTTTTTGGTCTTCTTATTTGCAACCATGGTGATTAGTGACACCTGCAACTTTTGAAAATGCCAACAACCAGCTTGGCTTGGTGAAACAACTCTCCAGAACTCAATAGCATTCAAATATGAAGCAGATAATGCAAAGACTCAATTTGGTAATGTTTTAAATTTTAAATGACAACTCATGCTTTAATCATGCCTCATACATGCTAAAAATAATAATAATGACCTAAGACATGACCTTTGTACCTTGATTTAACCCTAACTGACTCGAATGACATCCACCCTAAAACTTCTAATCATGGACAGACACCTTGCATCGGATTTGACAAGACATACAGAAATACCCTTTTTCATAGCGTGTTTAGTTCATTTCCTGGCAGTTTCGCTACGAAACGCTACGAAACCATTAGGCAATTTCGTAGCGAAAACTGCCCTTTTACAATGTAAATCGCTACGAAAACAAGAAAAATTGGCTAAAGTGACCTTTTTGAATTCAAAAACTTGGGAAATGAAATATGTCAGCAAATGATGACTGATGGGACATGATAAGACTTGAATGGAGGTGGGTTTGAACCTTATAATAGGTTAAGATTAAAAAATATAAATTTTCCTATACCAACTTGTGACAAATGAACTTTGTTGGGGTCCTGTGTTTTGATAGATTGGATAACCAAAAGACAAGGCAACATCAGAACCAATCTTTAGAGTTCCAAGATCTAGTCCTCCTGTTCTCAGAGAGGGATCTCCCAACTTGTTTGCAAATATGTCTTGTTTGCTTTTAAGTATTGATTTTAGACTAGTTATTAAGTGCAAGTGTTTGTTTGGTTTGTTTGTGTGGTTGAATTGGTACAGCAAAATATGAAAGGTCTAGGAAAGATAGGTAGAAAGAAGGAGTGTCAGTTTCATTGGGCAATGGAGTCAAAATGAAGTTGGTAACAGGATCACGAATGGATATGGGATATCAAAGGGCAAATATATAACTTGGCCACGGGATCCTTTAGTTTTTGTGAATGAGATGGACATTAATGATTTGAAAAGAGAGTTTGAATTCTCAACAAAGGGAACTTAAAAACATAACTTGAACATAAAGAGGTATTTGATAGACAGGGCTAACCATGAATTCTACAAACCACACTTTAAGCAAATGATGACTTTAATACAACTATTAAAATGAAATCTAAGGTTCAGGAGCACATCCTATTTCCTCAAAGATTTTATTTCAAAGGACTTAGAAAACATAAAAGATTCAATGATAATTGCAATCATAGAAGAGGGAACACCCAACACATCTATGATCACAACTATAAAGAGCTTTAAAACAATTTTTCAAGCAGGGACAAAGGGTATGATCAAAACAGACCTCCTTGGCTAACTGTAAACAATGGTACTTCAAAGGGAGACTTCAAAAATAGCTTTCAAGTGGCAACAGACAAGCAGGGAAAACCATAAATCATGCTGGAACCAACTATTTGAACTATTAGAGAAATAAACAAGCATGAGGACTAAAGAGAAAGATTAAAGACTCTAAAATACCTCATCAGAAGAAAACATAAAACAATGAAGGATAAACAGGTCTAAGGTGCTTCCAGGAGTCATTTCTTAGCCTAAAATTTTTATCCTACTTTAGTAAGAATTTATGAAACATAATGAAAACAGGAAAAACAACAAATAGTTTAGAATACATCACCAACAGCCAAGCTCAGGGATCCAATGATAGAGCCTTCTCAAGAACAAGCATGTCACAACATCATCAAGCTTCCAAGACTTCAATTTCTTCTTCAACTTCAATAGACTATGTATTATTTCAAAGAGTTTCAGTGTTACAACTAGTGACCAACCAACAACATCTCATATTCTTCAGAAGTATTTATAGAAGAAAGAGGAGGTGGGATGAAAGAAGATATCTCTAGGTTCAATTAATATAAGTTAATGCTTCTCAGCCTTTGAGGGGCTCAATAGAGAAGTTTTCTGATACTTTCCATGTATTAATTGGTTTTCATTAAGTATTTAGCTACTTGGCAGATTTTGTTGACTTTAAACTCCTTTAGGCAGGCTGGCAATAACTCTGGCTATTTTTAACAAAATATCACTGACTAAGGCAATTACTATGCCTTCTTTTGATTTATTGAGGCTGCAAGTGGCACTTTGGTAGCTGAATAGGATATTTTGGCCTCTGATGTGGTAGTGGAGGCCTCTTTACTGATAATTCTTTCTGTTTTATCTTAAAACACTTTTAATTTGCTTTTGAGTTGTGTTTAGGCTTAACTAGCCTTGATCTTCGCTTCGGGTCTTTGTTCTTTGATATTGTCTTTATCTCTTTAAACCTTAGGATTAAAACTCTGATTTTCTGCCTTTGGATTTAATCACCCTTTAACATTGATTCTTTATTACTGGTACACTTTGTTTGGCTTGTTTACACAGGTGGCTTTCTGCTATTGGAGGGCTTCTGCTAAACCCTGGATCGTGATCCAGATGTTTTAAACTTGGATTTCATACCCTGCAGATCCTTTCTTCTTTGGTTTAAGTCACAGAATCGTCATTCTAGACTAAATTGGTCACCTGTCTGTGACTGTGGAAATATACAGAGCCAAAACCATCAAAACCTTGCAAAACACACAAAATCTATTAAGAAATCCTATGGATATGGTAAAGAGTACTTCGAAGTGTTCAAGGGGGTGGAGGAGCAGTGAGGAAGAACGTGAATGCATCGGAAAAAAGGGAGGAAAATCCTGGCAGAATAGCTAACCAGGTGAAAATGGAGTTTGGGCACGACAACTAACAGGAACTGTTAGATTGGGATAATCAACGGCAGAGATCGCTCGATAGAATCACTTGGAGAATAGATGGAGGAAAATGACTTGGGGTTGCGATATAACATGGGTCGTTCGATCTCAGAGATCGACGGCCAAGATTAAAAGCACAAATTTTATTTGAGGAGGGCAGCGGTATAGCGGAAAACCGGGAGTGTTTTTCGTGCGGGCTCTGGGGGGGTAGGCGGTATTAGCTTTTGGAACGTGATACATGTTAGCGTTTGACACGTGGATTTTGGAAACCGCCCATATCGCGCAATTTTGAAACATTAACCCTTGGGCGCAAAAATCACGTGATATGGAGTTTAAACTGTCGGATGAGGGGCAGCAGATCGAATGGCATGGGTTAAGCGTGATCGATGAAGAGTTGTGTGGAGGATGTATGGTGGGACCAACGATTTTGTCGCATAGCGGATGGGTTTATTGGGTTATCGGGTTTTAGTCCCGATCATTAGATTTCTTTGAAGGGAAAGGGAACGGGTGGAAGGAAGGATCAATGGGAGCCGTCGGATCATGATGATCGATGGCTGAGATCTATCAATGGGGGAGAAAAAGAAGGGCGGGGTTTGAATAGCAGAAGTATTGTGGGTCGTCAGATTTGAGAAGATCAATGGCGGAGATTAAAGATGGTGGACGAGGGGTCAGGAGGATGGTGAAACTGCGATGAAGCATGGACTGTTGGATCCGGTAGAATGAATGGTCAGGATTAAATCGGGGATCACACATCATAGGTGAAAAGCAAACGGAACTTTGGATTTGTGATGTGCGATTAAGCACTGGCCATTGGATCAGGATGAGAGATCAATGGTCAGGATTAAATCAGCGGAAGGCATCAACGGAAAGTGAAGGGAGCCTGCGATGAAGCGCAGGCCGTTAGATCAGGGGAAATGAACGGTAGAGATCTCATGGGAGCATCGCATCGGCGGAGGTCAAAGGGTAAGGAACTAAGCCTTTGCGATATGCGATTATGCGAGGGCCGTCTAATCTGAAGGATGATCGACGGTTAGGATTTAATCAGCGGGCGTGATGTCGGAGGGCTTATGAGTGGAGCGTGATTGAATCTGGGCCTTTGGTTCTTATGGATTCAATGGCTGAGATTAAATCGGGGAATTGGCATCGGAAGAGGAAAAGTGAAAGGATAAAGGGGATTTGCGATCACCGATTGCGATGGGATGAATATTTGTGATGCGATGAGCACTTTGCACTCGTTCATAGCGTGAGTTATATGCAGAAAGGGGCTGGGGCTTAAGGCCAAAAGGGGCTTAAGGCCTTAAAGAAAAATGAAGGTTTTTTAGGAATTTTAAAGGATTTTTTGAGGAATTTGGAGGTTCCGATAGGGGTAAAGACGGGGTTTTAAACCTTATAAAGGGATTTCACAAGGCTTTGAAGGGGAAATTGAGGGAATGAGAGGTAAATGAAAGGGTTCATGGATGAAATGGAGAAGGAAATGGAGAAGTGTAAAATAATGAAAAATGGAGTTTTTAAGCAGTCTTTCTCTTAGTAAATTGCAGGTCTTTGAGGGTTAATAGTGAAAAAAAAGTTAAGGTTTACACCAAGGAAAAAGGTCATCATAAGACTTCAAGAACTCACAATTTGGAAATGAATTGTTTCTTGAAGGCTAAAAAATATTTAGCCACCATTTGGTATGATAAAAATTTTATAGGTGGCTAACAGTGGCTCCACATGGGGATGGCATCTTCTTGAAGGTGCCAAGAACTTCAGACAAGTTATCTCTGGATGTTGATTAGTGCCTTGCACTTGATAATATTTTTCTTGTAATCAACTGCTAACAAATATGGTTAGAACCTGACATATCAGCAAAAAATATTTCCCAAACATCTACCTACACAACCTACTTCCTAACATTTTTTCTTCAGAAGGTGCACTTGGACTTGCAAACCTTTTCATCAATCATTTTATTCTTTTATTGAAAACATAAAACTAATCTAAGTCTACTCTTATTCCTCCATGAGTTCTGATTAAGCAGTTGAACTCATAAGTTTCTCTACCTAACTACTATCTGTTAGGATTAGGCTGTCTAACATATTTTTATTCTCTAATTTCTAAAAAAGAAGTTTAAACTCAACCAAATCGGGATTAGACTGTCTGATTTGCTGAAATGTCTATGGTTGTATGTACCAGCTGCACATAAACTTTATTTGCAGAAAAGTAAAACAAAATTGTGAAGGCTTAAGATTTGAAAATTAAAACCTCCTTCACTATTTCTTTAGCTCTGATTTTAGTCTTGTTTGAGCTATTTCCTCTTTCTTTTATGGTTCAAGTTTTGAGCTTGTTTGAACCTTTGTTTTTCTATCCTAATATATCTTACTGATAAGCCAATACTGTGTTTTTTGGCTGACCTAATTCACTAACCTATCAGCAATAAATTGACAAGCTAATTAGTCATGATTAGGCTGTATGACTAACTAGAAGTGTGTTTTTAGGAGTGGCATTTGAGCTTGCACACTTTCAGATTTTGTCTCTCTTTTTTGGTATGGGGTTGTACCTTTCTTGTTTTAAAATCTGCCCTCTTTTCTCTTTTCTATTGTTTTTGTATTTTTATTTTTCTAACTTTGAATGCAATGTTCAAACAATGATATTTACAATGGAAATTAAAAATCTTTGAAACTCATGACTCTTGACAGAAGTAATGCTTGAGCATCCTGCCATTGACAGGACCTCCATATAGATCTTCTCCATTCAATTCTTTCAGGAAGAAAGCATTATGACCCCTCTTAGCATGAATAATATAGGGTCCTTTCCACAGGTTCTCGAATTTTCCATGTTTTCCCTTCTCTTCCCTCCTTGAATCCCATTTAAGAACTATATTTCCAACTTGAAAATTATTTTCCTTAGTCCTTTTTTCAAATAACTTCTTGATGTTTTCTTGGACTAGTTGTGTTCTTTCATAAACTTCTTCTTTGGACTGTTGTAAATGAATTGTTTGGTTGATTCTTCTCTGCATATCATTTTCCTCAGTTTGCACTTCTTGGAGGAGTTTCATGACTGAAACTCCTAATGATGTTGGGAAGACTACGTCCATGCCATAAACCAGCTGATAAGGGGACATATTTATTGACTTTTTTGTAGTTAATCTATTAGCCCATAAGGCATGAACCAGCTTACTGTGCCATGATTTCTGATTCTGCTCCAACAGCTTTTTGATGATATTGATGAGGCTTTTATTGGAGGATTCAGCTAATCCATTCCCTTGGGGATAATAGGCAATAGAATGGCCCAAGGTGATGTGGTATTTGTAACAGAAATCAACCATTCTTTTAGACTTGAAGGCAGCAGCATTGTTTGTTATGATTTTTCTAGGACAACCAAATCTGGATAGGATGTTTGTTTCTAAGAACATGATAATGACTGAGTCAGTAGCATTCCTAGATGGTATGGCTTCTATCCACTTGGTAAAATAATCAGTGGCAGTGAGGATCCACTTATGTTGGGCTGATGAGGATGGGTGAATTTCCCTAATGAAGTCCAAGCCCCATTGCTAGAAGGGTGCCTCAACACTGATAGGATGCAAAGGTAAGGGAAGGAGTTTTCTTTTGCCATAAAAAATTTGACACTTATGGCACGACATGACTAACTTCTGAGTATCTGGGAAAAGGGTGGGCCAATAGTGACCAGATCTGAGGATTTTGTTTGCTGTGGTCTTCCAGTAGAGTTGTCCTCCACATTCTCCTTCATGCAGCTCATGCATTATTTTTCCTGCATCATCCTCAAGTAAACATTTAAGAAAAATTCCAAAAGCATTTTTCCAATACAATACCCCATCTAATATGCAATAATTCAAAGCCTTATGTTTCAAAAATCTAGCTTTAGTCTTAGATAAAGAAGGAGGGGCATTTAGATATAAAAGAACATAAATGATGTCAGCATACCAAGGTGAATTCAGAAATGTTTCTTCAATGAAAGGAGCAGTGAATTCATCTATTTCTTCCAACACACCTACCATATTCATATCTAGTGCTTGGAAGTTTGACTCAGCCATGAGTTTTGCTAATCCCTACCCTTTAATTAGTTTGGTGGGCCTGATTTCTAAGTCATATTCAAGAATAGTAGCAATCCATTTTCCCCTTTTACCATCAGGGTCTTGACTTAGAATATCCTTGACAACAGTATGTGGAGCAAAAGAAATTATGTGAGAGTGTAAAATATAGACTCTAAAGTCCTTTAATGCTTTCACTAATGCTAAGGCTTGCTTCTCCATGATGTTATATTTGAGAGGAGCATCTCTTAAGGCCCTACTAAAAAAGGATATTGGTTGTTCCTGCCCCAAGTCATTCTTTTTAAGTAATACTGCAGCTATTGTATGTTCAAATGCAAAAGAAAAGATATAAAAATCTTTGGTGAAATCTGGACTAATCAAGACTGGTGTTTGAGTAAGAGCTTGTTTAACTAGTTCAAATGATTGTTTAGCTTGTGTAGTCCATTTCACACCTACCTCTTTCTTAAGAATGTTTGTTATGTTTCTTAATAGCTCAACAAGGTTGGGGATAAACCTCCTCAAAAAATTAATATTTCCAATGAAAGATTGTAATTCTTTGAGGCTTCTTGGATGGCTGATTTTCAATATGCCATCAATCCTTTTAGGGTCTACTTTGATTCCCTCTTTTGAAATTATGTGATCAAGAAGCTTGCCTTCTTGGAGACCAAAGAGTGTCTTTTTGGGGTTCAAAGATAAGCCAAATTTCCTACATTTTTCAAAAACCTTTCTTAAATGAATCAAATGTTCTTGATCAGTTTTAGAGAAAACAATTATGTCATCAAGGTAAATGATTATAAAATAGCCAATGTCTTATGAGAAGGCTATATCCATGGCCCTTTGGAAGGTGGCTCCTGCATTCATCAAACCAAATGGCATTTTTACATACATAAAGGTGCCCCAAGGTGTAGTAAAAGGAGTTTTGTGTTGATCACTTGGGAGCACTAACACCTGATTGTAACCTGAGAACCCATCCAACAGTGATATTATTTTTGACCCAACTACCCTTTGAAGTATATGTTCCATCTTGGGCAAGGGGTAATTTTCTTTCAGGGAGGCTCTATTTAAATTTCTAAAGTCAATGCAGAGCCTGATTTCCCTTGTCTTCTTCCTAACAGAAACTAAGTTTGACACCCACTCTGAATATCTAATGGGTACTATAATCCCAGCATCATACATTTTTTCAATTTCTTTCTTGACTAAAGGTAATAAAACAAGGTTTATTCTCCTTAGTTTTTGTTTTAAAGGTTTCTGATTTTCCTTAAGAGGAATTTTGTGTTGAATGATGCTAGTGTCATAAGATTTTAGATCTTTGTATCCCCAAGCACACACATCTCTAAATTATTTGAACAGCTCTATGTATTGCAAATTTATATGATTTGGTAGAGTTCTGAACAATTTGATCATTTTTGGTTCTGTTAGGCTGCCTATGTTATGTTCTTCTACATCTGTTTTCATAGGCTCCATTCTTGGTTCTTTCGCTACATCATTAAAGTCAAAAAGGTGTTCTAAAGGTGTGAGACCTCTTGGAATTGTATCATTCTTGCATTGTAAAACTTCCAAGTCTTTCTGGTCTGTGTTGTCAATTAAATCTGCTTCAAGAAGATTCTCATAGTGATTTATATCAGCAGAATATGTTATTTCTGTTTCTGGGATTTGTTCATTTTTCAAACAGTTTTCTTCATGGTTGGTTTCTAATACTGGTGTGGTAAAATCATTTTCTGATTTTAGGAAATCATCTATGTGTTTATCAGTGTCAAACACTTGCCAGTGATCCTCATTGTCAGGCACTGCAGGCCTGTGTTTTACCTTTACACTAAGCTGTTCATCTATCTGAGGTATTTGGCAATTTTTGGCATTGAAGGCAAGTTCATTTGCTAGATGATTTTGTGCTCTTGGAATGAAAATGAGTTCATATTTTTCAAAGGTATTTAATAAATCAAGGGCAGAATTTCGATATTCTCTAAGTCTTGGGTTGTTAGCTAAATATTCTCCTTTGACTTGTCTTATGATAAGTTCAGAATCTCCTAGGATTGATATTTTCTGGGCTTCTAATTGTTTAAGCAATTATAAGCCAAGGAGAAGGGCTTCATATTCAGCAACATTGTTGGTACATGGAAAATCTAGTTTATATGAATAACCCTGATTTGTATTTTGAATCCATACACCTGCCCCTACACTTTTTTTATTACAAGACCCATCAAAGTTTATTGTCCAAAGTATATCTGCCTCATTTTCATTTTCTTGTTGCTGTTGATTTCCAATGTTTTGTATCTGATTTGAGGGAAGTTCTGATTGTTCTGGTAAACTGATTCCTTCTTTGTTTTCCTTTTCTTTTTGAGTGATTTCATCTTCATTGTATATGATAAATGAATCTAAGCTTGACTGAATGGAATAGATTGGATAGTTGTCTGGTTTATCTATGTTTCTCACCATGTATTTCATGTGGGATTCCCTGTATAATCTTCTGTTTTGGTTAAAAATCGGGATGGTGGCATAAGACATGTCCATTTGAAGGCTCCCCTGAAGTTTGGCTCCCCATGATCTCGATAAAAGCATGCCATACTTTGGGGGAATGTCAGCTACTACTATGTCCATAACTAGACTCTTGGCAAGGATTTGAGATAAGTTTACACATAAATCTTTAATTAAACCCAAAAATTTGACTTTGCTTGAATCAAAGGAATACAGATTCTTGTATGGTTTAGTAATTTATAAGCCTAAGCTTTCCATTACTACTTTGGGCATAAGATTATGTGAAGCTACAGAGTCTAACATGGCATTGTGTAATATCCTATCATGTATATTCAAAATGACATAGAAGGGAGGGACAACTCCTTCTTGGTATTTTCCTTCAACTTCTGGACCAAACAATAATTATGGTTTATCATCTGTCAAGTTCAATGTATCAATGTCACCCCCTAAGTTCAAAGCTTTCAAAACTTGGTTTTGTACACTTCTTCGGTTACTAGTTCAGCTAGAGGTATGGTAATTTTTATCTTTGCAATCTCTCCCTCAAGGATGAAAGGAAATATTGATTTTGTCATATTTACATATGTTTTTTCAATTGAATTCCTTTCAGCAATTCTGATTTGCTAAACTTTGTTTGGACTGCTATTTGGGACAACTTTGTTAGGGCTACTAGCTGAAGTGATAGGGCTGCTTTGTTCAACATTTGGCTGGCTGCTTTTTTCAACCTTTGGCTGGTTTCTCTTCTCTTTGTTTAAATCTGGTTTCTTAGCCAAAATGTTGGTTTTCTCTGTTTTTTTCTTAGGCTGATTTTCTGCATTTTTCCTAACAGCAGTGCTAGTGTTTTTATCTTTTTAGTTGTCTATGTTCCCTTTGCTTCTAAGATAATATTGTTTGTGCACCTCCATGATTGCATTTTCAAACCCAAATCTATAATCATCATAATCCTCATATGTATCTTCATTTTGTTCTGAGGAGAAGAAACCATGTTCTTCTTCAGTGAGGTACACATCATCCCCACTGTCTGATCCAATCAAGTTTACATGATCTTCTCCCAACATTTCAATCTCCCTTTCTTCCTCTTGATCTACATAGTTTTGTTGGAAGGGAGGTCTAATTTGTTGGTCATTGTCTCTTTTCCTATCTTGATTGTTTTCTCTTCTAAAGTTCTGATTTCGATTTCTATTTTGGACGTTGTTTTTGTGTTCTCTTGGTGGCACTCTATCATTCAATTTTATCTTTTCAAGCATTCTCTCCATTACCTTCACTAGGTTGTCAAATTTGGTATCAGAGGATGAGGTTGAGGGTGCAAATCATCTTTATAAGTTACCCTCTTCTCCGATCTTAACCTAGCTCTTTTCTAAATTAAGTTTTCTTCTACACTCACAGCTCCCTTCTGCATGTCTTCTAGAGTTAAATAATCTCTCTCCCTTAGTTGATAGGCCATATCAGCATCGAAACCCTCAGGATATCTTACTAAGGGCATGCCTTGGGGAGGTTTCATGTGAGGGGGAAGAGCATTGTAGATATTGTTAAACCTGGTGGAGTAATCATGAACACTTTCTCCCTGATTTCTTTTAAGACTGCTATACTCTGCTAATATTTGGATAGGGTTGCTTTTGATTTCCCATTTGTTTATAAATGCTTGATGTAAAGAGGGAAGGTTATTGATGCTATTAGGAGTTAATCCTTTAAACCACTTCTTTACTTCTCCTTCGAAACTTTAAGCAAATATTCTCATGTTTATGGTCTCATCTTCTATTTCCATATAATCAAAAGCATCTTCCATCCTATCTACATGTTGTTTAGCTGTGTTGGATTCTTTTCCAGTGAAATGGGGAATTTTAGACTGATAGTCATTTGGCAAGGGAGCCATAGGTTGTGGTAACACTAATGGGGCATGCCATGCTACCATGGCAGGAAAGAAAGGTGGATTTACAGTGGGTGGATTGACAAGAGGGAAAGTGGGCTAAACTGGAGTGGTTTGAACAGTGGTGGTATGGATTCGAGTGGAAGGAACACTTGGGCCAACAAACTAGTTTTGAGCAGATTTGTTATGGAAAAGGCTAAAGTGGTGAAGAATTTGGGAATCAGGAGGAGTAGAAGGTGAGGCTTCTCTACTAAAGCTCTGCTACAAATCTGAAATTTCAAGATCAGCTTGGTTTAAATCACCTTGAGACCTAGTTCTAAAGATGTTCTTTGTATGATGTAATTCAAAGTGTGAATCCTCTAAGACAACAAGGTTTTCAGGGACAGATTTTGTTCTTAAGAGGCTCCTATTAGCAGCCGATTTTCTAGACTTAGAAGTCTGCCACAAAATCTTCTCTGGATTGTCAACTATTATAGGAGGATTAGGGTCTGGATGAGATCTAGTGTTGATCCTATGTGAAGCCAGAATTCTTTTTCGAAAATGAGAGAGGCTGAAAAAAAATTTAGGACTGTTTTGAAAGTATTGCTTCTCACAATATCTTATCTAGTATGGGACTAGGCTTCTAAACTTCCTCAAGGTTGTTTAACACAATCTTAAGGGAATCTGGAGATCTAGATGGGTAATAGGCCTACTAGGGCTAGTGGAGTCGCCAGGTGGAAAATTTTTAGCTTTTTGTGAAGGTAAAATGTATTATTGTTCCACCACCAAGTTTATCAAGCCAATCTGAAATATTTTTGGATTTTGTATATTTCTATGGTTATGAGAGTGCCCTATGTCTATTCTTAACACTTTGCTAAGGTGCTCAAACAAACAGAGTCTACTCTAAGGCTTACTAACTGATTTTCTTAGAGATTTGTAGGAAGAAAGAGTTTATAAGATCGCCATTATGTTGGTGTGAACGGTGGGATAAGAAATTCCAAGTGTTCAGATAGTATTATTTTAAGGGAATTTGGGTCTTCTAAGGGATTCCTATGTGTGTTTAAGTTTAAAAGGTCCCACCGTGATCGCCATTATGTTGGGGTCCTGTGTTTTGATAGATTTGCTAACCAAAAGACAAGGCAACATCAGAACCAATCTTTAGAGTTCCAGGATCTAGTCCTCATGTTCTCGGAGAGGGATCTCTCAACTTGTTTGAAAAGATATGTCTTGTTTGCTTTTAAGTATTGATTTTATACTAGTTATTACGTGAAAGTGTTTGTTTGGTTTGTTTTTTTGGTTGAATTGGTACAGCAGAATATGAAAGGTCTAGGAAAGATAGGTAGAAAGAAGGAGTGTCAGTTTCATTGGGAAATGGAGTCAAAATGAAGCTGGTAACAGGCTCATGAATGGATATGGGATATCAAAGGGAAAATCTAACTTGGCCACATGATACTTTAGTTTTTGTGAATGAGATGGACATTAATGATTTGAAAAGAGAGTTTGAATTCTCAACAAAGGGAACTTAAAAACATAACTTGAACATAAAGAGGTATTTGATAGACAGGGCTAACCATGAATTCTACAAACCACGCTTTAAGCAAATGATGACTTTAAGACAACTATTAAAATGAAATCTAAGATTTGGGATCACATCCTATTTCCTCAAATATTTTATTTCAAAGGACTTAGAAAACATAAAAGATTCAATGATAATTGCAGTCATAGAAGAGGGAACACCTAACACATCTATGATCACAACTATAAAGACCTTTAAAACAATTGTTCAAGCAGGGACAAAGGGTATGATCAAAACAGACCTCCTTGGCTAACTGTAAATGATGGTACTTCAAAGGGGGACTTCAAAAACAGCTTTCAATTGGCAACAGACAAGCAGGGAAAACCATAAATCATGATGGAACCAACTGTTTGAACTATTAGAGAAATAAACAAGCATGAGGACTAAAGAGAAAGATTAAAGACTCTAAAATACCTCAGCGGAAGAAAACATAAAACAGTGAAGGATAAACATGTCTAAGGTGCTTCCAGGAGTCATTTCTTAGACTAAAATTTTTATCCTACTGTATTAAGAATTTATGAAACATAATGAAAACAGGAAAAACAACAAACAGTTCAAAATACATCACCAGCAGCCAAGCTCAGGGATCCAATGATAGAGCCTTCTCAAGAACAAGCATGTCACAACATCATCAAGCTTCCAAGACTTCAATTTCTTCTTCAACTTCAACAGACTATGTATTATTTCAAAGAGTTTCAGTGTTACAACTAGTGACCAACCAACAACATCTCATCTTCTTCAGAAGTATTTATAGAATAAAGAGGAGGTGGGATGAAAGAAAAGATCTCTAGGTTCAATTAATACAAGTTAATTCTTCTCGGCCTTTGAGGGGCTCAATAGAGAAGTTTTCTGATATTTTCCATGTATTAATTGGTTTTCATTAAGTATTTAGCTACTTGGCAGATTTTGTTGACTTTAAACTCCTTTAGATAGGCTGGAAATAACTCTGGCTGTTTTTAACAAAATATCACTAAGGCAATTACTATGCCTTCTTCTGATTTATTGAGGCTGCAGGTGGCACTTTGGTAGCTGAAGAGGATATTTTTGCCTCTGATGTGGCAATGGAGGCCTCTTTACTGATAATTATTTCTGTTTTATCTTAAAACACTTTTAATTTGCTTTTGAGTTGTGTTTAGGCTTAACTAGCCTTGATCTTCGCTTCGGGTCTTTGTTCTTTGATACTTTCTTTATCTCTTTAAACCTTAGGATTAAAACTTTGATCT